>WBMV01003346.1:139785-318190 GCA_013396655.1 Campylorhamphus procurvoides
TTCACTCTACTCGTGTCTCCTCTCCTCTCCTCTCCTCTCCTCTCCCCCTTGTAGCTAGTTATGCTAATTTATTTGTGTGGTCACAGTTTTACAGCAGTCCATCTGTTACACAGACATATGTTGATATTAAATAACCTGCTGTCCTGCATTGCCTAGGAGAAATTCAGGACATATTCCTTACCATAGATTATGTTCTGCTTTGAGAAGTGTCCATGTGCTTCATATCTTTATGAGACTTTTCAGTTGGAAGCACTGGCAATGAAAATCTATTTCTGTGTGGGACCCACTATAGCATGACCTATAATTCACACCTTTCTGAAAGTCAGAAGATGCTTTCTAATGAATTTTGGTAGTGAAAGAAAACTTTACAGTGGAAGACTGCTGGGGAAAGAAGAAAAGGTTTGGCTATCTGTGTGGATAACAGCAATGGGGATGTTTGAGATGTTCTGTTTGCAGAAGGATTTGAAATAAAAAAAAACAAAGATAGAGTACAAAAGTCTTGTGCAAAGGAGTGTGTAGGGACTAAGAGAATGGTGAGGATGGGGTTTTTAATGGTTACTAATATATATTGACAGAGATTTCATATGGTCAAGAAGAGGTATCGCATTGACTTCTTTAATAAGTCACCTGTGGGTTGGTATGATTTTGTGTGTACACCAGATTGATAAGCAAGGCATGATATGGTATGATGGATGACATGAGAGAATTGATTCCAGTTGCTTCCAAATGGTAGTCAAGATCACCAGAAAACAACAAGTCACAGTTCAAATGCAAGAAAATTATGGATTAATTAATTAAGACGACTTACTGGCAAAGTTATGCTTTTCAAAGCATGCATTCCTGTGCTGCTCTGTTAACCGTGACAGGATTCTCAGGGCTAGAAGTAGCCTTTGCCAAATGGAAGGACAGTCTCATACGGCTCCATGAATCTAGGATCTGGGTCAGTGAAAGGAAAAGTGAATATTTTTAATGATGCATCCACCAACCCAACAAGTGGCAGCTCGCATCAAGCAGATGGAGGACCAAAGTGTAGTGAGCACCAGGAAACCCCTCTCCTCCCACCTCCCTCAGTCCTCTCCCCAGCCATCACATTGGAATGAAAAGCTATCAGCCATACCTTTGTTTAGGCTTTAGACAGTTAGCTGTCCAAAGCACAGTGTGGTCAAACCATCTGTGCTCACTGTAATTCTATGATCAAACAAATCAAGGAGAAACTTGTGCAAGTCCTCTCATGATGCTCTGTTGATATTTGAAATCTCTTTTATGAGAGTCTTTGTGCAGCCTGCACTACAAATCTCCATCTCTTCACTAACATTGCTGAAATCAGCACAATCTTCAAATGCAAACCAGGTCAAATACATCCAGATGTCTGGACATCCTACCCTGAGAGAATAGGGAATTTGTGCCCAGGGCTTGACAAACAGTTTAAAACATTTCTGCTGTTTCCTTCTCATCTATAAGTATATCTACTTTAATATTGAATGTCACTGTGATCTCTCAAATAACGTAGGAAGTTATTTGAGGTCTCCCTTGACCGTTCACTTGAACATGGAAACTTGTTACCTGGGAGGTAAGAAGACCTCATCTCTACATTCTGGGTTTTTTTCTGTCTTCAGTCTAGGTGTATCTGAGAGATTGGGTTTATATAGGAAGCCTAACCAAGGTGACAAAACCCCAGTAGTTATGAGCTAAAATAACCGTGTTTTATATTGAAGCATAGACTACATGCTAGAATGCTTTGGAAAACTTTGCTTTGGAAGCAACCAATTTTCCTCGGTGTCTAAATTTGTCTTTCCTTTTTGTTAACTAATAATTAGGCAGAATTTTTCTCACTTTGTTCTTGCAGAATAAAGACTGAGGAGAAGAAATTACTGGCATTTTTGCTAAACATATGCTGATCTGCTTGTGGTAGTTCAGGAAGTAATGATTGCACCGATGTCTGGTTTCTTGGTTCACTTAAAATAGGAGTAGAATCTGGTCATACTGCACTAAGTTGAGATTTTCAAGTTCTCAAGTCAGTTGCCCTCATATCATGCCTGTGAATGGGAGGACATTTTCAGAAATGGCTTCTAAAGCAGTCCTTTTGCTTGCCAAGTGGCTTTAGAGAGTATGGAAAGTGAAGCAGTTTTTTTTTTACCCACTGAAATGACACTTCAAAAGCAAAACTAGGCCAATTCCCAGCTCCTGGATTTGGAATGCAAAGGCTGTGTGTGCCTAACTTTGATTTTTCTAGAGGAAATACATTGTCTAAACAGTCACAGTGGGGAAGGTCAGGTACTTAGTACCTGAATAAGACACCAAGAATGGAACAATACAGTCTTTTGGTTTCTCCTGTCCATTGAACTGGAAAGTGGCTTCAGAGATATGTTGCTCACAGCTGTGCCATCTCTTTTGGGTGCTACATGGCCTCAGAATGTAGGTAACAACAGGATCATGCTGGAGAGATGCACACATTTGAGGGTAGAGTTTGAGCAATCAACACATAGATGTCCACGGCTGCAGTGTCTTCAGGAGTGCAACGTTCCACTGTCAAGGGGAAGGATCCACTGAAGACCTGTAGGTGCTTGAGGTTGAAAGGAACCACAAAAGCCAGAGGGTCTGCAAAAAGTGAGAAAGTTTTACAAGTAAATTACACACTTGACACGGAAATTGGGATGTTAGACCCTGATCTACTATATAAGCACACAGCAGTGTGTTTTGGATAAAAGTGTATGGTGAAAGGGAAGAGAAGGAAGGAAGGAGGGAGGGAGGGAGGGAGGGTGGAAAGGAAGGGGAGGAAAAGTGGTCACCAGTCCCAGTTCCAGAATTGGTCCAGCTGGTAGGATATCTATTCTCCTGGGGATGCTGCCTTGGCTTAGTGGACATACCTTTTTATACACAGATTTCCCTTCCCTGAAGAGACTTTTTACTTTCTATTCCAATCAGTTATCATTGCAGCCTTTTCTTTCAGAACTTGCTGGAAATGGGTTGGAGGGCCTCAGGCGTCTTGTGTGATTCTGATCCACCTTACAGTCCATGCCCATTTTGCAGCTTCATTCCTGTGCTCATGTGTATTGTGTTGTATTTATCTAGAGAAACTAGAATAAGGATGTTTGTCCCAGAAAAGTGCTGCCCTATCTCCATAAGGACCATCTCCAACCACATCTTTTTCATTCCCATGACTTATTATTACCAACAATCCTTGGTTTGCTCTACAGCCATTCAACTATGGAAGTTTAAGACAAACATATTAGCCCTTCATTTTTTCTGGGATTCTACAAGGGGATCAGTCTTTATGGCAGACATATGCAAATGTCCCAACAATATGAAACTATGTGGTATTGGTCAAGCAGCCAAAACTAGAGCTTCCCCTCCCCCCCATTTTGTCACATAATTCTTGGTCATTAGTTTTGTCTTAAGATGCACGAGTTAGAATTCAGCCTTTCATATAGATTTTCATATATTTCTATTTTATAAATTAAATATAATTGAAACTGTTCTAAGGATTCAGTACACTCCAGAAGTGTAAATATCCTTATTTTTTAAGATCTATACAACTTACCTGGGGGTGCTGTGAACATTTGTCTAAAAGTTTTGGTGTGAGGACTCCAACCTCCATAGTGTTTTAGCGTTGTGTTCAGCTTACTACATCATTTGATTAAAAAGTACACAGTTTCCTTAGAAATGTGGTATTCCCTAGTAAAACATCTTGTCTACCTGTAGAGGTAGACAATTTGTGTATAAAAAGAGGAAATGTCATATTAGACCAAATGATCGAATGGGAAAACCAACAAATTTGTGTCACCAATATCACAAAATCTAGTGTTGTTACTTGGTCTTAGAAAAATTTTGGGCCACTCACTACAAGGATATTGAAGTGCTGGATGTGTCCAAAGAAGGACAATGAGGCAGGTGAAGGGTCTTGTGAGGAGTAGCTGAGGGAGCTGGAGAAAAGAAGGCTCAGGGGAGACCTTATGACTCTCTAAAACTACCTGAAAGGAAGTCGTAATTAGGTGGCAATCATTGTGGGTTCAGGAAGATTCCCACACACAAAATAAAAGATGTTAAAACAACTGAAGTAGCAAAGCAAACTTATTAGTAAGCAAAACAAATGTATCTTGCTACTTGTGATAGAAAATCACACATATCAACCCCTGGAATCTTATCAAGCCACTGAGCAGGAGAAGGAGATGGAACATGGTACTTGGCAGGAGAGGTAGATAGACAGTGCACGAAAATGCAGTTTTTGTTCCAGGGCATCCCAGGGATCAAAGTGGTGTACATCAGGTCCTCCTGACCCCCTCATGCCAGGTCCACACTTCATATCTTCTCTCTCTGGAGTGGAACTTTGGCAGATGCCACATCAGCTTGTGCATGGGCAGTGCACCAGCTGAGGATGCAACAGCTTAAGATACTGACTCCAGGTTAATATTCTTTATTGTTCCTTTGTAAAAGCTAAGTTCTCAGCGGTTCAATATTACACTAATGTTTCTTTGTCCAGGGCTGAGTCTTCCAGAGTGAAACTGTGCACTATTTTCTCATACCACATTGATGAATACAACCACGGGCCAAATATGACAGAGCCCTAAACACCACTCTGGTTCTTAACACAGCAATCCATCACTACTTCCAGATTGCAAGTGATAGGACAAATGGAAATTACCTTAAGTTCCACCAGGGCATGTTGAGGATTTTAGGAAAAAATTATTAACTGAGATGGTGGTCAAACTTTGGAACAGGCTGCCCAGGGAAGTGGTGCAGTCACCATCTATGAAGGTATACTGATGTGATGACATGGTTTATTGGTGGATTTGTTACTGTAAGGGTAATGGTTCGGCTTGATAATCTTCAGGGTTCTCTGCAAACTAAAGGAATCTATCACTCTCTGATTAGTGCTGAATCAGGGACATATTGATCAAATCCTCTTCTGAGCCTTTCCAAATATATCTCTGCATCTCTTCTACTTACACAGAAGAGTTACCTGTTCTGAATTTTCCTTATACAGATTCAGGAGGAAAACTTTGCAGTTTGAATGAAGAGCAAATTTGCTGGAAAAAAATGTGATCTCTATCTGTAAGACCATAGCTGTCCCCAGGTCATCTTGACTCTGAAGAAACAGAATCTACTGATCAGAACTAGTCTTTAGAGCACTTTGTGCTTGTGATGTAGTCGAAGTATGACACACATGCCAAAGCAGTGTGCTGTGTAGAGAAATGACCTCACTTTTATATGCTTTACCCACTTGATCTCAGTGGTACTTGGCATGTTTCTAACTCACTGCATATTCAAAGCACTGAAGAAATGTTTGGTTAGAGCTGTGTGGAAAGGGAATCGTGGTTGAATTGGCAAGGAGATCACACTGCTTTCTTTTCATCAGAGCTCTCTTCCTGATACTTTGATAGTGCTCTACCAACTCCAGGCAGGGTCAATCCCACATGAGCACACTTAGTTTTGGTGTTATGCTTGTGTTATGCCTTTCTCCAAAAGACAGGCAAGTATCATCAGGATCTTGTTCATGGAATACCAGTGCCACTGGGAACCCACAGATGCTCTTGTTTTGGGCCATAGAGAATTGTGAGTTTGGGTCTGGATTACTTTTCCCTAGACATAAAGTGTTACATTATATTTGCCTACACTGAAGCTAAGATGACACTTTTTTTTCCCAGCTCTATTATATTTGTGGTGTTCTGGAGTTCCTTATTATGGGATCAGCATTTGTCTACATTTAGTAGATATGTTGGTGTTCTTCTCTATAAAACACATATATTTTCATAAAAGCTTTGGGTAGTGTTTTCCTTTCAGGGTGTTGCATCACTTGGAGATACAACTGAAGTGAACTGCCTGCCTCCAAAATGAACAGGCAGGAGGAAGATCTGAGTACAAAACCAGCATCTGTTTACAAAAGTTATTAGAAAAATATTGACATTATATCGGAGTAAGTTCAAGCGGAAAGGAATTTCTTTGAAATGCTTGATTCTCCTCTGTGTAGAATGTATTTTCAGTGATGTTTTGCTTACAAAAAGAGTGATCTTCTGCTGTTGACATCCCAAGAATAGCTGCGGGTAAAACCTATTGGTTTTAATGATGTTGACAAAGCAGGCAAAGTATTAGTTTTTCCCTCTTTGATTCATCTAATCAATGAGAAAAAATGCACCCTCTGGATCTAAAGAAAGTGGATTTATTATTGCACTCTTGATGTTACAAGAGCTGAAGGGAGGGAGCTAAATGGGAGAAAATTAACACTGTTCAAAATTCCCTAAGAAAATTCCATTTTTTAAAGTGAAAATTCATCAGAAGCTAGTTAAGTTTCAGTTCTTTAAGACACATTATTCTTGAGGCAGCAAAGGGATGACTATTATTACTATTCATTATGTAGTTGGCTGGTGCAAGAGTAAAACTCCCACTGAACTGCTTGCTCAATCCTACCATCCTAATGAGAAGCAGGGCAAGAGTAGGAAGAACAGGAGTGAGAGAGCTCACGAGCTGAGATAAATACAGGGGTACTGCTTCGTTATGGGAAAACCCAACTTGATCTCGGGAAAATTATCTTAATTTATTGCCAATTTAAACATATATATATATATCCATTTATGTATTAATTTATTGTATGCACAGAGATATATTATGTATTTACATGGAAAATAGGAATAAATGATGCAAAGTTATTTTATAAATATAAAAATATATACCTTATACAATTAGGTAGCCTATATAATTATATAAGTATAAAATTACCATTGGACTCCAATTGTGAGTATATAAAATAAATATATAATTATGGAATTATTATTTTGGCCAATGGGAAACAAACATGAAAGAGAATCAAGCTTAGAGAAAAACACTACTCTTCCACCCTTTTCCTGCCTCACCTTCATTCTTTGAACCTCAGTCCTGGAGTGGGTCTGTTGGAACCACTTTAAAGTATCCAAGTCTGGGACAGGGCAGTCCTGATGTCTCCTCTCACTGACCACGTTGCAGCCTGCTGCTGCCAGAACCTGCACCCAATACACGTTGCAATGTAAAAAAAGTAAAAGCAAACCCCATTTACCCCCCAAAAAAACTCCAGCAAAAGCATTCAGCCCTTCTAAGATTATGGAGAATCTTTGTCATGATAAATGAACCTGTTATAAAATTTTTTGGGAAGTCCAAGCATTTATAAACTGATAATTGGTAATAAATCTGTAAATGAAGGAGGAAAATATGGTTTAAATAGCAACTCCATTGCCTGATTAGTTTAATTGAACTCATAGCCTTAAGGCAGACAAGTAAAAATTTCCTTTTTGTTCTTTGAATAGGTTTTTAAAACATAACCTTTCACATGTAATCAGAAATACTGCAAAGAAGTGTATAGAAAAACTCATTAGACTAAGCAGAGGTGAACAGGAGTAATAAGCCTACTACACTATAGCTTAATTGATCTTTGGCAAGATGGAGTTTCAATGGAGACAATAATGGAAGAAGACTGGAGATTTTGCAGAAATAGGCAGAGGTAATATTTAGTGCTCAAGGAAAATAATTGACTCAGATTTTTCTTGCTGTAATTCTGGATGGGAAAGAATGTAGAACAGCTTTGAGGAGCTGTTGTTTTCCATCCAATATCAACTAAAATCTAAGCCTCTTCAGCCTACTCCTTGACTGGTGCTGGACAGTTGAGGGCTAAAAATTATGTGGTAGGGGAATGGTGTGGAGCTTGGGCAAAGCATAAAAATGATATTCAAAGACAAAAGGAGTAGGAAAAAGAAGAAAACAGGAAAGAGAGACAGAGAGCAGGATGAAAAGCAACAGAGAGTGTTGTGGGGTATACTTTTTACTTTGGCAGCTAACTATTACAATATCAAGCTCTGAAGCTGAGAAATGTTATCTGACTCAGAGTGCTGCTGTCAACACCTGGTGCTGGGAATATCTTGGATTTTACTTCTTCCTGTAAACAAAAGAAAGCCATCTCTTCAATGCAGATGCCTATGCTTTGATGGGAATTGCATTCTCTTTCTCTTCAGGCTTAAGTGTCACAGAGGTACCTATCCAGATACTGGTCCAGGACAGACATGATTATTTGATGTTTCCTGGAAGGTCTGCTTTAATCCTTGGTCAAGGGAAAAGTCTTCTATCCACCTTGGGACTCCAAATGTATTTGCACTAACAGTTTTCAGGGATACATCAGTACTCTCTGATTTTCAGGTGGTACAGGTTGTTGACCAAATTCCAAGCCAAGGCTGGAACAATAACTCTGGCTTGGGTACTCTACTGCAAAAAAAATATGCCATGTAGCATAGAAAGATTATTTATCCAATGCACAGGCTGACTTCCCATCATGTCATTAAATCATAGGTGCAGTGAGAAATAGATCATTCAGCTGCACAAGGACTCATGGGTTTGTAGTTTAGACTCAATAAATCTTTCTGTGCCTTTCATATGTCATCTGAGTATCCAAACTTTCCATCTGGGTCTGAAAACGTGAAATTGCCAATTTTCTTTTCTACTGGTGAGTTCTTCAGAAGGTTGAAAACAAACCCACCCCAAACAACTGTTTCCCAAGTTTGAGTTACTCAAATTACTGCAGTGACAAAGCTATTAGTCACACTTAGGCACTTTTTTAAACTCTCAGGTGCATCTTTCCTCTTACTTATCGATATATTTGAACAAGTGAAATGTTTCTTTTTTTCTGGTAGATTCTCATCTATTCCCTTCTATTTATTACAGGCAAAACCCTGATATATCAAATGAATCACTTGAGCCATTGCTTTTCCCAACCACTTCTTCAATAGGACACATCTGTCATGGAAAACAATTTATTCCAAAAGACTTTCAGTGTCTTAGATACAATTCTGTACAGGCACTTCCAACTGTTTTGCCTCTATTTTCCATAAAAAACAGTTCTTATTTTCTGAAGGAGTTTTAGACTATGTCTCTAAATAAAAGATATGTCTCTCTCTGAGGCCTGGCAGCCTAGTTCGTGTACACACAGTTAGTCTCCTCTCATTATAAAACACAGATGACTCAATCCTTGTTAATGGTGCATTTCTTACAGTCCTTCAGACTCTGTTATGTACATACCATCTGCCCTGTCACTGGCAAATGACTGCCACAGAACATACTGTACCCTGAGCTGGAAGACTGGCAGACACTGTGTAGCCCCTCTCGTTTCTGGCACCTTCTTGTGATGTTCCTGTTTCTGGCCTTTGAAATCTATCTGTGATTCTGATTACTAATGCTAGTCCTGTTGGACAATCTCAGACAAAGGTCTTTGCCTACCATGCTGCTGAATGCCATGGAGGTGACAGGAGCATGCCAAGCCTGGCCTGAGCATGCACACAGGATGCAGAGGACGCTGGGGTCTGCTGTCTTCAGGATGATGCTCCCAGTCTTGGAGCTCTGAGCTGTCGGTTTGCAGACCAGACATCTAGCAGGACTGGCATTCCTGTTAGGAGGCACAAAGGGAAGGTCTCAGCAGCCTCTCAAGACAGCAAGTATGTGCTATAAACAGCTCTACAGAAGACCCCTCCTCCCCTTCTCCATATCATTGATGTATTTACTCAAGTATTTTGGGTTTTGTCTAAACAACAGGAAGGACAAGCATATGCAGATCTGCTCCTGACTCTGAATAAGCCACTGCTGGGAGCAAGTCCTCTAGCAGTAGTGTCAGGACACTGATAATTGTTCTGCTTTGAGTCAGGACTGATGAAACCATGTAGATGTGTTGAAAGGGTGGATCTGCTGCCTTGGGGTGCCAACCTTTGGGAGTACTTGAAGCTAGAGTGATAAGTTCCTGTCAAAGAAGACACTGTGATTCTCCTTGGAGCTGGTTCACACAGCTCTATTGGTGAACACAGCACACTTTTTCAGCATGACACCTTGACTTTGAGAAATGTGAGGCTTAGAGTACAACCAGATGACACCTGACTGGCTTTCCTCCTCCTGCAGGAAAGTTGTCTTATGATGTTACTTTCCTCCTCCTCTTCCATCTACTCCACCCTTTTCACCCCCACACCCGGCCTAAAAAAAAAAAATGAAAGAAGGGGAGGGAGAATCTTCAAAAATGTTGTTTCTTCCTCACTTCATTTTCAACAGGAAGAAAAATAACAAGGAATTGCAGAAAGCCTGTGATGCATCATTATTGGTACTTATGTTGCTCACAAGAAGATGTTTCATTTTAAAATAAATAGATGCTTAAAATGCATTGAAACCTATTTTTCTTAGGATATGTGAAGTTTATTCAGTCTCAAATTGAACTTCTTTGGTTTGTCTCCCTTAGAATTAATTTCAGATTGACTAAAATAATGTTTAAAAAGCATTTTTCTTCCTAATAGACTTGCATTATTGATACAGAGATGATTACTTTTCACAGTTTTGGAAGACTGCTGCAAAGACACAGCAGAAACTTAACTGAATTGAACACAGAAACATGCAGTTAGTTTTTACCAACTACAATTTTTTTTCCTTTTCTTGGCATTATTATGGTTATTACTAAGTCATCAAATTTTGTCTTCCTTGTATTTCAGCTACTTACTTTTTTCCTGTGCCTATTAAGAGAAAGCCACTTGTATCCAGGGAACCATTACAATGCCTACTTCAGTTATGGAACTCACTGCCACAGGATTTCGTCCTGTCCCCTAGTATATACTGCAGTATATTCCTCATCTGTGTTTGTTATATTATGGCTACAGACTTTGATCTAACATTAGAAAGGATTGTCTCTGTTTTCTGTCAGCTTTGGATGTTATAAAATTCTTTAGGATGCAGACCCAGTATTTAAACTTTTGTGCCAGAGTTTCTCCATACTATGGATGCTGCCCCTTTCAAAGCCTGGAAACAACACGAATTTTCATAGTGCATAGGTATTTGCTAATGCAACGAAACAAGGCATAGTCTTCATCCAGTTGGGTGCAGTGATATTCCCACATTCAAAGTGCAAGGAATGGATCTGCTTCTCTTTCCGCAGAAACAATCAGCTGAAAAAAGTAACTTTTCTTCAGGTTTGGTTTGGCTGTAGTGCAAAGAAAGAATGCAGGGGAAACAATAACATATATCAGCATTTTCGTAATTACTCAGACCTTTGCATGAAGTGAAACTGATAGGTTGAAAAATGTATAGGTCTGTGGAAGCTGCTTCACAGGATTATCTTGCTAATTTGGTATGATGTCTCATTTTTTCCAACACCAGAAAGGAAGAGAGGAAATTCAAAGGTACAGGATGAAAAAAGCCCAGCTCCTTACTCAGAAAGATTTTAGTTTCAGATAAAGATAATAGTTATTATGGTGATGATGGTGATATTAATAATGAGGGTCAAACAAGTTTCTCACTTTTTTAGATACAATTTTTCTCTGTGATGTCCCTAACACCTGTCCTGTCAGGTAGAAAGAAGAGATGTCAAAAATATTCTCTGTATTTGGTTGCTGCATGTAGTGAGATGACACTGCTGTGGACCCACAGTAAACCTGCAATTATTTCATAACCTTCCTCCCACTATCCTCTCTTCAGTGCTTTAGAAAATACATATTCATTGTAATTCTTCTTCCTAGATATGGTTTGTCTTTGTTCTGGGTATGTGAAAGGAACTAAATCCAAGGCCTTTTTCAGTGAGGAAAAATAATTCATTTGTATTTGTGTTTGATTTCTGTAGCAAAATGGTTCAAAAACATTAAAAACCGAGAATTAGAATGAGGTCCCCCTCTTTATGCTTCATTACATTACTATGATTTGTTCTTACTGTTCAATTCACCATAATCAGCTACAGATTTTCATGACAGACTCTTCCTCTTATCCCCACAATATAGATCCCACTGCAAAAAGTAGAATTAAGCTTGAGTTTTGACTCTAGAGAAATGTTGCAGAAGATTCTGCAGCAACAAAAGCTCCTAGCTGGAAATGCCAGATTCTTAGTTTCAAAATTAACATAATGAACTCATACAAAGGCTTTTTTGACAGATTTTCATTCAAGATTATTTGTTTTTCTCCCTGAAATTACATGTTTGCATATCATGGGTTTTTTTGCTTCTAGAACTTCGGACTTTCCTAGGTTCAAAATCATTTGGTTCCAAAACATTCTGCCAAACTTCAGCCTTCTCCCTCTTTTCTGTGTCCCTTGCTTGTCCTTCATGGGCTGTAACCAGAGCACTGCTACCGAGAGGCTGTTCTGCTGACTGTGACTGCTTTCCGACCCTTTCACTGCACAGAAGAGGTGATTTACTGTCAGCATATGACTGAACTGGGTTGGGGGAAAGTGTGTATTCTGCATTGGAAAACCCAGATTTGAGGTGTTAATCTTCTCTTTTGGCCTTTCTAATGCTCTTTGTCTGTGTCCCTTCAGAAAATATTAGCTCCAGCATCTAGAAACTTCTCCTTGAAGAAGCAGCATTTAAAATACTCATATGTTGAGTATGACAGTGGTGGGGGGGAGGAGGGGAAAGAGCAGTAGAGCAGTCTTGGGGAGCACAGTGTGAGCCAGGAAAGCTTAGGGAGAAAGTATAGTCAGCTATGCAAGAGAGAAAGTTCGGAGCAGAAAGCAGGCCACCGGGGTCCCAAATGAAATGGGATTGCTGGTAGACTGGCGACAGAGTGGCAAAGATCTCTCTTTATGGGAAATATACAGTCTTACATTAAGCAACTGGTGCACAAGATCTGCAAAACTCTAAGTGCTAGCTTACAAGAATTAATGGAAAATATTGACCAGTGATAGTTCCAGAGCAGAATGACCAGAGGACATTAAGAAAGTCTGAATAGAATTGCAGAGAGATTTTCTGGGTTGGGAATCAGAAGGCAAAAGAAACAGTAGAAATTCAGCCAGCTACAGAAATTTCTGTACATGGAAAATAGCTGGTGTATGGTGAAGCTGCATTACCACTCTCCAAGATGGATGACTGATCAGATCTGTCATCACTGACGTCCTTAGTTCTTCCCATTTTCTCTCTGCCAAGATGTGAGCTCGGATACCAAGCTGCTTGCTGAGGGAAGGATCTGCATTACTGCTTCTCATTAGCACAAAATCCACATGAACTGTCCTAAACAGCATTATGTCTTTGCGAACCCTTTTAAACTTTCATAATTCCTCTGTCTGTGCTGCTACCAGGACTATCTATGATTTAAGGAAGGGACAGTATTCTTATCTGACCTGTTATTATCCTTTTTAATGTAGTTGCTGGTTTTTCATGAGGAAACTCTAGATTTTATACATGATTTCGTATCTTTTCCTCTTCTGATTCAGATCCCTACGTGAGCCAGAAAACAAGAGTAGTCTCTCCTTGTCCTTAAGAGGGCGAACACCTCTGGTTCTCCACCAGAGGATCCAGACTGCTGCTCACTTTGAGCTGTTCAGCTCTAAATTTTTCAAGTCCTGTGGCAACTTCCTCCTCTTGTTTCATCCTTAGGACAGAGTATACATATTTGTCAAGTTTGTTCTAATGGTACTTATAGGTGCAGCTGATACAAAAGCAAAGAGAGCACAGTAGCCCTCCTCACATGGTACTTTTGCCCTTTTTGACTAGTCTAACTAGTGGCTTAGCAGACCTGATTGATGGCATTAAGTCATTTGTGAGGAAGTCTGAAAGAAATAATTGGCTTAATTAAAACTGAGGAATATTGCCCTTTGTGATTTCAGTAAATCAAGATTTTTTTTTTTTATAGGAATAAATATAATTTCAAGGATATTTCTCATGAGACACTGAACAGTGGCCTTAGGCAACGGAGTAGACATGTTTTTTCCTCTGAACTGTGCTCATTTCCCTCAAGTTTTTCATTCTGTCTTTCTGAGGGTGGTTTATAAGAGCTTAGCATTCACAGTGAAAGGCTCAACATGTTTCTAAGTGATGACAGATCTGAAGGATCTTTGACATTGTCCTGTCCTGTAGTTGCTTTTTAAGATTTTTTTTTAACCTAGATTGCTTGTGGTTGATATGGCATGACTGCATGGAATTGTTCCAGCTAGATCACTATCTCAGTCTGTCTTGCACTGGGGGTGAAGACTGTATTATATTTTTGGAAAATAGTATTTCCTCTTTACTTCTGTCCCTGTTGTACTGGATCAGATTCCCCTGATAACTCTGATGTCAGTAACATCACTGTATCTCAGATTGCTCATAGTTCTTCATTACAGGAGCTGATCATTGGATTAAGAGCAATGAATATTTTTAGGTTTATTATTATGGTGAGTGCTACTTCCATAGCTTCTGTTCTTCACTTTGTTATGTTTTTGTGCAGTTTTCCAAATTTTTGGTGAAGCCTTCAAACAATGTTTTCTACACAGCAAGGTTTCCAGCCTAACTTCCCCTTCCCAACAAAGAATTTCTTTCTTCTGGCATGAACAGTTTAAATATTTGCCCAATGCCATGCACCACTGATGTTTTGGGCAAAAGCCAGTGAAATCAGAAACAGGAAAATTATTCCTGTTTTTGATGCTCTGGGTAGCTCTGAAAAGCACTTTTGTTGTTGTTGTTTTGTATTTTTTTCTTTTTCTTTTTTAGTAAGAGCAAAGTTGAAATAAACCAAGCAGCATAGGTTGAATTATCAGATGTACTCAGTCTGTAATGAAGACTTTGATTTCAAAGATCACACCATGTTCTTTTTATCTGAACTGGTCCCTTTAGTCTTGAGCTTACACCTCAGTGATTTACAGGACTGCTTCTACAACTACTTCAAGACCTTCACCAGACTTGGCTAACAGGTCTTTACACCCTGAACTGCTTAACTCATGTTCAAGGAGAAACAGTCAGCACTTGCAAGCACTCTTTCTATTGCAATTTCCATGGTTCAGCTTCTAGCTCTCCACCTTCACAGGACATATAAAAAATATAAAGCAGGAGAAGGTATGACATTTTGAAATTACTCCTGAGCTCACTCTGGTTTCTCTTCAAACAGTTCTCTAAAGAATGCTCACAAAATGTCTGTGATTTAAATCAAATGATTTATAGAAGGATTGTTTTGTTTCTTTGTCAAAAATCATGTCTTTTTAGAGATCCTTACAAGGTAATTCATCAACAGCTACAGCTGGGGAAGAAGAGTGACTGTGAAGCTACTCTGAGATCACTAAGGAAGAAATGAACAACAAAAAAGAGGGAAAAGTTGAATTCTGTGGACTGTTACGTGATATCCCATACTACGACAGCTGTAGGGAGACGCTCCCCCTTTTCACCCCCCCCATCTCACGGCCCCCGAGATGCCCCAGAGAGACACATGGAGACTGCAGGAGGAGATGCAGAGAGAGAGTTTATTAATATAGCTGGGGTGTATATATAGGTTTTAGGGGGATCCAAATTACTACCAATAGAATCAAGGGATAAATGACCAATGGGAAAGGGTTAACTAAGAAACAATAGAGAAACTAAACTAGACACCGCCAAGGACGAATTCTTTGGTGCTTAGCTACAGAGATAAGGGGAGTTTCAGGGGGTCTTGGGAAGAAGAAGGATGACTAAGTAAAAAGACAGGAAACCATTTTACAACACTGTAAAAGCTTCAGGTTTTAAAGCACCCTGGTTGTTTTCTTCACTTTCCTCAGAAACCCATTTCTGACAGGATTTTTCCCATTTCTGATACTACATGTTCTCTGCCACACCATACCTGTCACCAGCACCACAAAGTTAAGGGTTTGCAAGGAGTAGAAAATAAAATGGGTTAGTCCTCATGGACTGGCAGAGAGCTGACAGGTAAACCTTTGTGATTCCTAATACTCCTGCTCCTGGAGGAGAAATGGAAGGCTGTCTAATGATGACACAGGAATAAATTTAGGCCAAGACATTTGAAAAGTTAAAGTATCTTCTTTATAATCTGCATCTTATTTGTGCGCTTCTTATGTTTTTGTTCCCATTTGGTGCACATGTTTCTCATATGAGAATAATATTCTCATAATATTGACAGAATAAAATGCACTTTAAGCCTTCAAGCCTTATGAAGAATAAAATTGCCTCTCTGAGACAAGACATCTTAAGCCCACCACTTTCAAGGGAGGGCCAAAAATATTGAGCAGATACTGAAGTACTCAGGAATGCTATATATTCTGTCATCAGTTGCATATTCCCAGAAATTAACATTGCACTCATGCAATAGGGGGGATTGGTAACATGGGTCTCCAGGTATAAGGACAGAGATCTGTTAGTAAATACTACCTGGAAAACAGCAGGTAAGCAGGAAAATGTCTCATAATTCTCATGGCAAGTCAATGGAGGGAACTGAGAGGAGGACAGGCTGGAGAGATGTCTGAAGAAAAAGATCTTGATCAGCCTAAGAATGGTGATGTGAAGGGGAGCTCTTATTATGGCTTCATCTTCTTGGACAGATATCTCTAGGGGAAACTGGTCAATTCTCTTAGTTTTAATCAAATCAAGATCCAAGTGTTTTATCGATTTGTTAAGTACACGTAATTAACAAGGGAATGATACATTCAGAATCCAGATTGGAGCTTCTATAAAAGCTTCTGTAAGTACATAGTAACAAAAGGAAGGCCAGTGATGAATGGCTATGAGCTCAGTGATGAATGAACTGGGAGTCCTGCTGAGGTTGAGCATTGCAAAACTTGAGTACTTACTACCTTCTTTGCCTCAGACTTCATTGGAAAGCCTGGCCTTCAGGAATCCCAGTTCCCAGAGACTAGGGGAAGTCTGGAGCTAGGAAGACATATCTTGTTGAAAAATGACTAGGTCAGGGTATACTTACCGAAATGGCATAGAGAAGCTCATGATCCATGATGTAATGAAGCTGCAAGTACTGAGGAACCTGACTCAGCACTGTTGAGACCACATGAGTGCTGGAATTGGGTTCCAGTCATGGAATCACAAGTACAAGACAGACGTGGACCTACTAGGGTAAGTCCAGCAGAGGGCCACTAAGGATTAAGGGACAGAGGCATTTCTCATGTGAGAAAAGATTTAGAAAGTTGAGACTGTTCAGCTTGGAGAAGAGAAGATTCTGGAGGGAATCTTATGCACATAAAGACCTGAAAGGAGGTGTAAAGAGGTAAAGCCAGACTGTTTTCAGTGGTCCCTGTGCATACACGGGTTTAGAGACAGTGGGTACTAACTGAAACAGAGGAGGTTCCTTCTGAATATCAGGAAATAGGTTTTCACTGTGGTGGGGTTGAAACATTATCACACGTTGCACAGAGAGCTTTCTCTTTCCTGGCAATGTGTTCCTCCTCCACAGTTCCCCTCCATGCTTGACAGCTGTACAGCCACAAGAGAGGCAGGGAGATGCTTGAAGATACCCAGCCTTTTACTGGAGAAGTCCCTTGGCAAGCTGATTTAGTTGACCCTGCTTTAAGTGAAGGGACAGGACTGGAGAGTGCTAGAAATCTCTCTCAGCCTACGCTTCTGAGTAAATGGCAAACCTGTGGAAAACATCAATGTTTTGAGATATTATTCTACAGTAAATGACAGTGATGGATCCAAACATTTTGATTCTGTTTAAAAAGGATATTCTCAACATTTCATTTTAGAATTGATGAAATATTTGGATTTGAACTGAACAGAGAATAAATGTAATGCTCATACTGTCAGACTCCTCTCTCTGCAATGCTGCCTAAACATCACATTCTGCAGTTCTGCAAATAAAGATTCCCAGTATAAGTAAGGCCCTTTTCTCAGAGTAAGTTATCCATAATTCAGGCAGGGAATACAAATTAGAGAGTGTAAAAGAGACAGGAGAGAGTAACAAACAAACTGAAGCTCTGAAGAATTGCCATACTCATATATGAACAAATAGATCAAGCAAAACTGACTTAGACAGGAAAATTTTGGCTTGCTGAATCAAGCCAGAACATTTTCATGTTGCTTGGAACACTACATAAAGAAACAGTGTTGTTTGGCTGGTAGTTTTTTAAGATTCTTTTTGTTGTGGTGGTAGTGGATTTTTGTCTATTTTTTTTTAGTGAGTGTGTTTTTCGTTGTGGTTTTTTTTGTTTGGTTGTGGTTTTGTTGTGGTTTAGTTTTGGTTTGATTGTTTTCTTGTTTTGTTTGTTTTGTTGGGTTTGGTTTTTTGTTTGGTTTTGGCAGGCAGTTGATAGAAAGATAGTGTTTCTGAGTAATTATGTTGAGTTTTTTTCACCTGGAGGAAAAAAATCCTGACTAACTGCAGTGTATACATCACACTCTTGCAGGGTTTATCAAAGTGTCATAGTTTTAAAAGCTCAAAAGCATTCTAAATACCTATCTAGAAATTTTAAAATCCCATAATCAGAATGCATAATACATAAAATGTGCTGTGCTTTCAGTCTATTGATCATTATTAATGCCTCTAGAAGGGTTGTGACCTTGTGTTGGGATAGATTTGTCAACACAGAAAATTTCCCTGTTTCTAAAGCTGAAAATGAAAAATAAAAAACCTACAAAGCTTTTAAAAAGCACTAACTGCACTATCTCACAGTACTGAAAGACTCTGCAAATTGGTACTCGACACAAATGCAAGGTCAGTGCAGAGAGCAAAGTTCCTGTCAGAGTTTGCATACATACTAAATGCAACATGCAAGGAGTTTAATATTCCTAAATCACTTGTAAAACGTTTTTCAGGATTTGAAAGTAAAAATTTGACATGTCGTTGACTAAAATTAAAGAATAGAGCATCACTTTCCCTTTCTGAAATCTGTAAAAAGATTTCACAAAAAATCAATTCCTGCTACTAAGTGTTGAGGGGGGTGTGGTTCAGTTTGATTTTGGCTTTTTGTTGTTGTTGTTTGGTTTTGGTGTGTTTGTTTCTCTTTTGTTTGGTTTTCTTTTTTGTTTTGTTTGGTTTTGTTTGAGGTTTTTGTTGTTTTTTTTTTTTGTTTCATTTTGAAAAATCACTGATTCATTCATTGCCATGGCTAACGTAGATTTTGTTTTCTATTCCCTTTCCCAACACTGTTTTGGAATATGCTTTTAAGAGTGCATCCCTCGTCACAGCCAGGCTGGGGGTGAAGAAGCGCTCTCTGGTCGTCCTGGCTGAGGGGCCAGTCGCAGTGTGCAGGGCGGAGGTGAAGCCTGCTCCGGCTCGGTGGGACCGTGTTTGCCTCGCTGGCAGAGCACAGGGAGGGGCAGAGACAGACCCATGGTCTGTCGTTGCCATCCCCAGCAGCTGAGCTGAGCCGAGCCGAGCTCAGCTGAGCCGAGCCTGACTCAGCTGTGAGGAGCCACTGTGCCCGCAGCACCCACAGCTGGAGAGAAAACAAGAGTGGAACTGTCTCTGCTTTGCTGCCCCGGTGGCCATCTGCCTGCTGGCTGCTGGCAGCCCATCCGCCCGGGACCGCCGCAGGATGCTGCTGTTGCTGCTGCTGCTGCTGCTGCTGCTGCTGCTGCTGCTGCTGCTGCTGCCCACAGGCGGAGCTGCCTCAGAGGGGAGGGGTTGCCGCGTGTCGAAGTCGCTCAGGGACCACTGCAAGCTGATGGTAGCCGTCAGCAGCCGGAGTTGTGGCTTCGTTGCACAGGGCTTTTTGGCAGGGGCCAAGGGTGGCTGCGTGGTCGGGAGCAGGGAACCCCCTGCACCCATACCACCACAGCGCCAGGATCCACGCCGGCCGCTCTTTGGATGACAGAACCTTTCAGGTTTTAGCTTTGCCACTGTTTCCCTGTGGTTTTTACCTAGCTGGGGAGGATGTTAAACAGTGGGAATTTTGTCTGCCACAGTTTTTATTCTTTTGTTGTCCCAGGGGTAATGGCAGGGGAGAAGTACATATTAGTCACCACTTTTGTCTGTGTACAAAAGGACGGGGAGAGACTGAAGGAGATATCTTGTTGGTTTGAACCATTCTGTTTGTATTGTCATTGTTGCTGCTCTACTTCTTTTCAGTAAATTTATTTTTTTCACTTTTATCTCCTTGCATTTTTTCTCTGTGTATTGGAAAATAGCAAAGGAGCTCATTTGTTGGAGTCTCCCCTCCTGGATTTGTCTTAAAATAAGACATTCATCATCTCTGTATTGAAGGCTTTACTTGCGGTAAAAGTAGATTTACAATTCTTCATTCTCTCTTTTAAATCATAAAGTCCATCTCTGGTGCACTGAGTACTATCATAAGCAGTTGGTGTTTGTTTCACAAAAATTCAACACGCTATGCATGGCTCTCTGATATTTGAATCTGCTACACGTCGTCACCAGTAATAGAACTGAACTGGAATTTTCTGTTTACGGGAAAAGTCAGTGTTGCAGAAAACCACTGACTCACACTGAAACAAAACAGAATTTTTAGCTCAGCATGTTAATGTTTCTGTGTTCTTTCTTTGAGGGTGCAATCTAGGATAACTCAAGAGTTGCCCATAAAGGATTCCCATGTATTTTATTGGGCCTCTAATATTACAATAAGCACAAAAGTAATTTTCTGAAAAGTCTGTTGAACTGTCTTCATCCACATTATTGGACAGCAGCAGTATGTCTTGCTTTTCTACGCTGAATATACTCCATGATTTCTGGGCATTTTGAGGTTGAAGAATGTTGGAGAAAGTTTCTTCTTAATAGTCTATAATCTTTCAGGACTTACAGGATTTACAAGAAGAAATATAGAGGTGTGATACAGGACTAGTGGATCCAGTGCACTTGAGCTTGCTTATGAGTAGTGTCTCCAGAACTGAAAGGCTTTTGGCACACGAGTACATCCTGTTTTGATGATGCTGTGACAATGTTACAAAGAGACAAACATGGCCAACTTCGTACAGCTGGATAAGAGTTTAATTTCTGCATGAGGAAACACATGGTTCATACTCAGGGCTGGTGTGGTAGGCATGAATCTAGATCCCTTACAGAACATCCAGCAGGTGATATGCACCCAGATCCTGTACCTGTCTGGAACTAGCTCCTTTTCTGAGGTGCTGAAGAGCTGCAGGATATAGAGAGGTCCTGTAGCTGAAGGTGATTTTTTTTCCCTGAATTGCATAGTCATTTTAACAAGTTTGGAAATGCAGATACTTAGAAGAAGAAGTGTATCTATTTTTGGCCTTCTGTGTCAAGAAACCCTAAGGCTGTTCAGCTGCTCTTTTATCTTTTCTCTTGCGTGACTAGCTAATGGTTCTTACAAGGTCACTTGGAAAGGGAAAGCAGCTGTGCTTCTCTTGGCTAAGCATTGAGACATCCTGAAAGAGACATGTAGATGGTGTTAGTGGAATGAGAAAAGACTCCATTGAAAGACGGCCACATGAAAATACATGAATGCACGAAATAATTTCTTAACAGCTCTTTGGATTCTGATTCTGGTACTTAGAAAGTTTCAATGAATGCATAATGACTTCACAAGATGACAACAAGGAAAAACAAAGGTATCACAGAAATTATCTACCACTGTATGGGGTGTTTTGTGGATAGCTCATCTACTGTCTGTGACTTATAAAGGTCCATTGCTGTGTGTAATCTCTATGTCTGCAGAGAAAGATTGATATCATTGCCTGAAGAGAATTCTCTTGTCTTCCTAGGGTACTGTATTGTTTTGTACCTCCAGGAGAATGTAATTTTTTCTTAGAAATTTAAATGTAAATATTAAATATAAATATAGAAAATTCAATGGAGGAAAATAGATTCTGTATTATAATAAACACTGACTGTTATCACTTTTGATAACATTTGCTAAAATGATTTACATCTATTATGCATTCTCAGGGACAGAACACTGCCTAAACATGACCTGTGAAACACTAGGGTGAAAAACTTGGTCATATTCATGTAGGAAGGCAGACTCAGCCTGATGCCCATGTGCATACTGCAGCAAAAATGTCTGTCTTGGTTTAAAGACAAATATTGGGATGGGAACTCCAGTAAAATGAAATCCCTCTTCATTCCCACCCTAGTATAGAGAGACAAAAATTGTGGTAAGGCTGAAAGTGAAAAAGTAAGTTTGCTAACAAGAAAAAATACCAGAATCATAAATATACAAGAGAAATGGCTTACGTACAAAACAAAAAGGGAGTTCACTGTGTAATGTGGTCTCCTGGGAACAAAGGGGAAGAAGAATGGCAGAGGGTACTCCCTGCTAACAACCTGTTCACCAAATGAAACAAAAGAAAACAATGGCAGAACAGGGACAAAAGTGAAAACTCAGGAAAACTGTGGTACTCGCAAGGAACCACACTACCAAACTACCACCCAGTTAGGTTCAGGTCTTAACTGCAGTAGTGGTATCATTTGAGATCATCTTTGTTCCCTGCCATGTTTTGTCCCACTGGGTTTGGCTGGACTGCCGGCGGCAGCAATTAATTTCACTTTCTCTGTATCCCATTCAGTGGTACCAGCGCTGGCGGGGCGTTCTGGGACAGGTGGTGGTTCCATGTGGTGAGTGAGTGGTGTGTGGGCAGTGACAGCTTTCTAGTGGCAGTCTGGCTCCAGTGGCAATCTGGCTTCAGTGGCAGCCCAGCAATGGCTGAGGCTGTGGTGGAGCAGCAGCTGGTGCAGTGGTGATCCCCGACCTCCTTCAATTCTGACATGATGTGATGAGTCAGCGGCTCCCAACTTGGCTGCTGTGCTAGCAAGGAAGAGGTGGTTTCCAGTGGCAGCTGAGATACCAGAACAACTATTGCCTCTGGCAACCTTCCCAACACCATTCCAACTCCCCTCCCTTCAGATGACATAATGGTATGAATATTCATTGCTATAGCTCCCTTCCCTGGCTTGTAACCATAATAATATCCTTGTGGTTTTCCACAATTTCCAGAATTTTTTCAGTGACTGGCTTACTGGGAGTTGAGGAAACTGGTTGAAGTTGGGAGAGAGGGTAGCAGAATATATTTCTTACTATGTAATTTAAGTTGGAACTGATTTTGAGATCTTGAAACCCATGGTGATTGACACTGGACAGTTAAATCCATTTGCTTATTAGTTGTGTTTATTTTGTTTAAAAAATCAATTTCAGGATCAAAAATATGTTCTGATTATTTTTTCTCTCTATGTATATTCAACACACTTAGAGCAGACGACATAAATAAAAACAGATTCGAAAAGCTGTTTTACAGGCTTCTAATTAACTTCAATTTCTTCTCAAGCAGAACTTGACCTAATGGCATAGCTAAAAAAATGTTTTGAGTCAAGAAAATTATGTAAGATCTCTGCTAAAGAAAATTAAGGTTTTCTCCATATATGTTATACAACTTCCATAGCTTTCTGATTTCCAACAATTAAATGAAATTGAAAAAAATCTTCAAGCCCATATTTCAGAAGCTAACAACTGTTATAAATGCAAAAAAAGGCTGACATGTACTTACAGCATTATGCCCTGCTTCCTGATCCAGAAGCTTCTGCTCCATTATGGCTTTTCCAGTCCAAATGGGATAACTAAAGAGTCTTAGTTACAAAGACTTCTATTGTTCCTCAGTGGATTTATCCAAGAGAGCTTGCCCAAAATAATAGGAATTCCATTTGAAATACAATTATTTGCTCAGAATTATGAAGAATGAATTGAGTTTCAAGAAGAGAAACCTAGGCCTGAAAAAAATATGGACTACTGGGATGGTGTTGTAAAAGAATGATAGAAGTCTTGATGGAAAGCATGCTTGATACATATCTTTCAGAGCAATGTCTTAGGTAAAGCCAGTTCACATGATTTCAGAGTGGGAGACAGCCTGTCTCTCTTTTTTCCAGTATTTCTATAGTACAGTAATTTCAGAAAGGCTTTAATTTCCTGAGTGCTGAAACCTGATTACAGGTTCACGCTTAAATGGACTTCAGTGGGAAGGTTAAATTGCTGCCTGAAAAAGTAATTAGAAGATCTGTCTCTCAGGGGAGTCAGGTCCTGCACATGTGCTGTAAAAACTCCAAGGCCAACCATAGTTACCTCTTCTACTTCCTCAGGGTACCTCATTCCCTGTCGCCACAAAGAGCTGTGCAGGGAATGGGGTTTGTGTATGTGTGTGCTGCGTATGTGGGCTGGAGTAGCCAGATGTGAATTGTTGCTTGTAAACATATTGATACCTATCATGCCAAGGAGACAAGAAGAGAAAGAGATGATCCCTTTTGCAGAAACATTGACTTGTGAAAAAAGGTGATTAAGTCCAGAACTGCAGGCCACCTAGGCACAGACACTTCTGCTAAGCTAGCAGCTCCTGATAGCATGTTTGGATGCCCTCAGAATATGAAGAGACACTTCAGCTCTTTAGCAAAGGCAATTACCCACCAGAGGTATTTGTGTACCTCCAGAGGGTGACTTAGTTCATCTGTATGAAGATGATAACATAAATCCCTCCCACCACTGAATTTTGATATATTTTTAAACTGAAACACTTCTTATTAGGGAAAGTTTCAAATAAGTCTCATCCATGGTACCATGCCTCTGAAATAATTATAAACCCCTTACATACCAACTGCTCTTGTCACGCTGGACTTACTCTTATATCTGTGCTTGTCTCTGCTAGGCCATGCATTTGACATAAAATGATGTTGCCACTCTAGTAACTGATATATCAAAAAGGACTCCTAAAGGTGTGGTCAAAAATTATGGAGGTCAAAGAATTTAAAACCTCATGGAATTAGAATTTTTTTTCCCCTGTCTGCATGACAAGATGTTCTCAAAGATTTTCATCTAAATGTACCTAATGAGAGCTGTGTCTCTAATCCTTTTGTAATGACTGCATTGAAAATCTTCCCAGGACTACAAGCTATGTGGATAAGGACAATGAGAAATGGTGGTTATTACTTTATTTACAGTCAGTTTTTAGATTTCAGTTTGATGGAAAAGAATATTACAGTGATGCTTGCTACATCATTAGAGATACAGTTGTGTCAGCATTTCCACCACAGAGTCTGATTCTCAGGAAATTAATAAACCATAAATATTTATACTGGGCAAATTCTTGATAAAAGGAATCCAGAAGGATCAGGAAAAGGAATGTAAATAAAGTTATTTTAATCCAGGCCTACTAATGGTTTACAGCCTGCTTCCGACTGTCTAAATGATTAATAGTGCTTCAATTCTGTCACGCTACGTGAGTTCATGTAGACACATCATAGGAAAATGCTCAGTGTAGAACTGCTGAATTAATGGTGCTGACCTTGTTAGACTGTAAAGAGGTTTTGGGAGGCCACCTAGAGCTGTGATGTTGATGTACTGGTGTTCTGGTGACCTGAATCACAAGTAAACAGAAGGCCCATCAGACAAATCAGTGGGGGCTGGAGAGAGGCAGAGAATAGTGTCCATAAGCCAGGAGCAATACCATTGATTACTATGGTTCAATCTAGTTTAGACCTTACTGAATAGGAAGCTGCGTAACTGAAACTAGTAAATTCTGTCCCTTCCCAAATTATGTGTCAGTGCTGCCCTCCTGAGTTACAAGTCTTCTGCCATTAAGTCTGGGTAATAAGTTCAGCCTTGCTTCCCAGAAAAGCTGGTAAGTTATACTTGCAGTACTTTTTCCAACACACGTTACAGGCCATTTTTTTGCATTCATGTTAAAAAAATATTTACCTTTATCCCTCAGACCGTTAGTACTCAGGGGCAATTAATTTAGTTAAACAACAATAAGTGAAGTGTTAATATAGTCCTTGAGATAGCAGAACCTTTTTCCATCTGAAGTACAACATGTTGATGACATGGTGACAAGGAGTGGCTCACATGCCTTTCTCTCCACAGATGTAGTAGTTTGAGGCATGTCCACTTGCAGAATTGTAGGCAGTGCACTGCTCCTTCCAGGACTCAAGTATTTCCAGGACCTGATGGGCATTCCAGCTTTGGTCAGAGATACAGGCATAATTTTCTATTGTGTGGAGTTAGCATACCATAACTATCCATCTCTAAGGAGACAATATGTACTCGTAATCTATGCTGATACATATGTCTAATTGGACATACTTTGTCAGTCTGTTGCCAGCACCACAATCTAGTAGACAGATGTTACCGTATGCACTGTCTATGTGCACTTTTGCAGTATGATGTGGGCCACAGTCAGTTGTCTGGGCTGCCTGACATATTCAAAGTAAATTCAGGCATTGAGATCTAGAAAAAAACTGGATCTCAAAGTCATCTGAGAAAGATTTGCAACAGAGTAATCCAGCACTGCAAGTCTGGCAGCTTTTCAGACTGCTGGGATCCATAGAAAAGCTGCCAGAATGTCTTTCTGCCTAAGACATTCACAAGTGATTCTCATTGAAGTAGAAAAATTGAAGAACGGCTGTCCTGTTTCCAAGGACAGAACTCAGGCAATGAACCCTTCTACTCTTCTCTGGGAAGCAATTATTTTTCTCTGTATTAAGTCAGTGCCTCCACACCAAGTGACCAAGCCAACCAGCAACCATAGTTGGTACCAAAACCTGTCCCATCAGGCACTGTAAAGCCATATTTTGCTATAAATATGCCATAAACACATTCCTGTAGGTAATGGGCATTTAGTCTCTCTCCAGTGGGTTCATACATTGACAGACAGTGCCCATTCTTTTCACTTCTAAATAGATTCCTACCTCTAGGTATTTACCAGGAACCTGCTATGATTCTTCTGATAATGGATTTTTTTTGTGCCAGGACAAAGAGAGTCTTGGAGTTCAGCAAAAGGGAAAAATTGAATCTCATCTTGTTGACAGATTAGAAGGTTCCAATGTATCTGGTCTCATTAGTCAGAACAATGATGTGTCACCAGTGCTGTGCTTCTGAATTGAGGTCTCTGTATTTTAAAGAGGGGTGTCCTTTCCTTGCAGCTTAAACAGTAATGTTCCTGTGAAGGATAATTATGCCGTAAAAGTAATACTCTATTTTTTTCTTGTATCTTAAATGAAGTTCTTTATGTCCAACTCCACCCAAAAATTGAGTGAATGTTACTCTTTGTGTAATGTTTGAACAGGCTCCATGCAATATTTCCACTGACTTCAGCAGCTCTTGCATCAGGCCTTTATATTTGAAGTGTAGTTTCTCCTACAGGGGTATCATTACAGGGGTAGTGATACCCCTTCAGCAAGTTTTTTAGTTCTGTCACTCATGACTATTTCCTCTTGTATTCTCTCCCTCAAGAACATCTTTTTTTTACACACTGAAATCCAATCACCTCAAGAGGAAGCTTGGATGTGAAGGGAACAGAACTAATATGGTGTCATAAAAGTGTTAAGTCTTTGAAGTCATTATTCTTCATTTTGGTATTGAACCTCTAAACACATGAACACTTCTCTTGGGCCTCTTGTCAAGGAATAAAACCCACTGTTCTGAGACTGCTGCTATGGAGACTGAATACTTTGGGTTAACTTTGTGATTTTTGCTACCAAGCTTGTGTTTTGAATGGCTTGTGTGAGAGGAATTCCAGGGACACTTTTGTGAAAAGTTTACACTCCTCATTTATGTTAAGATTGTGGCACAGCTTCCAGTTTTACTGAATCTTCTTCAGACCTGAGAAAGGGTGTGTATACCCAAAATCTGTTTGACTCAAAGCATATGCGGCAAAGCATATAACACAAACTGAAGGCAGTTCTCCTCCTCCCCTTTTTTTTTAGCAGTGGCCATTTTGCTAGGAATGATCCAAGTCCTAGGGGAGTGTCCCTACTCTGGAAGTTTTTTCCATGGAAGTTTTTTCCCATGATGGCTCAGATACAAATTCCAGCCGCTGATGGAATTGTCACCTCTGTTCCTGCATTAGTAATAGCTAAATTCTTTTTCTCTCTTGGTTATATATGTGATCTCTAATACACCATTAATTTAATTTTATCGAGGTATTAAGAATAAAATTAATTTTCTGGTTTTGCTTAAATTGCCTAATAAATAGCATTAATAGTGAAAGATACTCTTGTAGAGAGATAATTATATCACAGAAGAGAGGTAAGAAGCAGACAAAAACCTTCCTGTCTTTCAAAGGTTATGCTGGTGTCTCGATAATCACACATGCCCTGAGACTGGCTAATTGATATTACTGAAACCACAGCTTGCAGGACAAATTGTATTTCTGATGTGCTAAATGAAAATTAAATTAGAAACTCAAAATGTCAAAAACCCATTTCAGATCACACACAATTTACTCCTACTCCCATTTCAGCATATTCAGTGGCTAATCATCATATTCTCTTTGTTTGATATAGACAGTTTGATAAGGTCAATGAATGCACAAGAAAAGTCCCCATATTTAGCATTCAAAGAAAGGCCTACTCTTGGAAAATGATGCAGCTGTCAACTGGAGCTTTCTCTTTTTTTCTTTTAAAACTCAGCTTTGTGATTAGCTCTTCTCACTTCTGAGATGAATAAAATAAGATAGCAGTATTGTTTAACAGAGATGCCACATCTTTCATCAGTTGCAATTATTGCATTTTCATATTAAAATATTTTTCAAGTCTTGACCTAACCTTATCTTTTTTGAGTTCATCTTTTTTGAACTTGCTTTGTGTTTGATTTAGGGAGGATTTTATCTGATCTGTTCCATCACATTTTCTTCCTTGCACTAGTGAATTTAGGCCTCTCCAAAAGATAGAGTGGTGAGCACCATTCTTCAGAAAGATGTAAACCAACTCCTGCAAGGCAACACCTTGAAGTGGTCAGGTCCTGACACCCAGAATTGCTTGAAGGTTGCTTGAAAGATGTGCAGATACATTTTGTACTTCAGAATGTGGGGCATACTCCGTCCTGATTTGAAAGATCCCCACATCAGCAACCAGTTGCAAGCACGTATCTTAAAATATTATCTCTGTGGGACATTTAGCTACTCCCATCTCTCTAAAGGCACAACCGATCACATTCTCTTTGATGTATCTTCAAGGTCTTCTGGATGAGGCACTGGAATGAGGGTTGGACTACAAGCCTCAACTGAGAATCGGTGACCTCTGGGTACTTTTTCTTGCTCCTCACTAAGAAATCTTGGCATATGTGGATGCTTTTCTAGGTGGTGAGTGTTTCTCAGACCACAGAGGAAAGTGCTCAACCTGTTTTGACTAGGAAGGAAGAAGAAACTTTGTGACAAATGCAAACTGAAAGTGAGAACTGTGATTAAACTCAGATACACAGTGAATTTGCTAGGTGGAAATTAGGTTTTATGGTTGCAATAAAAATGCCTCTGTGGTTTTAAAGATCCAGTGTTTTGTGCTTCCATTCCTATAATCTCTTCCAAATGCTGGAGTGTGGAGTCAGCTGGGCAGGAGGTGCACAAGATGATGAATGACTGATTGGCCACTTCCTGGCTTTTACCAGCATCTCTGTTTTTATAGGTCTTCCAAGGGCACACTTCACCTTGTGTGAGAGTACTGAAACTATATGAGAGTACTCAAACAAGAGGGATGGCAGCTGAATGGCAGCTGAATGGTAGAAGTGATATGGTTTGATCATTACCTTAAGGAAAAAATAGTCTTAGAATGCCTTGGACACTGTCAACCTGATACAACATTTTTCATGAAGGGTCAATGGAGGTGTAGAAGGGGGAGTGCTGAAAAGGAAGCCATATTTTTAACCGCCCCCATAAAAAATTCCTGCTGTCCTTAGATAATCTCAGTAGTGGCCTGATTGGTCCACCTGTGGACTTCATTCAGTCATTAAATCTAGTCTTGATATCTGTGTGCTGTTTTAAAGGTAAACTGGTGGGAGAAATGAACCCAGTTCAAGAGAGATTACAAATCAGAGTTAAAATTTACTAAAAAGATTATAATAAATACAATACTACAGAGAAAAACTGGTTTTAACCCACAAAAACAAATGTATGACCCAGCACACTGGGACATGAACAGAATGGTGTTCATTAGCCCCTGTGCTGAGCACCATGTGCTCCCACTGAGTACAGAGTAAAAGGAAAGGAAATCTATTGGTGAGGATGATTGTTGCAGTTCTGTCAAAGTAATGTTCACAATCTTGTTGAGAGTGGCAGTCACAATCCTGTTGAGGTTCTGGCCCTCCTCCGGATCCAACAAGTGGTACCAGAAGTCTCAGAACCTGAAGATTGTATATGCTCAGGTTTGGATAGGAGTGCCCAGTACCTCCCCCAAAGTGGGGAGCTTCACAATGGGTAATTTAACTGTGAGTCATGGGATATTTTTGGAATCTTTGATAGTTTAGGTCATTGAAGCTGACTATTATGCCAGTGCCTAGTGGCTCATTATCAGAAATGACCTCTCAGGCTGGGTGTGAAGATGTTAATGCCTCTACATGGGAGTTACCACAGCTGAGTTATTGGTGTGAAGATGGAAAACACTTTCCTGTCTCACAGGGTTCTTTAACACCCAGCTTGTAGCCTCAGGTGTCAGGTGTGCCCTGGGCAGTTGCTGCAAATAATTCATTATTAACAGTTCATCAGGAATGACATAGAGGGTGTAGAACATACAGTTTTGGCTACAACCACACAGTGATAAACTGGTCTCAGCCACTGTAGCTAGGACAGTGGAAAATGTCTTACAAAATGAGGTAATCTGTATTGTCATAACTTCTGTACTAGAAGACTGATGCTTCTTCATAAGCAGGTTTTTGATGAAAAAAGTGTTTCTGCCACTTACCTGGCAGATACATAGCAAAATATTTGTAAACTCTAACGTAACAACCAAGACACCCAAGCACTAACGGAATTTAGCACCATGTGTATTCTTCCCCTTCTTGGCACCAAATTTTCTCTTCATCTGGCTTCCTGTGTTGGCCACCTGTCATAATTTTGATCAGTTTAATAAAGTATCTGGGACTGTTTGTCTTCATTGGTTCAGATGGGTAGCACAAATCACTGTTCCTCAAAAGAACATCTTGACCACTGACAGTCTGTTGAGCTGATGCTGGTCCTTTCTTTCACATCTTCAGCTATTTGACTTCAGAAAACCTCAGCCAGTCACTTGTGCTACAAAGCTGCAGAGCAGACTGTGATCCTGCCTTCATTATGACATACTCTCATACCAAGGCTGTTTCCTTGCCTCCTGTACTGACCTTTTCAGTTTTTTTCGGAGTCACCAGCAGCTGCTTGTTTGTAATTTCCCATGCTTGTTGAAAATCACATGCCTTAAAAGTATTGCCATTAAGTCTAGAAATGGAGTTACTTTCAAGTAGAATGCTCATGAGTCAAATATTAGGACTCAGAGCTAGACATTCCTTGCAAAAGATCTTACAAGTTGACTCCCAAAGTAGGAAAAAATCAGGTCTGTAGGCTACCAACAATTAAAAGATGGAAGTTGTTGATTCCCTCTGTTGCTGTAGTGGAGAAGAAAGTTCATATGTTTATGATAGACACTTTTAATATTGTAGATTTTGCAAGTGAAATTGAAAGCACATTTTATTTAGTGCTTTTTGCCTCGTTCCCTTTTCTCCCTCATAGTGTCACTATAAGGCAAAGTTAAAACTCTGAGTGCTTAACTACATTTACATATATTAAGATTTTATTTTAAGTGTAACACTAACTACCCTGTATTTCTGATGTTTATTTCTGCATAATTACACCATCTGTGCAATTTAATTTACTAATATGTACTCTGCCCTTTAACTCCATTTAAATGTCATTCACATTGGAATTCAAAATGTACTTTAACACCATAAACCACCTGATGGTTTAAAACTGAGAGTGCTTTTTTTCTGCTCCTGCCTTGTAAATGAGCAATTAAGTTACATAAAAACTGTTTAAAATTTCTGTGGACAGAGATTTGTGACAGCAAAACCTCAGCTCTGGACATAATGAGAGCAGACTTCAGCCTACTCAGGGAATTAGTAAGTAAGGTCTCCTTGGAAAATGTTTTTGCAAGTGCTGGGATCCATCAGTGCCAGTCATTTTTAAACACCGCTTCCTAAGTGCCCAGGAGCAGGAAATTCCCAAATGTCAGAAGTCAAGCAGGTGAGGCAGAAGGCCAGCTTGGACAAGCAGGGATCTTCTCTTGGAAATAAGGCAAAAAAGGAAAGTGGATGCCCAGTGGAAGAAAGGTCAAGAGACATGAGAAGAATTCTGAGATACTGCTTGCCAGTGCAGGGAGAAAATTTGTGTGGCCAAAGCTTAACTGGAGTTGAAGCTGGCCAGAAGTGTGGGGATAATAAGAAGAGTTTTTTTCAAATATATTAATGGCAATTAATATATTTGAAAGGCACTACAGAAATATCATTGACCCATCACAGAATGAGGATGGTCATCTCACAAACAGGGGCAGAGACAAGGCAGAAGTGTTTCATGCTTTCTTTGCCTCTGTCTTCAACACAGATATGGGCCAACGGGGTCTCGGTGCCCTGAGCTAGAGGACCATGACTGAGAGAATGACCAACTCCCAGTCAACTCTGAAATTGTTCAGGATCTGCTGCTCCAGCTGGATCACTACAAATCTACAGGCTTTGATGGGATTTGATGAAGAATCCTCAAAGAGCTGGCTGATGTCATCATAAAACCTCTCTTGATGACTTTTGAGCAGTCTTTGAAATCTGGAAGCACCCCAGCTGACTGGAAGCTGGTTCCATCTTAGGCCCTGTGCTCTTCAACGTCTTCATAAATTACTTGGATGCAGGACTGGAAGGGATACTAAGCAAGTTTGCAGATGATACAAAACTGGGAGGAGCTGTTGACTCCCTTGAAGGTGAGAAGTCCTGCAGAGAGAAGTCTACAAATTAGACGACTGGGCAATCCCTAGCCGCATGCAATTTAACAGGGAGAAGTGCCAGATTCTGCACCTGGGACGGGGCAACCCCAGTTGTACGTACAGGCTGGGGAATGAGAGGTTGGAAAGCAGTGCCACAGAAAGGGTGTCCTGGTTGATAGCAAGTTGAATGAGAGCCAGCAGTGCCCTGGCAGCCAGAAGGGCCAACCCTGTCCTGGGGGCATCAGGCAAAGCATCGCCAGCTGGTTGAGGAGGGGATTGTCCTGCTCTGCTCTGCACTGGGGCAGCCTCACCTGGAATATTGTGGCTAGTTTTGGGCATAACAATATAAGAAAGATATTTAGCTCTTAGAAAGTATCCAAAGGAGGGCAATGAAGATGGTGAAGGGTCTGGAAGGGAAGCCGTATGAGGAGTGGCTGAGGGCACTTGGCCTGTTCAGCATGGAGAAGAGGAGAGTGAGGGAAGACCTCATTGCAGTTACAACTTCCTTGTGAGGGGAAGAGAAGGGGCAGGCACTGATCTCTTTTCTGTGCTGACCAGTGACAGGACCCAAGGGAATGATCTTAAGTTGTGTCAGGGAAGGTTTAGTCTGGATATTACACAAAGGTTCTTCACCCAGAGGGTGTTTGGGTACTGGAACAAGGTAACTCCAGGGAAGTGGTCACAGCACCAAGGCTGATAGAGCTCAAAAAGTGTTTGGACAATGTTCTCAGGCACATAGCGTGACTCTTGGGGATAGTCCTGTGCAGGGCTAAGGGTTGGACTCAATGTTCCTCGTGGATCCCTTCCTACTCAACATATTCTGTGACTCCCTAAGTTTGCTTGCAAGGGGAATTAATTTATCTTTAGTTTCTAGAACAACATTTCCTATGAATGACCTTCCTTTAGAGCTAGGCTAGTCATTAGTCTGTTTCTGGTCATCTTACCTACATTGTGGAATAAGCTGGTGATGCTTTCAAACTGTCTTGGTATAATGTTAAATGTGGGAACTCAGTAACATCTGTTTTCTCATCCACAATCTATATAAACTGCAAGGGGTATTTTATCCATTTGCCCTATGTCATGGAGAAACAGTGCTTCCAGTAATGAAGGCAGTCTCAGGATCTTCTGACAAGAAAATATGAAGGGCAAGAGAATATTAAATACTACAATGGCAGCTGCAGATAACAGCAAGCATTATGTTTCTGTATTAATCCCTCTCTAGTAATACCTCTACCTGTGGATTGTCTCTCTGTTGAGCTAAAATTTTAATGAGTTTGACTTTTGCTCATATATATATATGTCTATATATTTTTAAATCTATAAGAATAGTAAAATAAGTAAATTTTTGGTTGTCTATAATAATAACACCGGTAAGTGTTTTAAAATAAGTTTCATGATTGGGGAAGAGCTCTAACCTTTGCTGTTTGACTCATAAAGAGAATTCCGCTTTCTTTCTGGTGTCAATCTTTTAGTTACATAGTGAATTCTGATTCAGGATTTGAGAATGCCTTACCTACCTAAGGTTTTAGTAATTCCAAACAAATGAGCTTGTAGAAGGTCATCCTATACAATCCTTAGAAATACTTCCTTGAATCTCTTTTTGTCTTTGCTGTTTTCTGTCCTTGCTGTGCTGTCCTCAACTAGCTGTATTTCTTTAAGCTGTACTTAACTGCTGCTTTCAGGCAACTTGGGCCCTTGAGATGGTTTAGAGACCATGGTTTCTCACTTCTCTTGTCTCTAGACAAAATGCTTTAGCAAAAAAATGTAGCTGTCTCTGTGTCTTGCTAGTTCTCTGCCTCTTTGCATGGCATTCCTCCCTTGACTGCCTATGCAGAAAAGATTTAGCAGTCATCTACACTCTTCCTTGCTTTGCCTTGTTGGTCTGGAGGAGACTGTGAAATTCCATGATGTACTCTTCTGCTGCCAAGAACATACTGTCCCATCTTCCCACTGTGAACTTATCTGGTCACCTGCAGATGGACAGGTGCACACACATACACCATCCTGCTTAGGTGTTTTCTCTACACTCAGAACCATCTGCTCAGAACAGATACACCACATCATGCGTTCTATGGTTTGACAACTATTACTTTTAGGAAAATCTAAATAAGTGACAATTAGGAGGTTTTACATATCTCTACCATCACTGTTGGACAACTCTTCATTGTCCAAATGGACATCACCAACAAGTGGTATCCCTCAGCGTTCTTTACGGTGAGCAGTTTGGTTCAGTATCTCTATCAATGACATGGATGGTGTGATTGAGTGAACTCTCAGCAAGTTTGTGGATGACACCAAATTGGAGTTGGTGCAGTTGATGGGTTGAAGGGAAGGGATGCCATACAGAGGGACCTTGATACACTTAAGGAGTAGGCCCATGCAAACCTCTTGAAGTACAGCAAGTCCAAATGCAATGATCTACAAATATGCGAGATAACAGTACACGCTGGAAGATGAATGGGTTGAGAGCAGCTCTGCTAAAGAAGGACCTGGTAATATTGGCTGATAAAAAATTAGATATAAGCTGGCAAAGTGCACTTGCAGTCACAAAAGTCAACTGTGTCATGGGCTGCATCAAAAGCAGTGTGTCCAGTAGGTCGAGGGAGAGGATTCTGTCCCTCTACTCCATTCTTGTGGGACCCCCACCTGCAGTACTCTGTCCCAATCTGTGTCCCCCAGTGCAAGAAAGACATTGGCCTATTGGAGCAGATCCAAAGAAGGAACATGAAGATGATCAGAGGGCTGGAATACCTGCCCTATGGGAAAAGGCTAAGATGGTTTTCATTCTAGAGAAGAAAAAGGCTCCAGGGAGACCTTATAATGACCTTTCAATATAAAGAAGCATTTTATAAGAAAGATGGAGGGAGACTTTTTACCAGAACCTGTTGTGACAGTACAAAGGATAGTAATTTTGAACTAAAATAGGGGAGGTTTAGAGTTGATATACAAAAGACCTTTTTAGTATGAGGTTAGCAAGATACTACAATAGGTTAACCAAAGAGGCTATGGATACCCCATCCCTAGAAGTGTTCTGGGTCCGGTTGGAAAGTGCTTTGAATAACCTGGTTTAGTGAAAGATGACCCTGCCTGTGTCTGAGGGATTTGGCTAAATGATCTTTGAAGATTCCTTCCAACCCAGACAGTCTATGGTTGTGTGATTCTGGGACTCTATGGTCTCTGCCAGGAACAAATACCTTCTGTGTCAACTCAAGCAACATGTTCAGATGGGCCTCCTTCTTCCTTTCTTTGCTTAACTGACATGTATTCTCATGTTTGTTGCCCTTCTTTGGACATATTTTAATACTTTTTATATACTTTTTATATTGTGGAGCCAAAAACTGTACATAGCACCTAATGTGAAGCTGCATTGAACTGAATATCATGGGATAATAACTATTTTTGACTGGTTAGATACAGTGGGCTTAATGCAACACTTAATGTACTTTTGGACTCCAGGGAACATTGCTTACTCACACTGAGCTAACCATCAAGGGAAGTCCCCACGTCCCTTTCTGCAGGGCTGCACTCCAGCCTCTGATCTCCAAATCTGGACATACATCCAGGATTACACCATCACAAGGCTGAATCCAGGGATTTATCCTTGTTAAAATTCATAGGGTTGGTGATTCCCAGTACTGTAATCTACTAAGATCTCTCTGTGAGGCCAAACTATGCTCAAGGGAACCCACAGCTCGTCCTAACGCAGCATTGAGAGCAAACATTCTTAATGCATACCCAACTCCTGTGTTCAGGTCGTTGACAAAACCTTCAATGAGAACAGAACCTAAAATTGAGCCCTGGGGAATACTAGTAGTGGCTGGTCAACAAACAGATGTTACCCCATTTATTACAACTATTTGAATGAGACACTTCAAGGCAATTGTTCAAGCAGGGTACTGTCTATGTGGATGTAGAGCTTTTTGTCCAAATGGATGCACTGAAAGACAGCACCAATAGCTTTCCTAAAATAAAAAAGGCCACAGATTCACCATTTACCATTCATGCACTGGATATGCAACCTTTTAATAAAATGGTATGAAGTTAGTAACGCATGACTCCCTTCACAGATCCATGTCTGCTTTGACCAATGACTGTATTTCCTTTGAAGTGTTATTCAATAACTTCCAGAACAATCTTCTTCATATTTTTACCAGATACTGAATTGAGACTGACAGGCCTGTAATGACCAGGGTCCTCTTTCTTGTCCTTTTTGAAAATAGAAAAAATATTTGCTTCATTCACAAGACTTGATAAATAGGGAGGTCCTACAATAACACTGGCCAGCTCTTTCAGTACCATGACACGGATCCCATCGGGCCCTCTGGACTTATGTGCACTGAGCTGCAGTGGCAAATTCTGTACAAGTTTAAAGTTAACTGGAAGTGTATAACTCCCACAGTCATGATCTTCCATCCCAAGTTCCAGAGGTCACAGGGCCCACCGCTGATGTTAGAGACAGAGGTGAAGAAGATGTGAATGAAATGTCTCTGCTTTATCTTCATTTCTGTTTGATAGATGACTAACCTCATCATGTAATGGACATCTACTTTTTTTTTTTTTTTGCTCTATTTTAAAATACTTCAAAAAGCCTTTCTGCTATCCACTGCAGTATATTTATCTTCAGCTACAACTGAGCTTTGGCCACATGAATTTCCTCTCTACAGGATCTCTGTAGTCCTCCTGTGTAGTCCAAGTTTGCCTCTAAAGTCTATATAACTTCTTTTTCTTCCAAGTTCAAGAAGGAAATTTCTGTTCAGTCATGGGCGACTCCTGCCTTACTTTGTTGAATTTCACACATACTTTCACACCTGTGCTCTTAAAATATGGCTCTTAAAAGCTGACCAGAATTTATGGACCCTTGAAAGAAAATTCCCAGGGGACCTTACTAACTAGTGTCTTAAGCAGTCTAAAGTCTGCTCTTTCAAAACCCAGGGCAGTAGCCATGTCGGATAGTTTTCCACATACCACCATAATCTTCAAACTTCAGTATTTAATGATCACTGTGACCAAGTCAGCCATCATTATCACAGCACCCACAAGATCATCCCTATTTACAAACACCTATGGGAAGTTAAATTTGCCCATAAGGACAAGGACAACCGACATATAGATGTCCCTTAATTCTTTATCAAATAATCATATATCAGTGTCACCATTCTGGCTGGGTCACCTATAGTAGACACTCACAATAGCATCCACTTTCTTAGTTTTTCTTCTATTCTTTACTCAGAGGGTCTCAATCATGTTTTCTTCAACAGCAAGTTCTCTAAAATCCAACCCCTCCTTTACACACAGTGCTACCCCTCCATACCATCTGCCCTGCATATCTCTCCTGAAGAGCGTGGAACAGTAGTCCAGTCACAGGACTCTTCCCATCAAATCTCACTTATACCACTGAAATAATCACAGTCCACCCCTCCGGTACAGAGTTTAACTGAGATAGAAGGGGAAAATAATCAAGACTAATTTGGGGGGCTTGTAACTGACCAAAAATAAAGACTGCTGGCACCGAGTCTGAGTGCCAGGGCCATGAGAGCTGGAGAAGAGTCCCAGTTATGGAGAGATGCTTTGCACCAAGCCTATAGTGGAGGATCTATATATGAGGTTTCTGCTACATCTGTGAAACCTCGTGTGGGGAGAGCTGGCGTAGGGACAGAAAGACTGGTTTTACACTGTAAAAGGATCCCCTTTTCCTGAGTTTACTCTCACATGCTTCTAATGAAATGTGACAAACTAATGATAGATACTATGGATTTTTTACTTTTGCAGTAATTTCACCTGATTAATCTATATTCTTTCTTAGTAATTTTCACATTTCCCCCCTCATTCACTGGAAGACTTACTGTGTCTAGGAGAAATTTCTTTTTCTTTCCTGAGCCATGAGCAATCAGAGAATATTGCATTTTCAATGGAGTTGTCTCCGATAAAACGTAGACATCCAAAACAGGCAAATAACAGTTTGGCACACATAAGTGCCCCACTATTTTCAAAACATTTTGTTGGTGCCTTTCTCTAAAATCATGTTTGCAGCTGTGCATGCTCTATAGTCTCGATGCTTACAGTGTCTCTCATGATTTTCCTTTAGATTACATCTACTGCAGTGTTCCAGAAGGTAGCGATAAGCTATGTCTCAGGTAGTTCTTCAAAGCTGTGAACTCAATGCCACACAAAACCAGAGATTGCTCATATCCAGGTTATAGCAAGAAAGTATGGCCATTATTGACTCTTTGAGTAAGAAGATTGGTACACTGAGGAAAGGAGTAAGCTGTTTTCTGTCTTCAGTGGGAACAAAGAACTAGAAATGCATATTAAAAGCCAGGAGAATAATTCATGAAGACATAAAGAGAAACTTTCTGATGGTAAATAAAATTGAATTTATGTAGCTTGTTTTTAGAATTCTCCAGGCAGTGCTCCATCCCTCAAAACAAATTTCAGGAAACCCCTCATCTTCTGGATCCTGAATGAGTGCAATAACAGTTTTTTTCATCTTGATTAGAGGTCTACTCTGATCTTCCAGAGGAGCACTGAACCAATTGCAAAAACAAAGCAGTGTGTTAGGACTTATGAAGCTGTAGAAGAGCATAGAAAGCTATACTGCAGTTATTCACTCCATGCTGTGCATCAGCTTTTTGTGAAAATGAGGGGAATATTAAAAGCGTATATTTCATGTTAATTATGATAAGGCAAGAGGACAATTTGATTAATGCTAGTAACTTAGTCTTGCCAGGTGATCTACTTAGTTAGAAAATAAATAACCAGAACCTAAAAGCCTTGGGACAGATTTAATTCACTCATGCAGAAAAATATTTTAATCCTCCTTACTAGTAGTCAAAACAATAATCATGTTATGTACATTTCACAAATATGCTGTCAAAGGAAACACAATTGTACTTAAAGACTACCATTTCAAGGAATTTTATTGTGTGATATCCCATGATAAACATAATTAAACTTCTTGGGAAGTTGCATCCTTAAGCTGAGTTACAATTAGCCCCTGAGACAAAAATGCTGCTGCTGAGGTATGAAGAAGAACTTTGGATCTGTGTCAACTGGAAATGTGAGACTTGTATAATAAACATCTTTGCCCTGGTAGCTTTTCCATTACTCTTGTCAGACCAGGACAGAAAACATTTGTTCATGTGGGTGTCTTCCCATCTAGGGAATTATGTGTGGTGGGGGAAAATCTAAACACTGACAGTTCATGCTGCATCATTGCCAAAAATTTTTGAGCATCAACCAATTCACATCTTCACTGGAAAGCTATTTCAACTGAAATTTCTATTTTGCCTCATCTCTCTAAGATCCCCAAGTGTTGCAAAGTGGACCTAAAAGGCACTCTGAGAGACCACCTCCATCACTCACATTGAGGAGAAAAGTGACTACTTTTCCTGTTCTGTCACAAAAGCTGAACAAATCTTTCCTACTACAATACAGAAAAAGACAGCAGAAAGTTTCTGATCCTTACTGAGCTGATACCAGAAATAAACTTCTAGCTACAAGCCCAGCTAAGACTAGCCTACCACCCCAAGAATGAGAGGGTTGTGAGAAAAAAAACACAAGAAGGAATGACTTCCCTGAGGACAAGAATTTCTTTATCTTTTCTTTCCTCTGTAGTGGCTGAGCAATGTTTATAATCCAGAGCTCTTCCATTCCAGACCTTTTGGGACATTGTGGCCTTGTTTGCAATAGGCTGCTTTTCAAATTCAAGACTAAGTCAGCTGCTCATCTGAACCATGATGTTTAAGAGTGTATGGTTTTTCTGTTTTGCAATATTGAGGGACCTTGGTGTCACCCAGAGAAAGGGGCAGAAAAATATATAGTTCATATAAATGTCTACTTTTTCTCTACCAGACAGTGTCTAATTAGACTGTAATGTGGTTTTCAAGGAGTAGTTTCACACATAAACAGAAGATTATCCACAGGATGGAGATCTATTTTTGTGTCAATACAGTATGGTTATTGGTTTTAAGTCATAAAAATATAGGCTAAGATTTGCATCGCCTCTCTAGCTCTTAAATGAAAAAAGCTTCAGTGAGAGTCCCAACCACACATACTGATTATGAAAGATAAGGGGTATTAGTATTGAAAATGTAATAAGGAAACTAGTTTGGATTAATTAGTTGTACATTATCCAAAACATATATATTTAATGTAATGACTCTGTAATTGGATTTTTACTCTTTTGTAATCACATCCTGTCATCTGATGCACAGTGCTGTCTCATCTTCAAAGCTTTTTCAAATACATACTCTACAAGAGATTGGGTAATGCTAGAAGCCTATGCCTTTCTGCCCTGTTTTTGTCTAACAAAACCACTGTGTGCTTTCCATTCTGTCTTCCCTAGAAATCTCCAATACATAACCAATTAGATTAAATTACCATAGTGCGTTTCCAGAGCTTCAGTCTGAGTGAGGGTCAGCTATTGAAAGCTGTAGTCCAGTGATGTAAGACCTTTGGCACTGAGAAGGGTGTAGAAGGACACCTTTCTCTTGGTACACTCTTTATGTGAACACTCATGGTGCTCTGAGGGGGAGGATCAGCATACTGGAGTGAGCTCCCTCTGATACCTGCACTGGACACTAATGACTTGTAGGGATCCCTGTGAATCTGTAAATCAAACAGTAAAACTTCTCTGTTCAGAAAAGGCTGAGACGTTGCTGCAGATGGCAGCCTGCTTCTCCAGAAGGGCAACAAAGCAATAACCTCTCAAGTGCAGGCCTGGTTTTGAACACGCTGCTGGCCTCCTCTTTATAAGGAAATGGGAGTGTTACTAGTGTGGCACAAAGTGTCTGTACTAGTTCCAGCTGCTGCTGTGAAGACCTGTTGAGCACTGGTCTTGACAGAACTAATAGGGAGATCAGTGATTGGTTTTTTTGTCATGGCTTCTGAGTAGCTTGGAAGAGCTGTAATTCTTAACAGTTCCCCCCAGTTCACCGCTCTGTAGCATGTGAATACATTGCTATTGTGTTTGACTTTCTGAAGAAACCATTCAAAGGTCCAGACTATGCACTTGAATCCACTCTTTAAACGACCTTCTTAGCCACAATATGTTAAGTATCTTTTGAGTCTAGTTTTGTATTTCACTTTTGAACCAAGTCCAGTCAGAACAGTGTACACAAGTCACGTATGTGAGTCCTAGGAAAATTTGACTTAATTTTGGTTTCACTTGCATGGTATCTTGGTCTTCTGCAAGCTGACACACTTGAAAGGATGGTTTGCCATCCAGAGAGACCTAGACAGTCTTGGTAAGTGGACACATGGGCATCTCAGGTTTAACAAGACCAAGTGCAAGGTGCTGTGCCTGAGTTGGTGTAATCCCTGGTATCAGCACAGGCTGAGGGACGAACAGATTGAGAGCAACTCTGCCAAGAAGGACTTGGTGCTGCTGGTGGATGAGAAGCTGAATATGACCCAGCAATGTGCACTTGCAGCCCAGAAAGCCGATTTTATCCTGGGCTGCATCAAAGGCAGTGTGGCCAGCAGGGCCAGGGAGGTGATTCTGCCCCTCTGCTTTGCTCTGGTGATACCCCACCTGGAACCATCCAGATCTGGGGTCCCCAATATAGGAAGGACATTGACCTGTTGAAGAAAATCCAGAGAAGGGTCACCAAGCTGATCAGAGGGCTGGAGCACCTCTCCCGTGAGGAAACGTTGAAAGAACTGGGATTGTTCAGCATGGAAAAGGGAAGGCTTTGGGGTGACCTAATTGTGGGCTTTCAGTACCTGAAGGGAACTTACAGGAAAGATGAGAAATGACTGTTTACAAGAGCATGTAGTGACAGGACAAGAGGGAATATGTTCAAATTGAAAGAGAGTAGATTTAGATTAGGTATTAGGAAAAAATTCTTTACTGTGAGGGTGGTGAGGCACTGGAACAGTTTGCCCAGGGAAGCTGTGGATGTCCCATCCCTGTAGGTGTTCAAGGCCCAGTTGGATGGGGGTCTCAGTAGCCTGGTCTAGTTGAAGTTGCCCCTGCCCACAGAAGGGGATTGGAACTAGGGGATTTACAAGGTTCCCTTCCAACCCAAAACATTCTATGATTCTATGAAGCCAGATTCTAATCTGGAATGTTCCCTGAAGCATGAGACTTTCTGGTTAGATTCTGTGTTCCACACAAACCTTTTGGAAAGCCATTAAACATCTCTGTCTAGGGGAAAAGATGTGTTTATGATCTGGTGAATGATGCTACTTAAAACACTGTCTATTCTAAGCAGGATGCTGGCCCAGGAGCAAGCTGTTCCATTTCCTGATAAAACCCTGTGTTGCGGTTTAACCCAGCTGGGCAGCTCTGCTACACACAGCTGCTTGCTTTCTCACTTTTTCCCCTGTAGGGCAGGGAAAAGACTTGGAAGAATAAGAGTTATAAAACTCATGGGTTGAGTTAAAGACAGTTTAAGAGGAAAAGGCAAGCTGCATGAAAAACCAAAGTAAATAAAGACTTCTTTCACTATGTCACATCAGTAGGTATTCACCCATTTCCAGGAAAGCAGATCTGTGTAATTTGTAACATTACTGGAAAGGCAAATGCCAGAACTCTAAAATTACCCTCTTCTTTCCCCTAGATTTTTTGCTGTGTGTGATGCCATAGGGTATGGAGCATCCCTTTGGTCAGCTGGGGTCATCTGTATCTCCTTCCAACTTCTTGTGCAACTCCAGTCTGCTTACTTGTGGGCAGGGGTGAGGAACAGAGAAGGTCCTGATGGTTGTCATGAATGGGTGGTTAAGGCTGCTTAATGAGTCACTGGCAAAGGTACAAACAAAGGCAATTTTAATACAAATGTGTGATAGCATCACAAAGTTCTCTGACAAGGTTCGCTCTGTTACTACACAGATAAAGCACACAAAGGAAAACTTGATCTTAGTCAATCTGAAATGGTGTACATGGAGATTGGGGATTCAAAAGGGAGATGAAGAATGGTATGCAAAGTGATAAGGTAGACCTTCCCACTGAGTTGTGAGGTTCAGAGTGGACTCCACTGCCAAACTTACCCTTGGAATTGCTCAGCAATCCTTTACGTGTAAAGGATTTGGCAGCACTTAATCACTGACTGATTTAACACTTACAGAAGGGTCAGTGGGATTTACTATAAGCAAAATAGTAGCTTAAATATGAATCTAAGATGGCAACGGGGATGTTGCACTTGCTATAGAGTATTGAAAACCACTTATGCTCACAGACACAGACATGTATGTATGCACATATATATGTATGTGTATATATGCGCAAAGGTACCTGTTGAGTTCAGTCAAATACCTTTGCTTCTCTCAATGGGCAAAGAGTTGAGCCTTGAGGAGGGACATACCAGCCCAGGCCCCACTGTCAGTTTTCAGTGATGATCTGGGTTCCCAAACCTGTGTATTGATGAGCTCCAGGAGCCATCCTGCCCCAGGAGAGGTGCTGGCACAGGCACTGCTGCCAAGGGAGTTCAAAGGGCCTCAGAAGGGGTACCTGTTCATAGGGTTGTGAGATGCTTGGCTTTAGTCATCCATCAGTTTCTATCCTGGCCTCAATCCAGGTCAGTAACTTTCCTCAAAAGTCTGGCAACAATAATATGGTTTCACTCTGGCTGTGATTCAGACAAAAAAAAATAGTTTCCAAGGCTATTCCTTAGAAAACAAAAGTTTGTTAGGTAACAGAGGTTCCTGAGAACAGGCAGTGATACTGATAAGCTCTAGAGGAGACTAACCATCCATCAGCCATTAAGACTGAGGTTTAATGAGAATTCCTGACAGCATAGAGTGGCCCGAGGAGGTGGGGGGAATAATAACAACACTCTGCAAGCATTGCTCAGCAACAACTATAACACTCTTATTTCATCAACACTTTTTTGATCAGAAATCCAAAACATAGCACCATATGAGCTCCTGTGAGGAAAAATAACTCCATCACAGACAAATCCATTACTCTCTACTTGCTTTCTTGTCCATCTCTGCTGTGGTTACACATGGGTAGCACCACAAGTCACCACAGTGAGAGTGGCTTTGACAAATGAAGGGGTCCATTGGCTGGGCTGCTTGGAAAAGATGTTTGACTCTTGTGTTTTCTTGATCAGCACTGATAGTAATTCTAACAGTCAGCATGGAGTGTTTTCATTTGGAAAGCACCCTCAATAATACTTTCTTTTCTTGGGCTAAATTTTAGTTGTCTTTTTATGCTTTAAAACAGGGATGTAAAAATATATTCTGCCCTCTTTCTTCAAGGGTGGTTTGTGGAATTCTTTATCCTGCTATTTATGTTGCTAAGCATTAAAAAGAATGAAGTTTGACTTGAAAACTAATTACATTTTTATGAGAGTTAGCATTTGTATGTCTGTGCGCCAGACACATGGCAATGCAGAGCTGAGTGCCACAGCTGACCCCCTCAACCAAGCCAATGACATCTCAGGCAACACAGTTAGGAAAGGGCAGAAAATGCTACACTGCAGTTGTGAGAGTGAAGAGTCAGAAAAACATGTAAGAAACCATCCTGTAAACACCAAGGTGAGAAAAGAAGGAAGAGCACTAGAGCAAAGAAGAGTAGCTGTGAGGAACCGTAGTGGAGCAGATATCCACGCTGCAGCCTACTGAGAACCCCACACTGCAGCAGGTGGAGATATCCTGAAAGAACCTTCTGCCCATGAAGAGCTTACGTCAGAGCAGAATCTTGGCAGGAGCTGCAGCCCATGGAGAGGAGCCCACGCAGGAACAGGTTTTCTGGCAGAAGCTGGAGCCTGTGGGGAACATACACAGAAGCAGTTCATGAAGGACTGTATCTTGTGGGGAGAGACTCCTACTGAAGCAAGGGAAATGATTAGGAAGAAGCAGCAGAGAGATCCACCTAGGATTGACTAACTCCCACCCCTTTGTGCCATTTTCAAGGAAAGGAGTTGAGACTGAAGGAGAGAACTTGAACATGAGAAGAAGAGGTAGGTAGGACAGGGGGAGGTGTTTTAGTTCTGTCTTTGTTTCTCATCATGATACTTAATTTTTAATCAAAAAAATGAAATTGTTTTCTTTGAGTTTATTCTGTTTTGCCCATGATGGCAAGTTGTAAGTTATTTCCCTGTCTTTATTTTAACCCAGGACCTTTTTCATATTGTTTTCTTCCCCTGTCCTGTTAAGGAGAGTGATAGACAGGCTGAACCAGGGTCTGGCAGTCAGCCAAAGCTAACCTGCCATAAAAGAAAATAAAAATACTGTTTAGAAGCTTTCTAATATTGATCTGGATTTCATCTGCTTGATAGAATCCTCTTCCAAATATTTTTAGAGTCCCAATACTTCCTAATCATTATGAGCATGTGCTAATAAAATTTTCTGCTGGTACTTCCAGTCACATTTAGAAAAGCCTGAAGTTTCCAGAAGGAAAGCAGAGGAGATACTTGTGGCATTCTGAAGAACCACAGTTCTTAACTCTGTCATTCTGATGCACATCACTGTCAAACTTCCAGACATCTTAACTTCCTGGACTTCCCACATTGTTTTGCAGCTCTCTGTCTCGTGGTCAGGATGTTTTCCTGCTGACCCCTTCAACAGGAACAACAGGAAGGTAGGGGAAATTATGAAGAAACTAGCTAAGGAAAAGTTTTGTGAGTGTAAACAACTCAAAGAAACTCCACAGGATTGTGCATTAGTTTCTAACCCATGAGAAAGTGGTCTACACAGAGTCACAGCTGCCTATTGTGAGCTGTCACAAAAGGAAGAATGAACAGAGAATTGAATAGGGACATGGCAGGAGTGATTTTTCTCAGAGAAACAACTCTGTTTCAAACTTAGGCAATAAATATGCCTTTGTGAAGAGACTTGCATAGTGTACATGAAAGACAGTCCATTTGGCCAAGGAGGAGGCTTGGGAAACACCTGTTTATATCTAGCAAGCTATGATAGAAGGGAGGCTTGGGGCTTTCCGTAATTTACAGAATGCAGATTGTTGTTAATTTTAATTTTTGTAGTTACAAACAAAATGTTCTCAAAGTTTTAAACAAGAGAAGACAATATTACTAATTCAAAATTACTTGATACCATATACTGTGGTCATTTTAAATTAAATTCAACATGCAGGGAAGCTCTCATTTGTTTCTATATTTCACTTGGGGTGAGATCACCACAAAAACTTTAAAAAATAAGTATTGCTGGATAAAATATTTTAACTAGATTACCAATCTAAGGACACAAACTCTACATACAACCTATCATTAGTGTTTCAACTCACATGATTCATGAATTACTTGAATGTATGGCAGATTTTAGACATATTGAAGTTGTGAGCTGTTTTTGAGGAGGGACCAGAGCAGTTCAAAAGGGTTATCTGGGATTCTAATTTTGTGTCGATCTCTGTCATAGCTTTTCTTTGAGGAAGAATTTTGGAAGTTAAATAGTCATAAAATTGTAAGTGTGGGTATGGTCTGGTTCTATTCATACTTGCTCCCCTGGAGTCATAATTCTGCCAAAAGACTGCCTGATCTTGGCAGAATAGCAATACCTCAAGCTGGAGACTGCAGAGTGTTCCCAGGTTACAGAACTGTTTGGAGAATCTCTTGGGCAGAGGAACTCAGTGGACATTAAACTCAGAGGATATCTGCAATGAAAGGACATTTTGTCATTCTGAACCTAGTGACTGTGGGGATCATTGTTGTTGGGGGTGTGTGTGTGCAGGGTGGAGCTGTTGAGGAGTTGGGTTGGATTCCAGAAATGCTATAGAGCTTTACCGAGCCTTGTTGCTGTACATCATTCAGTTTCACTGAACTGTGGTGGCAGCCTAAGAAGGAGAAGAATGCAATATGATACTAAAGATGCCTAAGGAAGAGGCAGCTTTATTGTAGGAACTAAGGAAGTTACATAAAGATCCAATGTAACAGACCAGTGCTGGATCAGGACCATGACTTCCCCTTTCTTCCTGGAAGCAGCAATGACTGCTCTTTGTCAAAAGACAGATGTGGATTCTTGTGCTCGTATATTTTTTTTTCTCCCAGTGTTAACTGGTCTGTATAGTGGGATGTTAAGAGTCTTTCTGCTGTTTTCCTGCCAAGGCAAGTATCCAGTTCAGTTTTAGAAATCTCCTTAACATGGCTGTGACACAGCCCCTGGCATTAAAAACCATCACTGCGTAAAAGTAGTAATGGCATTAGAGCAATGCAAAGAAGCCTTCCTGAAATGAGAATCAAGTAGAGAAAGCTATTTCAGGGAACCCTGATTTTGGGCAACTCCTTTGTAACCTGGACTGCAGCTTTGGGTGCCAGTGCTACACTATTTAGGTAGTAAATTTGTGAGGGAGGACTACTGCCCTGTGACACTTAATGCACAGCCCTTAGCCCCTAAATCCCAGAAATGGCTGACATTAAATTATTTTTTTCCTTCTATGTCCTTTCAACATCAGAGGAACAACAATGTCCCTCAGCTTTCACGGAGAATAAAGGAAATAAGCCCGTAAAGGTCACAGAAAATACAACCTGTACTCATAGAAAATAAGTGCAATAAACTAGGGTCTTTGCAGGACTCCAACTAATGCAGAAAGAGTCACTGGCTCTTACCATAGGTGATCTGGGTGGTGTGGCTGTTGTTTTGCAGTTGTTATCATCAAGAAACATTCAGGTACTAACAGCAAATGCAGGTAAAGCTGAATCTCCTCCTGTCTTTGAAATGGAGCAGGGATGCAATTTATTGGTGTAGTACCAACCCTTGCTGTTCTAATTAAGATCTTGTCAATTGTCCCATTATAAAGCTAATGTTTTTGTTTTAATTTAGCAACAACTGAATGAATGAACTCCAGTAAATACTTGATCATTTGACCTCTGTCTCAAATCTCAGGTTGTACATACCAGGTTCAATTATCTTCCCTCAGTGAATGTATGGTCATGATTCATTAACAACCCTGACAGGGATTTTAAAATGTCTGCATATCTGCAATCCTCACAACCCTGCTTGGTGCCTAGCTGCCTCTGTTAATACTTACCAAGCTGAAGCTGATCACCTCAGCTTCAAAACCACAAAATTTTCTGTAAGTGTGTGTGATCACCATTTAGCTAGGGAGCCATTTGGGTCACAAGACAGAAGTATGCATATAAGGCTGGCTTAGGGGAGACGTTCTTGCCTGTATCAAGCAAAATTGACTAGATGAGCTTTTATGCATTTGTTGAGAAGTTTACTCTCTCTTTCTCCTTCATGTACAATCTATTCTCTGGAGTTATTATTTGTTTTTAAAAGGTTTTAATGTAAGATTTTTAAAAGGCATTTGATTGCTCGAAATCTCTACATTTAGAGACATTCAGGAGGCACTATTTCTAAGCCAGCTTTGTGAAAAGATCTGTTACCTCTGAAAAAAAGTACAAAAATTTTATGATCCTGTTACTGCTTTGAATGTGTAATCTTTCAACATGGTCAACAACTGTGAACATTTATGTATGATGTAACAAATGTCTGATTCTTTCATGTGTTTTCCTCTGTCTTTTAAGCTTGGCTTGATACAAGCAACACTTCTGGTTCACATGAATGCCTAATTACAGGGCAGCTGATATCCTGATATGGAATTTATCATAAAATTGGACACAACATTTTGACTGAATTTTTAAAGAGAACGGTAGGTTAGAATTTTGTTTCTTCTTTATACTGGAACTTTTTATTTGAGGAAAAATATTCTGCAGCTGCCTTTGACATAGTTAAAATGAAATTTTGCCTCATGGGGTTAGCGTAAGTTTTAGACTGTGTAGTATTCTATGACTTACTGATGTCTTCTTCAGAGAGTTAATATTATTTATCTGTGTTATTTTTCCCTTATTTGTGTTCATGTATAATGGAAGAAAGAGAAATGTGATTGCCGGCTGTGGCTAGAGTTTGAAACTACTTGTTCTTGAATATGTTATAGTCATTATTTTTGTTTGCCTTTTTCTTTCTTGTTCTATTAGGCTGACACGAATACCAATTTAAAGACAGTAGATGGTACATATTTCATCTAAATATTTTAAGTATTTTCATTTTTTAATATCCTTATTAGTTGGGTGAGTATATGTATATCAACTTTCTTCACAGCAGGCTGTCAGCTAGTTTATATGTGAAAATGGAAAGCTCCAAAGACAAACAGACCATAAAACCTTTTACAGTGACTTGGCTGTCCTAAGCAAGCCTTGCTCCATCATGAAAAAGACAGTTAGCACGTACATGTATAAGAGGTGTTATACTGATTTATCTCTTATGCAATATGGTTTCTAGTGATGTTTCTCCAGAAAAAAAATGTATATTTTAAAATGTTTTATCTGATGAAAATATTTATTTTCACCAATTTCCCTGTAAGAACTTTTAAGAAACAAATTTCAGAGATTATTTTCATCAGGTTTCTGTTATGAAATATTGGCATAGGGTGGAAATAGAAAAAGAAAACATTTGAGAGAAGATTAGGAGGGATTTCCTGAGCTATTGCACTTGACTATCCACAGAAAGTATTGAGTCCTTCCAGTAACTGTATGTTCTCTGTTGCCACTCATTCTGAAGTCTGATTCTCTCATCAGAGGATCACAGAGGCATTTCACTTGGAAGGGACCTCTTGAGATCATCTGGATCTTCCTTCTTTCCCTCCTTGAAGATGAGAATAGAGTCTGCTTTCTTCCAGTCCTCAGAAACCTCATGAGCCTCTCCCTTTCACCATAACCCTTCAAGAATGGCCTTACAGTGGCCTCAGTTCAGCTCCTCTGGCACTTGCTTTTGCATCCTGTCAGGCTCATGGACTTGTAGACCGGGTTTAACTCCTCCCAAACCTGTTTCTCTTCTGCTGAGTACAAGTCTTCCTTGCTTCAGGTTTTTGTTGTTGTCTCAAAGGCTTGAGGGTCCTGAATATTCATATTACAAGTAATGACTGAGACAAAGAAGGCAGTTAATACCTCAGCTGCTTCTGTGAACTTTGTCATAATGGTCCCTGCTATATTGAGTGGAAGCCACATTTTCTCTAGTCTTTCTGTTTTTCTGTTGATGTACTTAAAGAAGGTCTTCCTGTTGTCCTTCACTAGATTCAGTTCTGGCAGGTTTTAGCTTTCCAAACCCCACCCCTAATCATTCTGCCAGCATCTCTATACTCCTCTCTGGTTATCTTCACCCACTTCAACCTCTTGTGCATTTCCTTTTTAGGTTTGAGTTCAGTCATGGGCTCCTTACTTATCCACGCAGGCCTTCTGCTGCTTTTGTTTGATTTCCTCATTATCAGGATGGCTGTCTATAGAGTTTTAGGATGGATCCTTAAATATAAACCAGCTGTTAGGGATCCTTCTTCTCACCAGAACTGTATCCTCAGGGATTTTTCCAAGTAGATACCTGAAGAGATTAAAGTCTGTCCTCCTGAAGTCCATGTCTGTGGCCCTACTTTTTACTATACTCCTTTCTCTTAGAATACTGAAATCCATGACCTTATTGTCCCTCCAGTCAAGATTGCCCCCAGCTTCCACATTCACAGCCAATTCTTCCTTATTTATAAGAATCAGGTTCAGCAGAGCACCTTTCTTTGCTCAAACACCTGTATCATATCAGGAAGTTGTAATCGGTATTCTCTAGTTATCTCCTAGGTTTGTTCTGTGCTGTATCTCTTTCGAGCAGAGATATTGGAGTGTTTGAAGTTCCCTGTGAGGGCCACAGCCTGAGAATGAGAGGTTTCTTTCAGTTTGTGGAAAGATTTATCTCCTTCTTCTTGATTAGGATGTCTAAAACAGACACTCACTACAAATTTACCTATGATTTTCTGCCCACTAATCTATATTCACTAGCTCTTAACTTGATCTCCACCTGTTTCCAGAATCACAGAATCATTTAGGTAGGAAAAGACCTCCAAGATCATTGAGTCCTCTGACCAATCTTTAAATTGCCAACTAAATCACAGAACTGATTGTGGCATCCAGTTGTTTCCTGAGCACCTCCAGGGATAGTGACTCCACCACCTCCATGGGCAGTCCATTCCAATATTTTACACCACTTTCTGTGAAGAAATTCTTCCTGGTGTCCAGCCTGAACTATCCTTGGCACAGCTTGAAGGTCTGACCTCTTGTACTGTAGCTGGTTGCCTGGGAGAAGAGACTGATCCCCACCTAGCTACAACCTTCTTTTCAAGTAGTTGTAGAGAGTGATAAGGTCTTCCCTAAACCTCTTTTACTCTAGGCTCAACATCCCCAGCTCCCTCAGCTGCTTCTCAAAGGACTTACTCTTTAGTTCCTTTGTCTCTCTGGTCATGCTCCAGCACCTCTGACACATAAGGGTGGCCTCCCATGCCTTTAAACTTTCCTTCTTAAACTATGTCCAGCCCTCCTGGACCCCTTTGTTATTAAGGACCAAAGTCAGCCAATGCTCCCTGCATTTCAGTTGCTCTCTCACATGCAGAGCAGCTACCTGTCCTCACCTTCCTGCCTGTCCGTGCTGAAATTCCTGTTCCTACCTCCATCACAGCACTCCAGTCATGTGAGTTGTCACACTATATCTCCAAAATCCCAAAGAGGTCATTGCCCTATAACTGCACACAGACAAGTAATTTCTCCTGTTTGTTCCCCACTCTGCATCTGTCAAAGTAGAGACATTTCAGAGAGACAACCAAGCATGCTGACTCCCCAGAGCAGGCATGAGAGCTTTTCCTCTATGACTGTTCTGCAGGTAATTTTTCTTTACATGTCTCTGCTTGGAGTAATTGAATTTCACCCCCATTTTATTGTTATGTCCCTTCTCTTCCATTCACCCTGGCCCTTGGCTTTCCTACCTCATCTGCAATTCTTGCACTTGTTACTTAGCAAATGTCTCTATGACACCATCATTCCTAGTTTAAACATCTCCTTATGTGGTTGACAAGCCTGTTGGCAAAGATCCCTTTGCCTCACCTTGTCAGGTAGATCTTGCCTCTTCCAAGTGGACCTTCAAGGGCCTCCCAAGTTCACAGACACAGAAATTCTGCTGCCAATAGTGTATGAGCTATTAACTGTCAATCTGTAGGATCCATCCAGTCCTTCTCAGGCCCTTGTCCCACAACAGCAGGATTGAGAAGGACAACCCCTGGATGACCATGCCCTCACTCATTGTTCCCAGAGCCCTGTAGTCACTATCTAGGTCTCCTCTGGCAGCATATTCATTGAACAGCAGCCACAGGTAATAACTAGATGAGACTTAGTAGCCTCTACACATCATCCTGAATTTGAGCCTCCAATAATCAGCAAGCCTTCCTTGATGGAAAATCACGTTGGGGGCTTTCATCACCTGTAGTAGAGTCTTCTACCACTGCCACTCACCGATTACTCCTAGTGGTCCCAAGTATCTTAGACTGAGCTGCAAGAAAAGATCCATTTGGCAGCATTTTCAGCTCCTCATCAGCAACAAGGAGAGTGAATGTATTCTCTAACTGCAAGTCTTAGGGTGTGGGGCAGGACCTCCTTCTTAATGTGAGTCATCCCCAGCTTCTACCCTTCATCATGATCAAAGTTTTCGCTTTTGTTTCATAGGCACAGGCTCTTCCTGTCCCTCTGCTACAGCTGAAGGTACAGACCCCTGAAGTTCTGGTATCATAGACATGGTCAAGATCATGTCTTTCTTGTTCCTTCTGATGCTCCATGATGTGTTGACCCTCTCCTACAGCTCCTTCATGGAGTTACGGTTGAGCACTCAGGTGCTTTTGTGTAGCTGAATGAGGTCCCATTGCTGCAAAGGAAGAAACAAACACTGCAGATATCAGATCCCAGACTGGAGGAAAGTGTTTATTTTCTGTTGATAAAATGCAGAAGTGAACATCTTCATGGTGACATTCGGAGGGCTTGTTAACCAAGGGGCTGAGCTGCAGTTGAAACTATTCTTACATGCATAAAAATTATTTCTTCTCTTGTTGCTGTTACTATGTTTACATCCTCCAGACTGTCAGATTTTTCAAAGCTAGTGATGCATTTGTCCATAAAGCTAAGTCCATCCTCTTTTTAACACATAGTGTTGTTTGAAAGATGCAGGTCTCAGCTGGGCACTTATTCAGGAAGAAAAGATTGCAAAACCTGTATGTGTTTTACTTGTCTGGACTGACCCAGCAAGGCCAGATGAAGCCCTGGAGCCATGTCAAATTTACTGGAGGTAGTACCTGCTCACCTGAAAGCATACAAGAAATCAATCCAAGGAAAGAGACTGCAGAATACATGAGAGCTATTCAAGTGGATATCTGCCATTAATGGCATTAGCTGACTGGAGATTGTCCAGTGAGGGCTCTGATGTGCAATTCTCAAACTAAGAAGGGAATCATTTAAGCCTTGGCTGAAGATTGGGCTCATGCAGTCCTAAACAGAGATAATTACTCATTTTCTCTAAGCATCTTGAAATATCTGTCATTTATATTTAGGTTTTTTCAGTAATTTACATTGGAAATGAGACCCTGGCGTTTTAACAAATAGTTTCCAGCTAGAACTGGCTACATTCTTCAAGAGGAATGAATTACTGAGTTCTTTCTTTTGTGCTGTAAATCACTTGCAAACAAGTGCAATTTGTGTGCTTGTCTTCTTCCTCAAGGTATAATATTTTTATGATTTTTTTTCCCTGTGTTTTGACTGAATCCATAGGTCTAGTGCTACGTACTTCACACTCCCTCCACAGTAGTGTGCACACTCTCCATGCAACAGTAAATGAAGAGTATCACAGATATGTGAGTGCATTTCTGATGTGCATCACTCCAGTTAAAAGGTGTATAGCTTGGGCAGACTGAGATCTGTTTTCACTGGTAAATGAAATGTTATCTCACTAGTATGGGTAACACAAATTTAACAAGGCTCGGAGAGGAAAGTAAGTTTTTGTACTGCTGCAATAAATGCCAGAATTAAATATCAGGGAACCAAGAATAAAAGTCCTTCCTGTAGAACTTATCCTCTGTCTTCTCTGCCAAATGACTGTTACTTCAAGAAGGTGAACCTACTCTGCATTGCTTCCTTTTTATTCTCCTGATAGAGCTGGAGACATTCTTTGATGTTATTATCTTGTTAGTGAAGAAGCAAAGTGTTTTTCCCAAGCTCACACAAATTATGGCAAAGCAGGGCATGTGGAGCCCACGTTTGCAGATGTATGAAAAAGATATACTATCCTCAAAGGACTCTTTCCACCCACCTTGGTGAAACACCAACCATATTTAGGAAAGTAGAACATGAAGTAGGAAAGACAGAGTGGATAGACTAACATTTTTCTTTCCTGAAACTCATGACTGAATTTTTGCTGTACTATAAATGGGATATGTTGTCATTGATACTCATGGCATACTGGATCTAATATTAATTAAGTGCTTTGCTCCAAATACCCAGTGGAATCAATGGAAAAGCTTTCAGTAAGAGTGACTCCTTTTGTTGGCAGAAGATAGCACTCTAACCTACAAATTTTGGTTCCTTGTCCTCTCTGGTATAGGAAAGGTGTCTGAGATGGTATTGCCCTGACTGCTCAAGTGTAACTGAAAACCCTCAGCCTTCTGTTTGTAAATCTCGGTCTTCTTATAACCAGGAATCACATTCAAACAAATAGCCACAGTGGTTTATAATATAAGAATCCCTTGCATTTCTATTAATCTCAGATAAAAGATGGGAAGTCTCCCTCTGAAGAGGGAGTCCTGACAAGGTGAAGAGGGAGTCTTGACAATGTGAAGAGAAACTTAAAATTCACAAGTCAAAAGCAAGTGTCCTCATGACCAGATTTCTGTTAAACACCCTGCAAGAAGAAGATTCTGTCTTTGTAGAACACATAATTTATGCTACTGCAGTACTCACAGCAGTTAGTGCAGTAAGAAATAAATCAACTACTTTGAGTCAGAAATACATTTGTGGCCAGTGCCAAATTACATTAATTAATTTTCTACATTCAGCTGGGTTCACCTGCAGGTTGGGTGATATATTTGGCCTGCCTAGAGGATGATTTTTGAGTTTGCAATTTCCTCTTCAGGAAGTGGAAAATATATAAATAGATATGTAAGTATAGAAATATATATCATGAATTATAAGTACAAATATTAGTAATATGCATTTGGGATATTCATGTAGCCCTCTAGAAGAGTTTCTAGGTAATTCAATTTTTAAAATATTTCTACCCCAAGTACTTATCCATTTTGTTGACTTCTAGAATTGGAAAATGTCCAACATCTTGGCTTTCTCCTGTCAATCTTGGAAGAGAAACAATAGCTTTATTCTAGATTAATGTGACTTCACTACACAAATAAGAACTAATTAATTGCATCTCCTCTGATTTATCACCTATATCTAATCACATCTATTTTCTCACTTTCCTTTGAAGAACCGCCTTTTTATTTCTTCAGACACAAGGTTGTCAATTAATACTAAGTATTAGGATAAAACAGATCATACGCTTACTTTTCTGCTATGTGTTAGGGGATATCAGCTATGATGCTGCTGACTACACAGCACTCGTATACTCATCCTACAGAGACCACACTTGCAGGCCATCTTCACCCACTTGACACCCCATCCCCGAACTGAGTCTTCCCTGCTCATCAGCTGGTATCAGCTTGAAGATTGCCAGCAAATACCCACACAATTCCCCTGCACAGCAGATTTGGGGAAGGTACACACACCCCTTCCAGCAGTTGGCACCAGGTACAAGGGCTGGTCCCACTTCTGCTGACAGGGCTGAGCTGTACACAGTCACACTGACTACCTCAGAAGCTGGTTTACAAGATACAAACTGCTCCCATCCCAGTGGCTGTAGATTGAAGGTCTCCTTTGCTCCATTTGCTGCCTCTGAGACCCCCAACTCACTTCAGCAGCCAACATCACCTCCCAGGGGGGCCCACACTCCCAGTCTCACTCCAGCACACTGGTTGCCACTCCACACATGCTGCTCCTGCAGCAGCTGGCACTGAGTTCTTGCAGCACTCACATGCCTGGGATAGAAAGCTAAATCACACAAAGAAGAGGTTAAGAACAGACAGGACACATTGTGGTGGTCAGGCAGCTGGGCTGATTGGCCACAGCTCACTGGCAATGAGTCCCTTTTGTACCCTTCTCTACCTACCCCACCTCTTTGCTTCTCCCTGCTCCTCCTTCCCCTGCACATTGCCTCCTCGGCTGGAATAATCCTTCTGTCCCACTCCCACATCCTGGACCCTCAGGTTTGCACACTTATCCTTTGCAGATTTCTAAGTTTGCCTGCAGATTCTTGATAGCTCATCATGATACGGAATTAAAACTTGGAATAAAAGAGAAACTACTCAGAAACAATGTGTCTTTAAGCAGAAAGGTATTTGTTTATTACAAAGTTGAGAGCTAGCCAGCTTGCGCTGGACAAACTAGCTCAACTCAAAAGGTCATTTATACACTTCACGTGCATTTATACACTTCACATACACAGTTTCATCATCTGACATACATATTCATAACTAGGTGGAATCCAGGTGAAGCTTGGGAGGAACTTTTGAGAATCTGCCTTTGCTTTAACTTTTAGGTGGTCTTCTCCCCTTACTTCATCTCCCAGAGGGTGATTCAATGCTCTTCATCAGCCTGACCTTTTCAGTTCTCTTTGTTAGTGTCCTGGTTACTGAAGCTTGCAGAAACCACTGGCTTAAAACCATTCTATCCTATTCAAATGTCTGCCTTGTCTTAATTTATGACCACTAGGTTGATTGTATAGAGTTCTCTCAGTATTTCTCTAAGATCAGGTTCAATAGGTAGGACAGGACAAACTATCAGCCAGTGACAGGCAGAACAAGCATTGTGCAATTCTCTTCTGACAGAACAAGGAACCTCTACTCAGTTAACTCTTTCTAGACCTTGCTCTGCTTTCAATCAGCTGGTGTGACTAACCAGGCTTGTTTGCATAGGGATCTCCCTCATAACTTGTCTGTCTCATTTCTGTCTCTGTATGTTCTTATTTATGGCTCCTTTAACCAGATACCATTAAAGGTGCAGAGACTCTCCTTCCCTATACCCTTACAGTTTTTAATTGAATGTCATAGGAATTACCCCAAGAAGGTTTATTGAGAAAAACTTACAAAGAATACTGTTATCTACTAGGAGAAAAAAAAAAAAAGAGGAAACGTAACAAGTCTGTAAAGCAATTGGAGATGAGTCATGGGACAGCTCTTTTCTACTGTGTTAAAAATTTACTTGCCATTTTGTATGGTAAAGCTAGATGTCTTCACTTCTACAAGATATTTAATTTTAATTAGCTTTAAGTTCATAGCTACAAAAACCTTGCTTTAATATAGACTTTGAGAAAGTAAAATTGAGGGGAAAGGTCAGCTTCATAAAACCCTCAGCAATTTGGCAGTGATCAAAGCATTATATATTTATTCTCTGCTTGCTTCATTTTTGTAATAAATAGCTATTTTTAGATCTGTCAAACTCTGGAAGAGAGAAAAAATTCGCAGGATTTTTTGTTTGTTTTTTTCTAAAGGTGATATTTTAAATATAAAAAAATCCTCTTTAGCTCTAGTTAATTGGATACTAAAGCTTTCCAGTGGAGTAACTCGTACAGAAGTTCTTTGAAAATGTAGTAGCAAAATATCAGCAGAAATTGTCCTTGTGTTTTGCCTATTCTCCAGATCAAAAAAAAAATACAAAATGAACTGATCAGAATATTTTTTCCATGACATGGTTTTAGCTGACCCCATCTTGACAGCTGGGTAGTGATTCCTGGTATTTTTTTTAACCTGCATTCAGGTGGAAGAAAATCTCACTTCCTTTGTACAGTCCTTGACAGGTAATGTATAATCTTGGTAATCTACCCACTTCAGATTGTTTGTCAGAAGGAAGTTAATGGGAGTGAGATCTATCCAAAGCAGTGTTGCAAAAAAAGGCAACTAAAATGGAATCTACTTGAGTTTTGAAAGACTTAGAAACAAAGGGAACTTCATCTCTTCTCCCATCACAGGTTTTTGCCCCGGTCAGAAACATTTTGTAAGCATATAGTCTTGTTTCTCTTCAGCCTTGGTGATTCAAGCATGGGTCTCATGCTTCTCACAGCCAGTTCAGAGTAGAAGTGTACAGAAACATTCTGTGTCTAAGTCTTTTCAGTCCTGTTTTGATAAGAAGAAAGCTTTTGTTAAAGAAACAATATTTTGACATAACTGTTTCTTTCCTCCCCCTTGACCCCCCAAACTTTCAGCAATTTTGTCTCAATGCAGGTGCTTGAAAATTTTTCTGTATCTGGGAGGGGCTGTATCAAAGTTCTGAAATGAGTCACTCTTTCTGGTTACCCTTTCTGCTCTTCTGACAAAGTGATTGTCAATATTTGACCTAACTGATGCATGCAGCAGCAGATCTGTGTTGACATAGTAAATTGGGGGAAGCTGTTTCCAGTGTGATCATTAAACAGGACTCAATGAGCATCTCTACAACACCAGTCCAGTGTGTTGAACACCAGGATTCTGCAGGAAAGAGAAGCCAGAGAAGTTTAACAACATTCCTGAAAATAGTGTGTATAGCAAATGTCATCAGTCTGAATGTCTGTATATCTGTATATCAGAGAGGTCCTAGACAGATGGACCCAAGGATGGGAATGGCTGGCTTAGTAACAGCTCCATTGTTTTGGTGACTGTAAACAGTTTCACTTTAAGTATTCTCAAATGTGTTACTGAGACTCATACTGGTTGCAGCTCTGGGGTCAAATGAATCCTCAGCAAGTTTTCAGGCCATACAAAGTCTGGGAGGAATGGTTGATCACCAAATGATTGTGTGGCCACTCTGAGGGACTTTGACTTCCATGGGTACTAGCACAAAGGTGGCTTGTGCTGGCCCTATGTGAACAACACCAACTCATCTAAATAACTCATCTGGCTGTTTCCATATCAAGGCAGATGACCAAGCCTCAAGGCTACCATCACTTATTCTCATCAGCACTGAAAAACTCAGAAGTGGATGGAGATCAGCACAGAAAGAATGCTAGCACAGGATTCTTGTGACTGCACTTAGTACAGGATGAAAGACCCTCTAGGTAGTTTCTCTCGATCAGCTGTTCAGGAGGAGTGTGCTCTTGGGTTTTATGGCACATAAGAGCTTTCCTTTGGCTACACAAAATAGTTTTCTATAGAAACAGAGAAGACAGACTAGGGGTAGGAATGCAGAAGCACATTATTTTGCATATACAAAGATACATCGGCCCTGAGCCTGAAGGAACTTCCAACATAAGACTACCTTCATGCATGCAGGTGCACATAGCCTACATGTGCATAGTGACAGCACAGTGTTAGTCACAGAGGTCACAATGTCAGGGTTAGGTGACTTACCCACATTTACATGACCAGCTGTAGCAGGTTAGATCCAGTCTCACACAGCCACACACTCAGTCCTCCCTAAGTGGAATGTGGAATATGGAATGCCAGAAGGGTAAACATGAAAACTCAGGGATTGAGATAAAGACAGATTTTATTGCTGAGCATGGTGTCATACAGTATGGAATATTCCTTTGGTCAGCTGGCGTCAGCTATCTCAACTGTGTCCCCTCCCAACTTCTTGTGCACTCCCAGCCTATTTGCTGTAGTGTAGTGTGAAAAACAGAGAAGGTCTTGACCCTGCTTAAGTATTGTTCAGAAATAATTAAAACACCACTATGCTACCAACAATTTTCTGGTCACAAATTCAAAACATTGGACCATATTAGCTGTCATAAGGAAAATGAACTCCATCACACCCAGTACTGGCAGCCTGGAATTCAGTCTAGTTATCCAGAATCCAAGAACAGAGTTTTCTTGAAAGTATGGACAGGCCTTCTTCCCTAGAACATCACACTCAACATGTGTTTTCTTTCCTTTATTTTCTGTAACTGAAAATGTTAGCGGGTTTCTGCATAAGTTTTAATGCATGCCTTGTGGCAAGGTCTACTAGTTCAGTAGGGACAATTTCCCCCATGACACATAAATACACAGCTATTTCTTCCCTATGGATGTCTGATGTGCTCTCACCACAGTTAGGACTAAAATTCTAGCTGGCAAGCCTACTAGTAGACAGCTTTATCTGATAAACATTCAGAGTTGTGCTTGTGCCAGAAATAATCCATGCTGAGAACATGCCACCCACCACCTTTTGGATGGATGGCAGATTGAAAGAGGATTCATTAAACGAGGCTTTGCCTGTAGCATGTGTTGTCTGATTCTCTGTTCCCCTCTCTGTTGATATTACTTCTTGCTTTGAGAAATGGGGTCCACAGGGGGCTGATGGGGTCCATCTGTCAGAGAAGGGGAAGATCATCTTTGGCCATAGGCTGACCAAGCTGGTGAAGAGGGCTTTAAACTCAAGGTGCCAGGGGAGGGGAACCTCAGTCCATCCTACTACCAGTTTGATGTCAGTGTCAGTGAGAGATGCCCAGAGCTTGGAGAGGATTTGCAGGTCAGCAAGAGAGCATTTGAAGAGCAGCACAAAGGAATTCCTGACACTCCAGTCACTAAGTTGGCTTCACTGGAGGCTGAACTTCAGGGCCTCTATGCAAACACACAGAGCATGGGAGTGAAGAAGAGGAGCTAGAGATGTGTGCATGCTTGCAGGATCTTAATGGCATCACAGAGACGTGGAGGGATGGCACCTATGAATGGCATACTGGAATGGAAGGATACCGGATCTTCAGGAAGGACACAGGATCTTCAGGAAGGACAGAAAGGGGACACAAGGGCATGTTGTGATAGTACTAGAGGTAATGGCTTTAAGCTGAAGAAGGGTAGTTTTAGATTAGACATTAGGAAGAACTTCTTTATAGTGAGGGTAGTGAGGCACTGGAACGGGTTGTCCAGGGAAGTTGTTGATGCCCCATCCCTGGAATTGTTCAAGGTCAGGTTGGGTGTGACTCGGAACATCAAAGAATGCAGCAATGCTTTCCTGACTTCCCCTGCTCTTGTTTACTTTCCTGATAAGGATCAGGATCTGCTCCTAACATTGGATTTAACCTTTGATGTGACAATACAGAAACATGTCCACCACATCCCAGGGTGTGCAACATCACATGTAAACTTAGTTATAATTTCATGTTCAGTGTTCTAAGGTCAAATTCTTTCCAAACTATGCTCCAGCCTCTCTTTAAAGCCCCCAAAAGGCAGACTTCTCTCTACCTTTGATGAACTATGTGCTTTTGCTTGGGTGAAAAAAAAAACAAAAGAAGAAAATGAGATAATTTCTTCTCATACATTTTTGGGGCTGAAGAACTGGCTTACCTCTACCTACCTCCCTGTATATATACATACACAATCACTTTTCTTGGTTTCTTTTATTTAAAAAAAACTCTTCCAACCAACCAAAAAAACCCCCCAAAAGAACAAAAGATATGCAGCGTATCTTCAATCTCAATACCAAGATATTGAAAAACTTATTTAAGGGATCAAGGAAAGAAAATCATTCCTATAGGAGATTGAGTGTCCATATGAGGATGCCAATTTTTCACCAAAGAAGTCCCTGGAATTTTCTCATTTTAAAACAACTAAAATGAAAAAATAAGCTAACCCCCCCAAAAAAAACCAAACAAATAAAAACAAACAAACAAACAAAAAAATCCCCAAAACTGAACCCAAAAACCACACTGCATTTTCAGTGGAGATTGGTACAAGGATTTTTGTGGTAACTCCTCTTTTATACGTTATCTCTTCTTATCTGGTTGCAGGAATGTACAGGTGAAAATTTCACTGTAAATTCCTATGAGAAAGGCTGGCAACATGACAATCGGGAAGTGCTGCCTTCCTCCACTCATTCCTGGCAAACCCTCAACAACATCAGACCTGTTTGATATCAGCTGACAACTGAGGGAGGTTATCTTTCACCTACGTTGCTTTATGCACCATAAGAGATGAGCTCACACAATCCATCCACAGCAAATAATCAATGTGCTGTTTCATACTTATGAAGAAGCTCAAGGCTTAAAAATGAAAAGGGTAAAGAAAAAAATCCACAATAATGAAAACCCACATGGGAAGACACAGTTTGCTCACTGCAGGAGTTCAATTCTCCAAGCTTCTGGTAGTGATTTTGCTTGAGTATAATTGCTTTTGTGAATCAGGTAATCACATGATACAGTAAGTAAAACAGTAAATCAGTTCAAGCAGAGATGTACCTTATAATTAAGCAATGCAAGTAATCAGCCTAAAATTGGGCCCACACAAAATTGTAGTATCATCAAGTAATAACACAATCACAGCCCTGCAGCAGATGTGGCAATCATGTGGAAAAGGTTTAATTATTAAGACCCTCAATTTTAGAATTCCTAAGCCCTGAGAAAAGTTTAAATACCCTGTCAAAAAACAGAACTACTTTTCACTTAGTAGTTTCTCTTAGTGTAGAACTGGTAGAAGACATTTTTATCTTCCCAGAAGCCCCATGAGAACTGGGTTTCTGACAATGTCTGTGTCTTCACTCTGAAAGCCTTTATTTTAACTAGAGAAACACTGTGCTCATATCCTTTTTATTCCTCTCTTAAAGCCTGTCTTGTCTCAGAAGTTGACAAAGGTTTCCTTCTATAGTATTTTTACAATCTTTCCTAGGAAAAAAGATGTCAGACTCTTACCTTTTGTTCTGCGTAATCCCTTTTCAAAAACAAAACAGTTTTAGTCTTCTTGTGATCAAAGTAACTCCTTGTAAGATCAAATGAAACTTTTTGTAAAGCAAACTTTCTTTTGTGGCTGAAAATATTTTCCTTCTAGAAACTGGAAGCAGAAATGGGTAATAACTTTTTATATCATCAGGTTTTATCTATAGCATTTTCTGCCAAAGGCTTTGCTTTTCAAAATGGTTTTGATAGAAATGTGGGAGGTTTAATGTTTTGATACTAAAAATGGTTTTCAGACATCAAATTATCACTATTTTTAATAAAAAACTTGTTTTAAAATAGAAGGTGTGTTTAGGGTTCTTTTCTTTTTAGTTTAACATTTATTGAACTCTGTGAAAACTTGAGCAAAAATAATTGAAAAAAAAGAGAAAAAAGCATAACCAAACTAAAGTTCTTCTACAGAAATTCTCATAAAAATATTATCATCATGTTTGGTCTATATCAATCTGCTTTTCTAGGGCTGGGTTTAATATTGTTCTCACAAATTGCATTCATTTCATTTGGAGTTAAGTACTCATTAGTGTTTGCTTGGTAGATGTACTTCATTTATTTCAGTGTCTGCCTCCTGCGATATTTTAAGATGCAGCCTCCATGAAGTCAGAAGAACTCTCATCTCAGCTGCATCACAGGGAGTGTCCTTTTTAGGCAGCTAAATATATCACCATGACTTGAATTTTCTTCTGGGATTTGTGAGTCAAATGGATGGGGTTCTCCATTCCCTCTGGATTGAAATACAATTGTGAAAGCTTGACCTTTACCTGCTGAATACCCATTTCATTCTAGCCTCAATATAATTCAGGCCCAGAACTGTAATGAGGTTTCTGAAACTTGTTTGTCTGCTAATTACAAAGTTTTATCCTATGCCAGGAGCCAAAGAGGGAACTGGTCACCAATTAACCATGACATTTCTGTTGATTTTCTATCCCAAAGTGACTTGACATGTCCCACTAATCTCCTTGGGTCTTCAGGAAGTCTACACTACATTATTCTGTACTTTTCCACTAATATATACTCTATGAGACAAATGTAACAAAACTCAGAGCAAGACCTTATAGAAGGTTGAGGGACTATTTTTAAACAGTTTGTAAGTAGGTTAAAGCTCAGCACTTACATTTCCACATCCAGTCACCGGTACCAAGATGAGTGTGCCTAGCTTCTCTGACTAAGATCAGTGCTGTATGATATAGAGGACAATGGATGCTCACTTCTAAGTCTCTATTGCATCCCTTGGGTTTTTCTTTCTATGTTATTAGACTCATTGGTTTTTGGATAGGCCTTTCATACACTTCAAGAAGCATCAGCTATTTTACGTTGAAACGTATTTGAACTTCTATGAATACTAAACACAATAAACCTATTGCCCTTGTTTCCTGATTTTTAGATCCTTTTAAAAGCCCAGTTTCTTTTCTTGTTGAGACAGGAGGAAAAGGATCAGCACTGGATGTGCTATAACTATGTTGCCATCTTCCAGTTAAGAAAAATGTCAATGATAGGCTTGACTTTATGAGGGCATTCATCTTCTGGGATCAATGAAAAAGAACACCACTTTGCCAGGGTTTAGCAGTTTGATTGCTGTCTCTTATGTCCTTTGTTACATACAATCTGTAAAACATACCCTGCTGTTTCTTAGATGCATGAACACATGCACAAATACACATATTTTTTTTAGTTAATCTTTCAGACCAACTGTTCTCTTTCTGTAAAAGTCTTCACAGAACAAACTCAAAATCAGTACCTCCCCATTGAATCCTGCAATTTTTTTTGAACCTCAATGTTTTTCACCTCCAAAAATACAGGATACTGCCAGGATCTCAGGGTCAAAGGGCTTGAGGTCTTCAGGATGTGCTATGAGGTCAGGTATCAGAAGCTAGGTTGCCTGATGTGGTAACATTGGCAATGTTGTGGTAATTTGACAGACAGTGATCAAAAGAATTTATCCTGTATATCCTATATACAATTATTCATCACCACAGAGGAGTCATTCTTTATGAAAGTGCTCAAAACCTTTCTTCCCCTGAAGAATGTCATCACTGGGATGTGTGTAGCCTGAACTATGGCCAAGAGAAGGAAGTAAATACACAGCAAGGTAAAGAGAATATACCTAACTATTTGTGAATTTTTCAACTTCCTCTCTTTCTAAGATATTGATAACAGAGAAAAAAAATCTTTGTTCTTTTGACTAGAAAAAAATCTCAGCTTTTGTAAAGATGAAGCTATCTGAGAAGGAAATAGTTCTAAACTGAAAATTAACCCCATCTCTACTCCACCAATCTCCACTTTAGGAAATACTGACTTTCTCAGCATCCTATCCTTGATAGAGGTCAAGTGCTCTTCCCTGGGTATCCACACACTTCTGAGTTGACAGGAGAACTATCTAGCCATACCAGTTGTGCTAGTCAATGAATGAACATGATTCAGTTTAGGCAAGAATGCAAGCAAAAATCCAGTATCTGGCTCTGGTCTGGCCTTATGTGGGTAGTGGAAGCCCATTTGTTCCTTGAGATTTCTGTTCAAGAAGACGACTTCATCCAGGATCAATAGTTAGGCATCACCTCTGTATAAAACAATAATTCTTAAGGGGATCAAATGGGACTGACACCTTGTCTAGAGCTAGGACATTAAAAGTCACACTTTTTATTTGAAATTGAAAGGGTACTTCCAGAGAAACCAAGACATGTTCTTGGAGACCTGGCTGTGCTATTGTTCCTGCCTCCACCACTAAGAGTTGGAATAAATTTTCACTACTGTCCTTCTCATGGGTCAAACTTTCTTCCATGCTCTCCTTTAGTAACTGTCTTAACATTTCATCCATTTAGCTTTGTTGATGAACTTCAAGATATCTGTATTTGTGGTATCATGCAGTGTTGTTAATATTGGACCTGCTCATTCATATTAGGATTAAGAGTTCACTCCACTCATTTCCAGACAACTTGTGTTCTGCTCCTGCAGAGAGGTGATGCCTTTCTTGGTTTTCTTACTTTTTCTCTCTTTGATGCATGGCTGTCTTCATGGGTATATCCTTGTCAACAGTGAAAGAGATACATATCCAAGGAATTTTCAATACATAAGTAGTACAATTTTAAATCCATGTGCATAATAAGCAACAGATTTTTAGTGCCTGTCAAAGTTCAAATTCTAGTTTTTCTTTAATTTTCTAGCAACAGTACAGTCTTATATGACAGGGAGCAGAAGACAAATATATCCACAAGTGTATATTCATTTAAAGTTAGATTAAAAAGTAATTTTGTGACAGAAACAGCTCCAAGTGAAAAGTGGAATACAGAAAAGATTAATTTAGCTGAGTTTCTCCCTAATTCAAACTGAAGGGGGAAAAACACAAACACACCACCAATCTAACATAATGTCAATTTCTTGAAATTTCTCCTGAGTAGATTCTTTATTTCATAGTAGGGATTCTTACTACACTTATTCCCTCATGAAGACCTAATAAAATTTAACTGTCTTCTAACAAACCAACAATTTCCATGAAATTAATTAAAACTCATAATTTGAGACTTCTACTCTTGTGTTACATGAGGATGAAACTTGCTGATTAAAAAGTCATGAAGTGGATAGACAATATCAAATTGGGTTGTATATGTCCTATTTCAACATTAAATAACTTTGATTCTCTCATATCCTTTGGGGTCTGAATCTATTTTTCAGGCAGGTTGCTTAAGTGTGTGCTTAACTACTGAGCCCTAACTCATAATTTAAATGTTTTTTACTATTCTACTCTGTCACTGGAGCTGGGAATTCTCTGAAGAGAGGAGTTTAGTCCAAAGTATAATTGGGGTAGAGACTGATTGGGATTGAAAGAAACAATGATTTATAGAGGAAGCCCCAGCAGGGAATTTCTGACCATTCTCAGGCAGCTTGGAAACCTGAGAAATAACACAAATGGAATATGAAAACAAAGTTTTCTGTGTGGTTGTTTAAGTTGGCTTTGAACACACATTTCTCCATCCTCTATGGGCCAAGCATGATGCTGTATCAACCAGGTCTCTTCTATTCAACTCCACTAGTCCTGTCCCTCATGTTGGACAGATTCAGAACACTGGTAAATGACCTCTTTCTGCTAAACTGTAACTGGCAGAGCAAGAGGGAACTTGGACAGAGACATTAATTTTTATCTGCAAGCATAATGATCTGCTTTGTTTGATGTGCATCAGCTGGTATTATGTGTTTGATAAATGTTATCATTTGAAAATTAAATTTTACAAAAGGGATTAGATGAGAAATGGCACGTAACTAATTAGTGGGAAGCAATGTGAAATTAAAAGGCAGACAAGCGTATGGATCAATGCTTGTATTTCACAGAGATGCAGGAGCATTAATGATTAAGCATTCAATTGAATCCTAAAATGCTTTGACTCTCAACATAGGACATTTTCCTCTTTATATCTGCATCTCCTGAAGATTCACTAAACACAGTGCATTTTCTCGTTTACTCTGCTATTAATTTTTAGCAAAGACTTATCATACAGGACGATCCTGTGTGAGAATTAAATTTACACATAACGTTTACAAATTTTGTAATTTGTATTCACAGAAACTCATAATTTGAGATGTTCAGGCCTAGAGGAGCTAATTTGGCTTCAGCAAGGTACCTACACACATGTAATAATGGAGGTGTCTCTTTAAGTCCAGTTATTTCAGCCTGTTACATTTAACTCTCTAGTGCTTTAGCTTAAATTGGAATCTGTGTTTTTTGGCATTCTTGTCTTATAGTCATCATATTTAGACTAAAGAACTTAATCATGGATACTAAATTCTCATTTCTGCTGGCCAATAGTCAGCCACCCATTTTGTGACTGTTTAATAGGATCACAGTTGATGTGTTCCAATAATATTGTATAGCATAGTTAACTTTTTTCCTTTTTTTTTCTTTTTTTAAGGGATTCACTTGCATGAACCAGGCATGAGGAGGATGTGTAAACTGAAAGACAAAAATAGTGCAGTTTTTTACTTTTTTTTTTAATCAATTCTAGCCATAAAAGTTACAAGGTCAGAATAAATGTCTAACCAGTTGCCACAACTCAAGAACACAGTGGGATCATATTATAGGTTTAATAGATGTTGTGTAAAAAACATGTTAGCAAGAGAAGAATCAGTAATAGATGTAACTTTTTAGCTCTATTTGCATTGATTTGCACACAAATGTGTATTTGCAGCAAGAGAGATGAAATGCAAAGGTGCAGTATTGTCAGAAAGCTGCACCACTTATTGAAGAGAGGAAGTCTTAAAACATAAGGAAAAAAAAAACATTACAGGGACTATGACATATAATCAACTGGCAATAAGAGGATGAAGCAGGAAGACGGGTAGTAATGGATGTCTGCGGACCCTCATGGAAAGAAGCTGATGAAGGGACAGCCTAATGGATAAGACCATGGAGGCCCTGCTGGGTGAGTTTCCTCACTGCATAATGAATCTTGTATTTGGTTGTGCAGCCCAAGGGGATAGAATATTCAACACTGCTATCTGCATATAGCCTTTTCCCCCCACAGCTCTGTGGCACTGCTGGTTGACTGAGACTGAATGGATCAGGGGAAGAAATGTGCTAGTAAAGGCAGGGAGCAAGTTGCTTGAATACTTTATTTATGTGACAGTACAAGTTACTTTTTACAGTTCCACTGAGGTTAAAAAAAACCCCAAAACCAAAACACAACCTCATTTGAAGGACATATAAATATCTATTTTTTGTGAATTACACAGATTTGTTGTTTTCAGGTACTACTATTTCCTTCATATGATTCAGCAAATACATTCTACCAAGAAAATTATTTCATCACATGCTTAGCTTTCATATCAAAGTAAGGCAATGGAGAGTAAGTTCAAGATTGAAATAGGAAGGCATGAAGATTCCTGAGCTGTTAAATTGCATCTAACTTTTATGGTCACTTCAGAGACATCTGAGTGTAAAGAGCATAATATTGTCACAGCTTAATTTGGCAGCATCACACATTACACCTTAGAGTAATTGCTCTACAAGTATCTGAAGAATGTAAAGATATGCACAAATTAACTTCATGTTTGATGAAAAGATTAAAATACTAAACAATTAAGTTTGTTGTTATGGTGGGAAATTCACCTATTGAGGTAAGCAATTCCTTTCCAAGCTGAGTTCAGAACTTGGGACTGCTCTTTTTACACAGCAAAAGAACTACAGGCCACCAAACTACCATCTCAGCTGAGTATGCTGTTTCCCTCTGTTGATTTTCTTTCCTAAGAAGTAGAGTAATAAAAGAATAAAAGAAGGAGAGGCACAAAACTACCCGAGAAAACAGAAATTCTCTTCTGAAATATGATATTTTGAATCTTGCTTTCATTCTAAATTGCAACAAAGATGAAAAATCTGATCTCTTTCCTCCTTTCCATAAAATGAAAATTCTGAAAAAAAAAAAAAGATACTCTACTATGATTATATGTTTAGTTTTTATACAGACATGTATTGCTAAAAACAAAGAGACAAGGCAAAATGATTTGGTGTTTGGCAAAGTCCAGTACTTTTGCTATATCAAAGCAGACTGCCTCAATAACAACAATACAAGACTACAAAAAATTTTTTAGCTTATTTGCTTTTATACTCCTGTATAAACTGACACACCTTCAAAGAATGCTCTGGTTTGCATGACTCTTATTCACTGATGGAAAATTCCTTTCAAAATACATGAAATAATAATCTCACGACATCAACTTAATATGCTTAGATAGAGTCAACATTATTTAACCACTGCAGTGATAAAGATGGATTCTCAGCTTTATGGACAACTCCTGTCTGCCAGAGAAGCCTTATAATGAAGAGCAGTAAATCCTGGAGCTAAGAGCTATAGAATATTTACCCCATCATGCTTATCCACAGGAATCAGAGCCCTACTAAGATGGGTCTCTCAACCTGACTGGTAAGGCAATAGCTTTTTCAGAGAACAGGAAACAGAGAAGGGAATGGAGCTGCAGCAACAAAGGGGAGTAGAAAAAGGAGAGTACAAACAAGAAAACACCAGCTTAGGAGCTAGAAATTGTAAATGGCAGCCTAACAGGGGGGCTTGTTCCTAAACTAGGCTGGTACACCTGTGTTCATGAAAAGAAAGAAAACAAAATATAATTTGCATTCTTGTGTTTGCATGTCACAGAGACACAGCAATCAATACATGTTTGTTTCACTTTTTGTAAGGGCAGGCAGCTAAAATTTAGTCTTGTGATAGCTGCAGCAAATGCTCACATAGAAAGGTCATCTTCAAGAAATCTCAAGGGACTTTTGCTTCAGAGCTAGCAGAAATAGCTGAAAAGTCTTTTCACAGTTTTTGTTTAAGAAAAACATCCACTTCTTAAAAAGAATATTATGTTTTGTGGAGGGTGAGGGTGTGTGTTTCTCTTTTGCTCTAAAATAAAGACCTTACCTAAAGCCTCCTGTAAGTCGAATGGAGTGGCAAGAAACAAAGCAATACCTTAGAAGAGAAAAAAATATATGAATTCTGAAATGTTTTGACAGTCAGAATTGACAGCTGAAGAATTGACAGCAAGAGGAAACATAGAGCAGATTTGTGTTCAGTGAACTAAACCACTGAAGGGATTGCAACTGCTGTACACAAACTACCCTTATCAAGTACCTGAGTCCTCTGTCTCAGTAACTGTATTGATAAAAACCAAACCATCTTGCTGATGTGTAGGTCTCACCTGCAGTGCACGGAACAGTGCTGCAGTTACAATAGGGAGAGCTGATAATATGACACAAAAAAAAGAAGGAAAATGAAACAAAATATGTTTATTTTGGGCAGCTGCTTAACTATTTTCTATAGCCTTCATACTTGGTTTTGAGCTTTCTTATTAGTATCATTTTTATTATGGCATTGATTTGATTTTAGCAGTCAAACACCATATGGAATTGAATAGTCAAACATTGCATTTAAAGATGTTGAAATGAAACTTAATGACTCATTTTTATTTTTTTTTCTCTTTCAGAAACAGAACTTTCCTTCTTTTTGGAGACCCTGATACTCATTTTTCTATAAAAAATGTCACCAAAACCAATTACTGGCTTATTCCACCTTCTTACAAAGACATCACTAAATGGAGATTCCCAGCTGATGGTCAAGGAGGGAGTCTGAGTTCAGTGGACAAAGCTCCATGGATGAGATCTTTGCTCTGAGTTTTCTATACTCTTCATCTGCAACAAGCAAGTGGATTCCTACTTTTCTGGTTCTGTAATGAAAGAACAAGCCTATTCCCACACTCAGGATCTGGCATATTTCAGCTGCACAGTACAAACCAGAAAAAGAACTGGCTTTGGTATTTTGGGCAGTTTTTAGGTGCCAGCGTGAGGAGCCCTCCTCTGTCCATGGTGCTGCACTGCGACCTACAAACGGATACCAACTTCTATCCCTCACCCTGGTGAGAAAATATTGCTATTTCTGAGATTTGCTGCTGCCCAGTAAATGTTATTAAATTGCATTATGGCCAAATTTATAATGATAAGCTATTATGGACCTAATATATTATTATAATCAGAAAGAAGATGCATATGGCATTGTTCATATCATTACCATGTCTACATAAGCTGTTATTTTTATTGTAGCAGATATCATGTATTCCAAGTAAATCATGCAACAGATCACCATGCCTCTATCTGCCCAGCTACATTTTCCCACAAATTAAGGAAAGGTTGTGTCTCCAAGGTAAAGCCCTCTCCAGAAACCTTTCTGAGACCATGGTTAGACACAGATCTACAGACTACATCATCTCTTCTTGACTGTGTCCTTTCCTGCCTCTGTGCCTGAACCTCACGTGGTGAGGAGTGTACTGGTGGGAACTTTCCTGACTGAAAAGTCAGGGTATCACCTGGATCAGGGATGCCCAAATCAGGCTAACAAGTGATTGGGTTTTCATCTGGAAGATACATCCTGTGGGAGTCATTTAGAACCTGGTGCTTGGGGTAGGAAAAAAAATGCTGAAGTTGGGACTAGGAGTATAGCAGTGGAGTTTGTGGTTTGATGAGCCTGTGACTTGTTTGCCCAAAGAAGAGGGAGATGTGAAGTGGTTGATATTAAGAGTGATGTTTCACTGTCTCATGTGTCATGATTTTCTGTGGCAGCTGTGTAATCTGGAAACAGTGGAAACTGGGGAGAGAATGATGGGTACACAAACTTTGAGGAGTCAGCTGGCTTTAGAGACAGATCAGCTGCTCTAAAAAGGTCAACTAGAAGCTCGAGGACCTCTCAGGGGTGTGCCTATTGTTTTCCTGCGTTCTGAAAGCCACTGTGGATGACATCACTATTCTCTGTACACAAAGGAGGACATCTGCCATTGCAAAACCCGTTAAGGAATCCATGAACAGGAAAGATGATATTTCTCACCAATGCTACTTGACTGCTGATCCTTGACTGCTACAGGAGTTCCTTGATGTAGCATGATCCAGCATTCCCCAAGCAGGAAGAAGAAAGCTGATTTTAGGCAATTGAGTGTTCTAAGTGTTAGCCCACACTTCTCGAATCCTTGTGATTGAGGGCACTGGTATTAATTTTTCCTTTCTGAAACTCATTAGTAAAATAGCAGCACATACCTAACCAGCTGAGTTTCCTAGATTGACACTAGTGTCTGTTGTGAAAGTGGTGTTCTGGTTGCTCACAGAACTGAACAGAACAGTTCAGTGGAAGGGACCTAAAATGATAATCTTGTCCAACTGCCTGATCACTTTAGAATGATTGAAAATTAAAGCATGCTGTAAAGGGCATTGTCCAAATGCCTCTTAAACACTGACAGGGACATCAAGGCAGACTCGGGTGGGTAGACACTGCCCTGAGAGTAGAAGCATGCACTCCCGCATTTGCAGCTGGCACTCGAGAGCTTTGCAGGCTGCGGAGCCCCGGTGGCCGGCATCGGTGTCCTGGGAGGGATTTCCGTCATGCCTGCTGGATCTGCACGCCTTTCCTAGCGGTGACAGGTGCGGCCCCGGCGTCCTCCCTGACCTTCAGAGGAGGTCGCCCACGGGCCGTTCCAGCGCCTCTTCAGGATGCTGACGCCGCTGCTCCTGCACCCCCGGGCTCCCACTACTGCCAGCACCATTTCGCCCTAATCTCCTCCCTCCTTTTAGGCCCATATAGGTTACTTTGAGGGTTGTTTTCCCACCTCTCCTGCTGGAGACAGAAGGGCGGATCAGCAGCAGAACTCGTCCTCTCCCCACCCAGCTCCAAGTCGGCTGTCGGCATCCCTAAAGGTGGGTGCCGGTGCCGGTGCCGTGAGGGAACACTGCTCTGCTTTGCCACGGAGCTCTCGCACCGCGCGCAGCTCCTTCCGCACCTTCAGATGCCGTCCCGAATCCGGGCTGGACAACGGATCGATGTACTCGCGTCCTTCAACCAGCAATCGCAGGGAGGGGACTTTCCTCTTCCCCTTTCCAGCCCCTCCTCGTCCCCCCTCCCTCCCCGCCACTTGGTTAGCGAAAGCACAGAGACGAGCAGCCGGCGATTCTTCTCCGGCCACAGTGAATACCAGTTGAAGCAAGAGGGAGGAGAAGGGTCTGCTCCCTCCCTATCTTCTTCCTTGCCTTTTCAACTCCTTCCAGGACCTAGGGAATGAGAGGGGATCTCCGCGAAGGACTCAGAGCAGAGGACGCAGAACGCTCTCCCAACACCCTCCCCCCTTTGCAGGAAGCCGTGTTTGCAGAGATTTCCCTTGGCACACACACTGACTCCCGGGGAGACGCAAAGAAGCAATTGCAAAATGCAACAACGGGTTGACACCTCCCTCGTTTCCCCACGGCAAAGAACAAGGACACCTGGCTGCTGCAGACAGTCGGGGATGGGGTGGGGGACATGCATGCAAATACACGCACCCCTCCGAGGGGCTCGGGGAGCGCTGGGAACCTCCTCCGCTGCGAGCACTGAGGGGCAAGGGCAGTGCAGGGAAGGGGCGGGGGAGCCGGAGGCAGGGGGAGGGAGAGAGTCCAGCTCCCGCAACGAGGGGAGGAGGAAGGAGGGACCGTGTCGGTGGGGTGGTCCGGAAATGCTGAGATAAAAAGAGGGGCGCGGGGGGAAAGTAGGGAGAAGCTCTGGAGTCATTCCGCCTGCCCTTCGCTGCACCCGCAACTTGCCCGGCAGCCCCGAGGCAGAGGGGCGCCGTCCGGAGCCTGCCAGGGAGGAGAGGAGCCGCAGAGCCGCACCTGCCGCTGCCCCGGCTCCGGCCCGCCCCGCACAGCGCCCGTCGCCGAGCGAGGTACCGGCACCGGGCGGGCGGCCGTGCCGGGAAGGGCAGAGGGGACAGGCGGGGTGTGGGCACACAGACAGAGACAGGGACGCCCTCGTCCCTCCAGGTGCTGGCACGGCTGTGACCCGGTGCCGGCGCGGGGTGGCCGCGGCAGGGGACAGCAGCGGGAGGCAGCACGCTGTGCGGCGGGACTGCTGTGCTGCACCTGGGGCCGGCCGGTCTCAACCTTGAGCCGTCCCGGCTCATCCTGCGGAGGTGCAGCCCTCTCTGGCGTTGCGCACGGGGCTTTCCAAGGGATTCGGGAGGGGGGCCCTTCCCGGCAGCGCAGCTTGCCATCCCGCCACCCGGTCTGCATCGGCACCCAGATCGCTCAGCATCTCCCGCTTGTCCTCCCGGGCACTTGCAGGGCGCTTCACCTTCAAATGCCCCCTCGGCGGTCGCCGGCGGAGCTGCTACTCCGGAGCAAGCCCTCTAAAAACCGAGAGGGCGAGAGGCAGGCGGGGAAACAACAAAGTTCAAAGGTTTAACCGCTTCCTGCCCGTCTGCAGGAGACAAGCGGGGAAGGGCACCGCACTGCTCCTCCACGCTTGCTCCAGGCCACTTGCCCTGTCTGGGGGAACCGTTCTATTGCCCTGCCTTTTGCCATCACTTACCAACATGCAGCTTTGCTCCTCAGGTGTCGTCTTGTGCAAAGCACGGCCTGAAGGGATGGAGGGTTGGAAACTTGTCTGCTGTGGGGAGAGAGCTGAGAAAGACCAAGCATCAGCCTTTTCTTCTCCTAGAGACATTATTCCTCTTTTCATTGTGCCTCTTTGCAGGCTGCCCTCCAAGGATTCCTGGTCTCTGTGCTTGTGAAGTGTGAGGGTGGGAGCACCCCAAAGCCCTCATCATGGATTTTGTTATGAAACAAGCTCTAGGAGGTAAGTGTGTTTGGTTTATCAGGGGCCTTGAATTCCTCCCACTCCCCTCCTCTTTGCTCCTGGCAAGAGAGGGGATGGTCCATAATGGTTGGATCTGTATCTGGAAGAGCTCTTTGAAAAGTTACAAGAGCGTGCCTGTCACTGATTCATGATCCCAGAGCCAAGTGTTTGAAGAGTGTGAGCAGGAGAGGGCAGCAACAAGCAGAAACCAAAGCCCCATGTCAGAGAAGAGACCTCCCACGCAAGGTATGCAGGGCCTGGGTCATGCCTCATCTGGCAGCCTGCCAAGTGGCTGCATATCCTGCTGCACAGTGTGCAGGTCTTGATTTGCTTCATGCCATACCACTGAGACAGGTATTATAAAGGCTGTGGACTGGTTTAGGCTGAGAAAATCCAAAGAAAGAATACCATTTTGTCTGTGTGTGAGTCGCCTTTTCGTGTTTGACCAGAACATTGGCCAAATCTTGAACAAAAAATGGCCAGTGCAGAAATTTTTGTGCCTGGTATTTTGAGAGTTACTTTTGATATGAACACTGCCACAATAAGAAGGGAAATGGTAATGAAGTGTCCCCACACTCCCTACCTGGATTTGAGGCCAAACTTCTATGTGTTTCAGTATATTAGCTTCCATGTGTGATGAATTCTTTTAGAAAAGGTAGGTATTTGTGTGTGGGAAATTGAAAATAACACACAAGTATTTGGGAATATGGTTCCTTCATTCTGCCCGTTTTGCTGCCTTTCTAGGCTGCTTGATTCAAACATTTGGTCTAAGTAATGTTGTCACTAAAATGATGGTGGCTTCTATTGGGAACTGGAATAGTTGGCCTCAGAGGAAATCATTCTCTCTTGTATTGTGTCTCATGTGTGCATTTTCCATTGTTTTTCCTTTGAAGCAACTGTAGAGTCATGGGACTGTGTGAATGTCTAATGTGTGGTGATATCAATGTCATATACAACTTCAACATTTACTGCAGGACTTTCTCTCGTGGCACGGAAAAATTGTTTTCATCTTTGAAAGTGTGGGCGTTTTTCATCGGGGGAGCAAAAATCTCGCAGTTAAGAACAGAGCAAGCAACCCAAGTTTTAATTGGGGTGTTTTGAATAGGAAGATCAAACTGGAGAAGAAGGGGACTAATTCAGTTGCATGAAATAGCAATATATGAAGATATCTATGTGAGAAGAGAATGGTTTGTGTGGTAACACTGTTGTATTTCATTACTCTACAGTGCCTGTTTAGGAGGGGAAATAGTTTTGAGATGTGTAGGTTTTGCACTATTTCCTATAGTATAAATAAGGTTTCTTGCACAGAAACGAACAAGTATACCTGCAAACTGGAGATAGAGCCACTGCAGCTGGAGATCCATGAATCTACTAAAGGGAAATAACTGCTTAGAGACTGCAGTTAAAGGCAGGGGGAGGAGGGCTGCAGCAAAGGAGTATCAGCTGAGATGCATGCCTTTTTTTGTAGCTTAGTTACTTAACCTGAGTTGTAAGCAGTGTCTGCCTATGCTTAACGGGCTTCACTCTGGGCAGACATTCATTCTAATATAATGTTGCATACCAGGGTCAGAATTTGTATGACAATAGGACTTGCTGAGAAGGCTAATTCAAAAAGCATCTTTTTGTGAAGTCTGAGTTCCTGATGCCTGTCAAGATGCTGGCCAGAGCACTAACTCTTCTGCGAGATAACTTAACATGTCTGGAACTTGCCCGCTTACTCAATAAAGAAGTCTCTGCAGAGTGGTAAAATCCAGGAAATGCTAATTCATTAAACAGAGTTCTATTTTTAAATTAGAAATAGTTTCAACAAGGAAAGACAAGATCTCCCAGTGCAAATATAATATGGAAGGTAAAGGTGGTTTTGGACACTCATTTCTCACTGGAGTTAAAGCCCAAAATGATGTAAATCATGCAAGCTGGCCACACAGGTACAGCAAGTCAAGGACTAAAAGTTATAGCTTTCCTTAATTATGGGTCCAGAGCCCTTTTTATGTGTGAATTCTGACATCCAAAGGGAAATGCTTAAACTGAGCAAAGCACCAAACCTCTAGTGATTGACAGGTGTGCTTTGACTAGGATACATGATAAGATCTGCTTTTTTATTACCCTCACTTTCAGGGAGGTCTCCGTGTGAATTTTATGGCTTTTTGATTTTAGTTTGATGCAGCTTTTTCCAGAACACCTCTAAATTAATTTGGATGTCTGATAGGATTTTTTGAATGGTGCAAAAATTCTTATCCCATTCTCAAAATCTCTACTGGCACTCCTGGAAGAAAGAAAAAAAGTACTGCAATTTTCTCAATTTAGGTTCTCCCTAATTTGTAGAGAATCAAACTTGCTATAGATACTGCTTGCAGACCACCTACAGCTATGATAGCTTAACCCTTCAACTATCTCAGCTGGTGACAGCTCACAAAGACTGAGGGCCAATTAGGTGCCCTTGACTGAACATAATCGGTATGTAATTTTCTCTGCCCAGTGTCCAGCACCAAAACAGGGCTTAGGCCAGAGCTTATGATAGCTAAGAGCCTAGATTTGAGAACTGTTTGCAGTTGGGGTGCTTTTGACCTTTCCCTGCTGGACAAAAGTGTGCAGGGCTCCAAAGCATATGAGGACTTTGGGACCAGATTTGGTCATACTGGCATGATCAGAGGAGGTACTGAAAGAAAAACATCCTTGTTCTCCTACCTCCTCACTCACCTTACTGAGGAATTAGAAGTAACAGTAGCCTTAGCAAGACATTTCTGGGGGGGGTTCGTCATTGTCTTTGGAGCAGTTACCCTTGCCTCTAATGGCACAGGATGATTAGTTTTGCTTTTCATTGGAGTTTTGCTAGTCAGAGGGGAAGAAGGTAGCAAGGTGTTTCGCAAGGTAGGTGAGCTAAGTTAGCAAGTGAGGAAAGGCAGTTATGTGATGCAGAGTTGCTTTCTTTGGACGTCTGTGTCGCTAGGGGATCTAGGTTTCATGAAAACAGTTTGACAGGTTATTGTGTTGCTGAAGTAGAGTATGTCCTTTCTTTGACTTGTTGTTAGAGTGGTTCTGCAAAAGCCTGCTGTTTCTGTGCAGTAGAAGGCTGTCCTCTGCTGTGCTGCCAGCACTGACATTTTGCTGCTCGTGTTGGCAGCAAAGCTTATTCCTGGGGTTGACCAGCTTGAAATGTGTCTTTCCAAATCAGTGATCCCTTCATGGCAAAACCCTTGACCCTTTCATCAGCAGTGGGGACTGTTCTCCAGGAAAAACAATAGCAAATACTAGTTTATTTGGCCAATTTGCTACTGTGGCTTTTTTTTTTTGGTGCTTCTCAGACCTTCTAACAACCTGTATAAAAGTCATTCCATTTATTGTCTGATAGTGACAGAAGCCTTAGAGAAGACATGATGCTGATTAGCTGTGTAAGACAAGAAGAAAAAGCAAAAAGAAACCTAGAGGCTTAAAAGTGCTGCTTCTGCCACAGAAGTAACATCAAGGGAATAGTTTTTACCTCTGACCCTGCCACATCAGCAGACATGGGTGTGTGGTCAGGTTGATTGGTTGCTTTGCTGTTGCTGTGACAGTTCACATGAAGACAATTAGAGTGATTACATTAGAAGTGCTCTTTACCAAGCCAGGTCTGAGCTCTGGACTGCTGTCACCATGACCAACGTGTGTGACTCCTCAGGAAGAAGCTGGATTTAGAGGACCTGAAATGGGGCCCAGAGGAGTTTAGCTGTAACGCTTTTAACTGGGCATTGGTTATTTCCTCCTAAGTTTGTGTGAGAACAAAGGGTCAAGGATCACCTGACCCCCATGTTGTACTATACTGTATCTCTTCCTTTTTGGACAAGTAGGGAAACTGGACTTAAATAGGAGACAATGAACTTCAGGAAGATCTTCTGGGTGTTATTCTGTTACTAGATGACTCCTTAAGTCACCTGCCAAGAGTCTGAGGCATTTTCAGATGAAAAAGAGAGGAGGAAAGCCTATGGAAAGTGAGGAGGATTTGTTAGAGGTTGAATCATGATGTGTGTGAAGAGAGAGAGAGATTTCCTACTCTAGAAACCAGCATATTGCAGATGGAAATGCTGTGAAGATGAACAGAACACACAGTAGCTCTTACTCTGTATTATATGATGTGTGGAGAGCCCTTTCAATGTGCTACTTTTATTGCCATGAATAGGAGAAATGGTAAGAACTGTATGGGATCAGGCTGGGATGCCTGCCTTAAATATTGACTTTTCCTAATGTCAGCCTGAGGATAAATCATGTAACTCATTTCACATATAGTGATGCATATGACTGGTACTGTCTATATTTCTTCATGCTTTCAGCACCCCTTGTATTCACTGTGCAATTCAAGCCCACTAGGAAGAAGGGTACACCTGGGTTTCAGGATAGATATTCACTGTGATAGATATTACAAGCATGATTTTTGTTTAATGGCAGCAGTTTAGAGTGAGGACTGATACTTCACATTCTCTGCTTTAGCTGTCAAGAATCGGTGGACACTGATTTTAGTTCGTAAGAATTCTTAAGATACTGTAGGCAGAAGTCAAATGCGATCACATTACCATCTGGAATATGTCAGCGGGGGGCACTGCCTGCTCCATGTCCCTTACCAGCAACTCAGATCCAGCTATGTATATCATAAAACACAGCCCAGAAGGAGTCCTCTAGTTCTTGAAGGTAGACAGAGATTTAAACCCTCTTGAAGATAATGGGATTTAAGTCACTGTTCATAAACTCTGAAAAAGTAGCCCCTGTGCTAAGCATACATTAGTGAAGAAGTGAGTGTGTGTGAATGCCAAATAATCTTGAATGAAAACCGTACCAGTGTTTAACGTCTTAGTGGTGACCTGTGTATTCTGCTGTTGCATTTGCCTCATTTTAGTGGGCAAATGATGGTGTGGGGATTAAGTCCCTAATTTTTCCTGGAGAAGTCAGCTAGATTGAGTGTAGTTAGAGACAATACAGACCTGTCAAGGGTGGAACAGGTTGTGAAATAAACACTGGTTTTATCCTTCTCCAACTCACTCTTTTGTTTCTCACATTTCCAGTTCTCTGCTGAGCCTCCATCCTACTCTGGGACCTCATGCATCAACTAGGCTGTGCTCCACTGTTTATGTTAATATATGAAGTTCTGGAGCAGGACAGAAACTGTAATGCAGAACTCCAAGTTGTAGTGTCAACAAATAGTGCTGATATTTAATTCTGGAGTCTGTTTTGTCTGTGATCCTTGAAGTCTTTAGCATGAGGTCTTTCATTTTGCTCTCAGGTGCATCCAAATCACAAAGGCTGGAGAATCTGACAAGAGACAGGAGGTGTCAAGCCCACTGTGATAGATGTTGGAGGGCCACATACCTTTATTTTCAGCTACCTTTTGCCTGTATTGTGTGCATTCTGGGTCCCAAAAATTTTAAAGGTTTTTAAGGTAGTTGAGTGCATCCAGAGGAGAGCACAAAGTGGGTGAGTGGGCTGGAAGGAATGTCCTCTGAGAAGTGGCTAAGGACCTGTTTTTTTCCTTTGGAGAGAAGAAGGCTGAGGGGTCATCTCATTGATCTCTACAACTTCCTCAGGAGGGGAAGTGGAAAAGGAGGTGCTGATCTCTCCTTCCTGGGATCCAGTGACAGGATGAAAGAACCTGGGATAGGTGGCCTATCTGGTGGATATATTTTCCACAAGAAATGATGTTATAGGCTTCTTTTTTTTTCCTTCTTCTAATGCATAGTGCTGGCAAAGAGATTTTCTTCAAGAAATTTGATTGAGTGTAATCATGATGTCTCTTGCCAAGACAAAGATAGAAAAGAAAATGACATGTAGGTGTCCCAGTGCTTCCACAAAAACAGAACAGACATGCTGTTAAAGGCTGATGAATCTATACCAGACTTGGATTTCCTTTTTTAATTTATTTGATGCCAGATCCTTCAATGGCACCTGCAGGTCTTAATTTTTTCTTCAGGAATTCCCATTTAGAGCAAGAAGTCTTCCAAGGAGGTAACTTGTTGCTGTTCAGATACCAATGAAACAACTACAGTGATGGTCAGATGATTTATTCCATCCATCATCCAAACTAGGAGGTGAAAAACTGGCCAGGTCCTTTCTTCCTGTGCCCTTCTTGAGAAACCTTTGTTCTGTATTTGCCTGCCTCTTTTGGGCCTGTTGCTGTTAGAATCCTACAAATGCTCTCACCTGTATCTGCTGGAATCTTACTTAAGTTTGTCTTACTTGCAAGCAGGCACTGAGAGCAGAGTTGCTTATTTATTATCCTTGGAGGAAATGTGCAGCCTTCAGCTGATTGTAGAGGTGCTCCTGGTGAGCATCTGTTTGCTGAAAGCCTGCTTGGAGTGGAGTGACATGGATGAGCAGGAAGTTTTCTCTCTCAGAGAGGGAGAAATAAGGAAATTTCACCTATATTAAGTAGTTTGTATAGGATTAATTCATGGCAGAAAAAGAAGATGCTTCTCCTTGGTTGTTTGTCCATTTCAAAGGAAGCTCTGTATACTTTTGATTTTAGTATCTGCTGTACTCCTGAATCTTTAGGAGTGGGTGGTTTTTTTTGGTTGTCTTTTTGTTTGTGTGGCCTTTTTTTGTTGTGTGTGTTTTTTGTTTTTTTTAACCTTTCATAATTGAGGCAGAGAAAAGTGGTGGTTTCTTCCAGCTGCATGGTTTTGGCACAAAAAGAGTTCACCAGTGCTGAAATTTTGGCCTGTGTTGCATAAGAAACATTCTCTGGAGCAGCAGATATGGAGCCAGGCAGAAGTCTAGTGAATGATGCATTACAGTTATTTAGATCTTCCTGGTAAAATGGGATGCTGAAAATACTAACAACAGGTTTGTCTTTGTTTTGGTTCTTGAGAAGAGGGAAGTTCAGAATGTAGTTCAACTGTTAGCTGTGGAGACCTACTCTCTTGCTCTCTGTGCTGGCAAAAGGACAGACATTAGAGAAAATTGATGTATACAAAAGCTGATGTACTGGGAGGGCTTTGTTCTCTCACTGGAAGTGAAAGGTTTGAGTTCATAAAGTTATGGAATCAAATCCATGAGGGCTATCTGGATTTAGAAATCTTGCTATGTCGAGAGTGTATGGTCTGTATTTGTTAGCACTGCAATAAAGTATAGAGTTCCAAAAATAACCTCTGCAAAGGCTCTCCATTAAGAGGAGACAGGAATCTCTTTCATCCTGGGGCATACCCCAAGACCACCAGCACAAAAATGCAGCCTAGCTACAAGATGGTTGCATGGGGAATTGCATTTGGCAGGTGCATGAGGTGAGAAGTTTTCCAGCAGTTTTCTTCCTCCATCAGGTTGTTGAAGAGGCCTGGAAGAGGAATGGCAATAAGCAGGAAAGCCTAGCAGAAAGAGGCACATTTCTCTTAACGTTTTGTCATTGGCTTATCTCATGTCAGAGAGCTACATGCAAAAGCCTACTCTTCTGTTTGAAGGTCAAGGTAACCTCTCTGAACAAAATGTGAGAGTGTTCAAGTAGAAAGAGACCCAGACAAAGTAAAGGTTCTAGTGTTACCTAGGGTGAGAATTTATAGTTTTTCAGGCCCTTTAAGAGGGAATATAACTCACAAAGTAGTCACCGAGACATTAGTTCCTCAAAGTTATAGTTTCTACTCTCACTTCCAACAGCTGTAGATACAGCATGCTAAGAGCTTTTCCAAGTGTACTGATTTTCCTGTTTCAGTGGTGGGGCAGAAAGCACTCTGCCTTAGCCTTGGATGCACCTCTTTGTGAGGTTGCACCTGCACTGCTTTTGTATACTCATTCCATGCGCTGAAATCAAATGCTTGATCAAGGCAACACAAAACCTTAAACTTTTTTTAACTTATTTCTTTGAGCACTGTGCTGGTTGCCATAATGCTTTCTCACCTACACTTTGATTGCGAGAGCTTGCATATAGTCAGTTATGTTTCTTTCAGGTTAGTTTTCTTTTGTGGCTGTAGTACATGTCTCTTGATGTAGAACATTGCTGAGAAGGCTGAAAGTTTCCACAGTTTGCTGAGCAGATGGTCATGTAGTTTGCTAAAGGGTCACAGCTGCAACTACAGACATGGCAAAGGTTACTAGTGATCTATCAGTAGTACAAGTCACAGTGCATATTAAAAACAAAATACTCCAAACAAATTGTGTCTCTCTTCTAAGGACAAAACAATGCTCGCCTTGTGCAATTTGAGAATTGATTTTTTTTCTCTCCTGTATATTTCAATGAGCTGCTTTCATGTCAGGTGAATGCTGTCACTGCAGAACTGCATTAATACAAATTAATCTGCTGACTTTTTGCATCTTTTTCCAATATGAATTTGTTATTACCTACAAGAATGAAGTTGCGTAGTAGCTACCTACATTTTTGCAGCATGATTTGAGTCTCGTGGCTTATTTGCAGTGATCCTGACCTTGAAGGAATGTCAAACATACAACAACATCAACAGAAATTTGGGATTCAAATGGCTGTGAGTTACTTTCTGTGGACAATAAGGGAAGAAACATAAACAGACACCCCAGCTTGGGAGTGGTGGAGCTGTTTTGATAACTGATCTCCCGAGATAATTGGAGCAATGAAAGGGAAAGGCAGACAACAGTTACAGGAAAACGGATGGGGAAGAAATATGTGTCAATGTCTAGGTTAGAAAATAGCTGAGCTGCCATATCTCTGTGTCCCTGCATCTACCTCTATTTTTTTCTTGTTCTTTCTTTTTTTTTTTTGTTTTTTTTTTTTTGTTGTTTTCTGCTTTTTTTCTTTCTCTGGTGAGCTCAGGCAAAGTTACCAACAGAAAAAAAGTCTGAACCTTCAATTTAAGGTAACTTGAGTGTAAGATGGTTGTCTCAACTGCTGGCCTTGTCTGTGATAGAACCTGGGGTATGCTTGGGAAAGTCACTTGATTTCTAGGTTAGATGGTGTCTCTCCCAGTCCCCTTTGCTTAGAAAGCAATATGGGATCCCTTATCTCAAGAATAGGACAGAGTCAACTGGACTCATGGGCCACTGAACACTTCCCTTCCCTTCATGGGAAGTGAATAGAATTCTTTTTTCCTTCTGTCACTACTTCTGCTTTTTGGTGCTGGGCAGAGCTGGACCTCCATCCTCAACGGACTTGAAAGTTTGTCACTGATATCGGCAATGAAACCTTCTTGTCCCTTCTAACCTCCTGCCACTGTGTTATGGCATGTAGTGTGAGACTTTCTGCATGAGCCCTAAAAAGGACAGAACTGTGTCGGACTGCCTGATCTCTGTTTCAGTACCTGTATGTGTATGTCTATTGAATGCTTTGAAAATTATATATATTAATATATGATATATTTGAATCAAAATATTATTTTGCAAGAGGATTTTGGAAAGGCTTTGCTAAGACATGTTTTGCAATGAAAGGCTTTTAAACACACAGTTTGTTTTTCTCAGAAATTAAGAAGATGCACCATAAACCTGAAAGATTGCATTACAGTAAGACATCATGGCCAAAACAATGTATTTTTAATCTCTGGCAGTAGTTTGTTTTATCCTGGAATTAAGTGTATGCATGTTGCTCTTCCCTGAGAATTGAGAAGAAGGAGAAAGTATTTTCCCAGCACATCTATATATTTGCTGCTGTGCACAGTTTAGGTGAGAATAAAAGTGCATGGGAGAGTGTTTAGAAAAAATCCAGACTCCATTAGAAAGAGATGAGTCTTTTTTAATTTGGTTTGTGTTTTGGTTTTTTATTCCTTCTGTATATTTAAAATACTTTTCTTGTGACTGTTGCAACTATCTCCTCTGTATTTTTCTTTAAATATCAAAAGCTTCTGTTCCACATCAGCTAAACTGCATGAATGACAGATTAAAAGGGCCATGAAAAAAAGAAATTTATAATTACATGGAAATACATTAAATGGTTGAGGAGGAAGGCTAAGGAAGGACACCAGAGTCTCTCTAAATACATGAGAGAGGTGAACACTGCAGAGAATGAAGAGTAACTTAAAGTGAAGGACAATATTTGTAAAAGAATAATGTGAATAAATTGGCCATGAGCATCCTTTAGTCGGTAATTAGTGTCTCTGACTAGTGGGAGAGGAGAGAGGTGCTCTCTCTAGGGGAGCCCACCACTGGGCAAGTAGGGAGAAATGGAAACTGAGTCTTGGATGTGTTTCAAATAATTGTACATGCCCAGACAGTTAGGGCCAGTGAGGCAGGAAATAATTTTTGGTCCTAAGTACCTCTGTAGAAAGCTGACATCTTTGAGTCTTCACTTGTAAGACTGTGCATAATAACAAAATTGTCTTTAAAAGTGGTTTAGTTTTTACACTAAATTTTCATTTTGTTGCAGTATGTCTGGAAGTCAAACCTAGCTTAGTGGGATGCAGCATTGTGCCCCATTGAGTGAGTTTGTTACAGAATTGGGATTAATTTTCCCTTTTCTGAAAACATTTTAGCCCTTTTGTGTTTGTATGATGGGAGAAGTCTGCCAGCTATTGGATCTCAATGCTCCAAGGAAGATATGAAATCTGCTATCACATTCAAATTGCAAATTATGTTATTTCAAAGGACTTAATGAATTTACAAAATAATTTCTAGAGTAACTGGCTACACTGCATATTTTTCTAGCTGTAGTGTTTCAGCCCAGGCAAGGATTTTGAGTTTAACATAACAAAGGTAGCTTGAAATTCCCTCCATGGTATCTACCTGCAATCTACATGGAAGCAGCTGTTTTTGGCAATTCTTTTGTTTTATGCTACAGTTAAGAAATAGATTACTTAGGTGTTTCTCTGAAATGTCCTCACAGTTTTGAACTGTTTTCTGAGAGTAAACTGTTTTATCTTCCTCTGGACCAATATTTGCTATTCTACTTTGTGCTGGCAGATTGTTAGACCCAGTTTATTCTTTCTGCCATCTCGATATTCTGGACTCAGGCTCACATTACAGTATGAGTTAGGTCTCCCATCTAGGTAGCCATTTTGGAGGGTGCCTTGTGCTGGCCTAGCACTCAGGAAAAGATACCCGTTTTATATGCAAGGCTGAATCTCTTGGGTTCAAATGTCTCTCATTGTGAGACTCCTTCCCCATGGCTGACAACTTTTCATCCAATTCTCCTCAAAACTGCCTGATTACTCCAGGATTGCCTGTCCAAAGGAAACCTTCAGCAAGGGCACACAGGCAAAGGGTAGGACACCAGGTCACTGCCATAGCAGGATGTTGGCTTCTGGAAGAGAAGATGAACGTGTCATCCCTTTCTGCTGACTGTGCATCTTGTATTGCCTGTGAGCACTCTCCCAGGCAGAGAACCCACTGCAATTTACATTTCTCTGAACAACATGTCAAAGTGTACTTTAACACCTTTTTGGTCATGTGGCCTGAGTTCTTCTGTAATGGAGACAATGACTTGCCTTCTGGCTGAAGTGCTTAATTGGGACTTCTGGTTTTACTTTTTAAATGTCATGTGGTAGCACTGTTTGGGTGGTACTGCTTAAAACTCAGCACCTCTCCTCCGAGGCAGTGTATATGTAGTCCTGCTGTGCTGGCAGCTGCATTAACAGCTGCTTAAAATAAGTTGGTAAAACATGTCCCCTTGACCACCAATACAGAAAAGAGTGTTCTGCTTCCACACATGTTAAAGTGAAGTTCTAATTAAAAGACAGCAATTGAGATAATCTAGCCCAACAGAGACAAGCTCTAGATGACAAGTGAAGCTCTATGCTTGATTCTGCATGATAACATCCTGAGCCCTTATATGCACAGCTTTGATACAGCATAATGCAATTTACAAATTTCAGCTATTCTATCCATGTCTTTTTTGACAGAGATACATCAATCTACAGCAGCTGAAAACCAGTGTTTCTAGTAATTTCTTACAGATGCAAGTAGAATAATCACAGTGGGGTTTTTTTCCCCTTCTCTTTAAAAACTCCCAAAAATCCCCTCAGAATCCTATGGATTGGAATATTCCTTGTTTTCGCACAGTCTGAAAAGCGCAAGTCAGATCTTCCACCTTCACTGCTGGATGTGCATGAAAGAGGCTTTTATGGCATATTATTAGGGTGAGTCTGGCTAACTTAGGGATGGTATTGGTTACATAAGATCTCAAATATACCTCAAGTGCAGCATGGATGCTCTGGAGTGAAGCAATTATCTATTTTGCTGTCTTAAGAACAGAGTGACCTAGATTCTCTCTCTCTTTTTTTTTCCCTCTTTCTCTTTTTTCTTCTTTTTTCTTTTTTTTTCCTTCTCTCCCTTTTTCCTCACAGGGTGGCCCACTTAGTTGATTAAACTGCAACTCAATTATAAAGGGTTGTGTTACATTTGGGAATAAAGCAGATGTAAGGAGACTGGAGCTGAAGAAGTGATTTATTTTTTGCCTTATTTGTCAGCTGGAAATTATGATTAGGATTAAGTGGCAAACACTGGTTTTAGTAGCTTTTGAGTGACAGACATCTCACAATAGCCTTGGCTGGCAGCAAAAGTGATTCAATGAAAAGTTGTGCATTTCATGGTAAGGAAAAAAAAAGGTAATGGTCTCATTTCTAAAAGATTTGAAATAAGCCTTAAATCCAAAAAGCCCAAAGTCAGCAAATGCAGGGACAACATGGTTCATATTCTGTTTGAGTGAATACGTAAAACACATTGACACTTGTTCATTATTTCTAACTCTTATGCACCTGCAAATTCTCTAATAAATCACCAGAGGCATTAGGAAGGTAAATAAGTCATCCAGGTAGAGTTTGCCAAGGAGGTGATCAAACTGCCATCCTACAGTCTTTGGTAACAGAGTTATCCTTTAGGTTAAGGACATGACAACCAGGTAGCATATGGTCCATGCTAAAATACTTTATTTAATGGAAACTGACATTAGTTTAGTGTCATATTTGTTTCCTCATCTATTCCCTCCTCTCACTTAATGCTCAACAGAACAAAACAACAGAACAAAAGCAAATCTGTTCAGTACAGGACAACTGGAAAGTAAAAATCCTTCTCTCATGAAGTTCAATGAGGAAAAGGATCGAATAAGAACTCATAATCTCTGAAGACATGTAGAAGCAATTACATTCCTAGGAAGATATCTCTGGGAAGATGTCTGCAGCAGGAATGAAGCTGAGGTTGGAACCCAGCATCAGATTTATGCATGGACTCCAAGTACTGAGAGGAGTACTTTCTGTCTCCTTGGGCTGGATGCTTAGCATGGCTGCTTGCTGTATAATTGCATCACCTGCAGGTGAGCAATGTGCCTTCACACTGTTGCCACCTGCACATTTGAGCATGACAAGTTTGCCATGTGAAAAAGCAACTGGAATTCATCATTGTCTCTGACAGTGGAAAGCTGTTTCTGTAAATACATTTCTTGATGGCAGGTCATAGGAAACCTATCTGTCCCTCCTCTGAAAATTCCATTATGCAATTTCAGCAGCAGTGTGCTGTCTTGCTGATCACTTATTGGTTCAGTTTTTCAAAGTGATCTCAAGAGCTGTTCTATGCAGTGTGAGGCGGTTGCTTTCCTTTCCTGCCCAGATTCTTATTTAGTTTCAGCAACACATTGAAAGAAGTATCCATCTGTATCAATTGCCTTTGGTATTTTGGGGCTTAAAGGAGTTCCTAAGAGATCAGAGAAAAGCTCAGTGAGAAGGGCCTGGGAAACTTGTCCTTTCTACATTTGTGCTGAACTTCCCTATGAGGAAGGAATGGGTTGTTAAGGAAGCAGTATGCAGATATTCTGGGAGACAGTGTATGAAGCTGATGGCTGAGTTCATTGATTATAACAAAGGCCAGGTCTGCTCCAAGTGTAACTCACTTAGAGCAAAAGAGAAAGATCACACTGTTCTCTCTTCAAACATTTTCTAAGAATGAATGGCTATTCATCTTTGTTGGGAAATTTTCCTCTACTGGGAGGGATTAATCAGAGATACCTCAGAAGATAATAGATAATCATGTAATTTGAAGGCCCCAAAAGGCCTTGACTTAAAGATGACTGACATCACATCGAAGGCCACACCTAATTTCAAACGGCCTGAATGCCATTTGAAATTTGAAAGCATCTTAGACACATGCATGATTTCAGATTCTTTTCTGCACCTCCTCTGTTAGTGCTTTTATAGCGATTTTAAGGTTAATTTTCTTTCCTATCAATAGCTAACATGCAAGGATATTGGACGTGGACATTGGCTTGTCTTTCAGTCTTCTTTTTTTTCTCTTTCCATGAACCCTCCCATTATCTCTATTCGTTTTACTTTTGTGCTAAGATAGCGCGGCAACCACTTAACAGGAGAGCTTAGTAACAGTCTCTTGAGATGTATCCACCAAGATCAGGCTATTTGTGTGGTATTTCTTATCTAAAATGCAGTGCTTAGCAGAAGGATCTCATTGCCATCACTTGTCTCAGCTACCTTGGGACTACTGCAGTGTCCTGAGGAGGCACGGAGAGAATCTGTTTGTTTAATCATGTCCAGGATCAGGAATGCTTCACATATTCCACCTAAGGACAGGCAGGCCTTAACGCTGATAATGCTTTCTTGCCTGTCCTCCTTATCGCATGAGCTCTGGTCTAGTTGCTCTCTGAAGGCACCTGGTGATTCGTGCTCGTGTTATTGCCCTACATAGAGCAGTAAATCACCCATGTCTACCTATGTGGTACTGTTTGGCATCTCTTTCTCATGTACTCCTTACAAGCAGGCAGTTTTAAATGGTGCAGCTTGGGGGTGGGTAACACTATGGATATACTGACATTTTGCTGACACTGTTTAGTATGGTCACAGATTCTCTCTGTGCATTATAGAAATACTGGGGTCTGTTCTTTTTGGTGATCTGCCAGGACCATCACAATGATGGAAGGAGGGAAATGAAACAACGATTCTTGTTTGAGAGCTCAGCTATCGAGTTATCCACCAACAAACCTGTTATCATTCTTGGGACTCCAGCAACTTCTCCCCTGCAACCATGTGCCTAGATTCTGGTGCTTGCCACTCTTTAGAGCCAGCTGTTTGTTGGGTCCAGCAATGAGGACAAAGACAAATAGCCATAAATCTACACAGCTCAGCAGACTGAATTACAGGGCTAATATTCATATGGTGCTGCTGAAAAAACTAGTACCACTGCCAGTGGAGCATATGTGTAGGGGTTAAAGCTATCAGAGGCCTTCAACCAGTGAGATTTGGTTCTTATTGTGCTTATGAAGACATGGTAATTTTGTGGTGAACTGGACTCAGGGGGGAATCATAGCAATTTATACCAGGGAATGCGTGTGCAGCTTTGCCTGAGAAAGACCTGGCCTTATCTTTAATGAGAAAGCATGGTGACCTTTGGCAGAAATGTGCATCCTGACTGTGATGGGGAGAAAATGAACTCCGTTATTTGTGGGGCTTGCTTTGGAGCTTCCAGCAGTATGTGCAGGATTTTGTTCCTGTGGTGTGAGGTTACCCTGTACTGCTATTGGGTGTGCTGCACCACGAACCACAGCTGATGGAATCTGCACAGAACCTCGATTCCAGCAGATCTCTTCTCCCAGAATGCCCATGGCAGCCTTTGAAGAGCCATTCTGTGTTGAAGATTACACTTCTCTTCATCTATCAGATGTGTTCTAACAACGCAGAAAACCCATGGTCTGACTTTGCTAAGCTGCTAGCCCTGCTGAGAAGGTGACCTGTCTGTGTCTCCACTACTGTGTGCACACAGTAACTGCAGAATACCAATATTGTATAGGACATTGAATAGGAGGAAGAAGAAGCCCTTCCTTGACTGTATTGATTAAAGAACAGTAGGCTCAGAGGTAGGAGAACAATTGCTGTTTTCCCTTATTCCCTATAATTTTCATTCTGTTTGCAAGTGTGTACCAAGGAATCAAAGAGACTTGCCATGATTGTATCGCTGATGGTCTCTGAGTAATTAAATTCAGTTCGGGGCTCAAGAAAAGAGAGCTGAGGTTACTTATGTTCTGTCAAATTCTCCCTGTTCATGTTTTCTAACCTTTTAATTAGGAACCAAATAGAGAAAGTCATAAGAGGCAACTGTCTTGAAATGCAAAATGCTCAGCAGAGCTTTATTTTAACAAGGTTCCTATTCCCAGTCTCTTTAACTACAAAGCCTTTATAAGGGAATCAACTCATGAATCAGTCTTCATTAAGATATGTATTAAAACTGGCAGTAACTACCCTTTAAAAAAATAATAAATTAGTTGCATTGGGCAGAGCAGGGTTTGTTGGGATTTTTTTCTTCTCATTTGAATCCACCTCCATGCTCTCAAAACCAAAATACGAAGCGCACCCTGGAGCAGTGAGAAGAGAGAAGAGTACTAGCAATAGTTTGTCTGCTTCTTGAAAAAGATGGCATAACCTTGCAGCCCTAGTTGCTCAAGCATAGAGTGCAAAACACATGTAATCAGCCACACACAGGCCTGGATGACTTTTGGCTGACTTCAGTCATGAGCAAGTGCCAGTATGGTAAATGTGACAGAATTGTCTATCCACAGATTTTTCTCCCTTTCTGGATTATGTAAGATTACATATTTTTTCATAGGCAATGTGGGAAATCCTGTCTGGACATGGGCATATTCTGGGCCCTTGAAGGCTATTGGGGAACAGAAGCTGCGAGCTGAGAGAGTTTTTCTCTCTGCTCACCATCACCTTAGTTCACTACCAGAAACAGACCTAATTCTTTAGCTCTTATTCCTGACAAATAATTGATTTCTGATCGTAAATGAAAGTCAACTGTTAGACATTTTCTCAACACTGTTCATGATCTGTCATCAGGCCTCTGGGTTTTGAGAAGCTCAATCTGGTTTATATCTACACTGGCCTTTATGTGTACTAATATGATTATGTTTAGTTATTTGAAGAGGGCAGAATGTATGCCTGAACCCAACACGACTTGCTTCTGAGATTGTGCCTACAGCAAGAGATGTGTGAGAGGAAACCAGTTGGACAGGCAGTGGTGCTGTTACTGCTCTTTGGGGCCAGGCCTTTCGTGTTCTGGTGCAGTGTCGTGGCACAACTAGGCTGGGTGTCAGCTGTGCTGGTCTGTCTGAAAAACAGGGGTGCTATGGTTTCACTGCTGCATGATCTGTGCAAAACAGGTAAGCATAAGCACAGATACATGGCTGCATGCTAGAAACCAGTCAGCCACACAACATCAAAGGATGCAGATATTTGAACTGAGTTTTGGTGGAGGGATGTATTTGTAAGGAAAAGCTATTCCTGGTTATCTAAACCTGAGCTTAATTAATTTCTGACATACTTGTCTGTGTAACATGCCAGCTGGAGTTCCTGACCAAGCTCATTGTAGAGCTCGAAAGGATAGACCAGTTTGACCTGAAAAGTAACAGAAATCATTTTAACTAGAGACTGTTTCATTATTTAACATTTAAAAAACGTTTCTTTCTCAAGCAGATCTCAGCACCTCTGGGAAACATTTACAACCTCTTATAAGTAATCATGTGTTCCTTTTCTGGCCCAAAAGGTGATAATGAAGTCTTTAACAGGATCTGTGGTAGTTCTTTGCTAGGGAAGGATGAAATACAGCATTGGTATATATTCTACCCACTAATAAAAAACCCAACAGGGTAAAGGTCATTTAAACATTTTCAGCAGAACAGAATCATTCAGTACATTGGGAAGATTTTCTGTCTGAAACACCCTATGTCAGGATGAGGCAGAGCTGTATTTAGTAGCTCTTATCTTTAATCTGCAATATAAGCTATTTCCTGGCACACTGCATTGATTTTCATCTCATTGTGATATTGTAGTAATTGTAGAGGCAGGACAAATGTAATCTTGTGTATTCCATGCCTTAATTGTGACAATAATTTCAACATCTCTCATCTCCTTTTCAGCAGAACTGCCAGTGACTTCGTTGCAGGAAGTGTTCATGCACTTGTGCACTTGAATATGCCTCTTTTAGTAGACAGGTTTGGTTTTGCACCTTGTCTGTTTCACAGCATTGTTTGAGAGAACTTGTAAGGCTAATTGTCTCAGTTTAAAAGAAACTAAGATGTCTATTACGGAAAGTGAGGAATCCTTCTGGACTAGGAAGGGGGCCTCTCCTCAAAAACCACCACAACCTTTGAAATGAAGAGACTTTAATCAGAAAAAGGAAGAGAAAAAGATAACAGTTCTTTACTAGAAATATATATATGTATAACAAAAAACTCCAAACCAAGCCAACAAAAAACCCAAACCAACCAAANCAAACCAACCAAAGAAACAAAAACAAATAAAAATCCACAACAAAACCCCCCAAAACCCACAGCAACAGCAATACCGTAACCAAAACTTTCAAACAAACCAAGTCCTATCTCTGCCCTGTGGTGCAGTTTTATTTACAGACAGCAGGAGGTGATGCCACACCTCAGGAGGCAGCGGTTGCGCTGACTTGCAGCCTCTGGTGAGGCAAAGTCAGGGTAGGGAAAGGTGCTAGTTCTGAAGCTCATGTGGGAATTGGGACCACAGGGATGGGCTGAAAACCTTTTCCGTGGGCAGTGCAAGGACCCTCTCACCATCCTTTGCCCAAAACCGTTGGGGGATGAGTTAGGAACTCCTCAGCAGATGGCATTGGCCCCTCGACAAGCCTGTGGTGAATCCAGGCAGCAGTGATTGTTCTCTCAGAAGAAATGCACAGGGAGCATGGGGTCAGGGGGCAAGCCAGGAACGCCCTCTCAGTGCTTCCACCAGCTCAACAAGCAGCTGGCATCAAGCAGATGGAGGACCAAANCCCAAAACCGTTGGGGGATGAGTTAGGAACTCCTCAGCAGATGGCATTGGCCCCTCGACAAGCCTGTGGTGAATCCAGGCAGCAGTGATTGTTCTCTCAGAAGAAATGCACAGGGAGCATGGGGTCAGGGGGCAAGCCAGGAACGCCCTCTCAGTGCTTCCACCAGCTCAACAAGCAGCTGGCATCAAGCAGATGGAGGACCAAAATGTAGTGAGCACCAGGAAACCTCTTTCCCCCCACCTCTCCTCGTCCTCTCCCCAGCCATCATGTTGGAATGCAAAGCTATCAGCTATCCCTTTAGACAGTTAGCTGGCTCTGGGAGCAGGTAGTCGCGGGCTGGGCTTCAACAAGCCATCTTGTTCTGGTTTCCAACTCCGAAACCACTATGTTGGTAAGGGGCGCGCACACACACACACACACAAAAATCCATGAAAGATTTTGAAGTGTAACACTAATTTTGCCCTGTGTGGCAGCCCCTTTTTGCTTGTCATCATTCAGATACAGAACTTCTGAAAGGCTTGTGTGCTTGAAAGCTGCTCTGTTTGTTGTTTTTTTTTTCCCCTGGCAATGCAAAGTATTCCGTCTCTTAATACTATGACTCTGTTACTTTCCTTTATCACGCAGTTTGTGCTTTATGCTGGTGCTACAACAGGACAAGTTCCCATGTTGTCATTCAAGCAGTTAATTAAAATGAAGGGTAGACCTTGCAGAACACTCTACCTGCAGCACTTCCTTCCAAATTGACAGCAAATCAATAGTACATCAGCTTCCAGACTTGACAAAGCAATATAAGGGGTTTCCAGGAGCCTCGTTATGGTAGCTTCTGCAAACATGCCAGTGGATACAACTAACACAGCTAACTTGCAGATTTTGAGGTTTTTTCAGAGGCAATATTAACTGACCTTGCAAGGGACTTCTAAGAGGTAGTGGGTTCCCTTCAGGAGATTAGAGAGAACACAGGCAGTGTTTCTTTACCATACCTGCTGGATGCCTCTATTGGCTGAGATGGCTCCTATTAGGATTTTCTTCCTGGAAGAAAGCCACAACTAGAGATCCAGTTTAGGGTGGCTGAGAGTTTGCAAAAATAAGGTTTGTACTTGCTTTCAGATCTGTTAACCAGCAGTAAGCCTAATTGTTTCATTGCAGTGGTTTACTCTTTTATTCCTTGGCTTGCTCCTGTGAAGTTTTGGTAGGAAAATGGAACAACAAAAGGTACAGTGAAACTAGAGAAGGTTTTGGGTGGAATGGGAAGGTATACTGCCAGCAGAATATGGTGTCTAACGGGTCTTGTATTATTAGCTGCCTCAGAGCTGTGGGTATCCTGGAACTGAGACATGCCCCTACTCTATAATTTAGATAATAATGCTGGCAAAGTGTCTGTAAGGTTTGCGATTGATGTTCCACTCCAACCAATGAACCAACCAAGTTGTTATCTCTGTTATGTCTTCTAAAGTACTGCATTCCTTACAGGTGCAAGGAACACGTTATTGTGTGTTAGCACTGTGCTATTATCTCTCTCTGTGTGTTCTGCAATCTGGTTTGATAGATGTTAATCTCTTTTGGAGCAAACTAAAACCTTCTATCAGTACGGGAATCCTCGCAAAGGAATGCTGTGCTCATATTAGAGCAGGAGGCATCTGAGCTGTAGATCAGTGTGCAAGAGGCAGTATGCATGGTCTTACACACTTTGGGGACACTGTTTTGTGTTTTGATGGAAAGAAGGACATAATCAGCACAAGCCATTTCTCTCTGCCTCAGCTGCCTTGTCAGAATCAACAAGAGGCTGATCTTAAACAGGGGTGGTATAATGAAGATGAGAGGTGAGAATGTGGGGGAAAATACCTGAGATTGCCACACAAAAAGAGAAATATGGTTTACAGAGGCTGATAAAAGAATACAGTGGCTTGTACTGGGAGTAGGTCCCTTAACTGCCTGAAGCTGCTGTGAATAAGATATGCTCTCCCTCTTTCTGACTATCCATGACATTTGCACTTTTTTTGAACAGGAGTAACAGACATAAATTTATCAGTGACATGCATTTTGAATATGCCCATCAGTTTAACAACACATCACATTTTCAGCTTAAACAGGCAGACAGATTTTCTTATTTCTGTCCTCCGTTCTCTAAAAAAAAGGTATCTAAACCCATGGCAGTCTTCAGGTGTGCTAACTTGGGACTGTGTTTGAGCTTTCTTCTAGCAGTATTTGCATTTAATGGTTTTTTTCATGCCAGCTGTTAGAAGGAGGTGTGATTTCGCAGTATTGATTCTTGCCCAAACAGTGTAAGGTTTTACTCAATGTTAAGGCATAACTGTCTACAGCTGAAAAATTGAGATTTTTAGCATAAGAAAATGTAGATCAATGGGATTGCTATGATCCCAGCTAATGATTTGTGGCTTTAATCTGGCAATGCTATAAATTATGGCCAGTAAGGTAAAAGGCATGGGCTAAAATTAAGCATATGCGTAGCTCCTTTACTGGATTTGGGCTCTGTCATTTTCTGTACACATTGAGGAAGCTGTAACTTGCCAAGCATTTATAGTTGCTCTTTCGCTGTAGTCTTGGTCTAGATTGAGATCTGTGCATAATAGAAAGCTGAACGTGAGTGCAGACCTATTGAGAGCTGGCAAGAACACCAGTGAGAACCATGATGTGTCAAGACTTAGTAAGGAGACCCAGGCTACAGTCATCAATTGCTACCTCTCTTTATAAGACAGTCTTTAGGACTTTTTTCATGCAGTCACTGGCATTTATTCTTGGCAACAGAAAGCCTTGTTCACCCCTAATTTTAAAACATTTGGTGTTTGGCCTGTTTGAAGAGTGTGCAGGCATCCATTTTTGCAGCCATGCTTCTAGATCATGTCCCATCTTTCTTTGCATTTATTCTCTCTTTCCAGTATTGTTTCAGATGCAGCTGTGCTTCTGGGTTCTTTTGCACGGCAGATTTAAAATTGTGATAAGCAGCTGCTAGTTGGAATTGAGGCTTAGGGTCTCATTAGCTCACAGAGACACTTATATTTTCATTTGCATTTTAGGGGAGCTTATGATACCCTGTAATTACAGTGTCTGAAGGCTCTCCATCCTCCCGGGGCTCAGTAGCCACTGTTTTTCGGCTCATTTGATAAGTAGGAGCAAAATTAACCATTTGTTTGGAAAGCAGCTAGATTTCTTACACTGTTGTCAACCATAGAGGTGGAACCCTCCTCATCCCTCCTGCATGCACCAGAGCATCTCTTCAATATTAACAATGGATCCTGCTTCTTTAGAACCGCTAGACTGTAAGATACTTTCCAAAGGATGGAAAGATCTTTAGTGGTTTTTTTTTTTTGTGGAAGAATGAATTAAAGCTCAGAGATAAAGCTTGGTCACTGGATGTGAAGTGGGTGAATTTGCCATCCTGACTGAAAACCAGTTGTATTCTCAGTGCTCATCTGTCCTGTTGAATGTGTGGACTGATAAAGGGTTGATACCTCCCCTATGAAAAGGGGAGATTTTCTCAAACCCTTAATGTTTGATTAGTCATTGTGCCAGGACAACAGAGATGCTTGTGCTGACCAATCTATCAGTGTCCCATTAAGGGGACCCTTCACCAGACGATTTGCTGGATTGTGGAGGGTGGTTTGATAAACTTGTTCAGGCTCACACACCAAACAGAGACCCCTCTGGGTCTCCACACTTTTATCCACTGCTGATGACTGCCAGTGCCCTTGAAGGACACAATAAAGTCTACAGAATAACACTCTTTATTAATAAAACTGTGACAGGTTAAGATTCAAGAATTATCTGACTGCAAAAATATATTTAAAGCAATATACTAATTCAAAGCAATATACTAAAAGGCTCTAATTCCCAATAACTGCTAGCTCAAGATAATTGTTCAGTGCACATAGATTACAGTTCTTACCCAACAGGTGCCCCTATGAAGGGAGAAGACAGGCTCAACTTGTTGACAGATTCTGGAAGTTATGATGGAGTCTTCCTCTCAACACCTACCTATTTTTATACTATTTCTTTATGTTTAGGCTTGAGTGACTTCAGTCATACATTCATTCAAGTATATAATTTCCTACCTTATTTAGTGATGCTTGCTATTTCACTGCTCCTTGAGGTTTTGAGGAGGATAGCTTAGTTCTGGTTGAGAAGGGGGGTTGAATCGTCAGTACTGGGAATCCTTCACCAAGTTCTTGGAATCACAGAATGTTGCATTTGAAGGGAACATCAAAGATCATAAATTTTCAATACCTCTGCCTTCTACTAGATCAGGTTGCTTCAAGCCCCATCCAACCTTGACTTCTAATCATGGAGCATCCATAACTTCTCTGGGCAACCTGTTCATATTACAAAATTACCAAAAAGAGGTAAATACTTATGATAATTACCTTTTTGCTCATCTCTATATATTGAGAGGTCTTACCTCTACAGCACTCACCAAACTGTTCCCAGGAGTGTGACTAATCAGTGATAGAAAAGGGTTTCTTCATGGGTGATCCACACCATGGAGTTTGGACTCAGCCAGGTGCCCCCAGTGAGGGTCCAGTCCAGGAAATGTCATGTAGAGAAGTTCCCACAGAGAAATTCTTCTTGGGTTGATAGCCAGTTAATTTTGTTACGGTTCTGGTGTAGACACACAAGTATGCATAGAGCATAATTCTCGGCATATTTTCTTCATTAGTTTAGTCTGCCTGCCCTACCTTATCAAGTATGTCCCTTCTGGGCTTTCACTGAACTCAGCAGGAATATCGTGAACTTCTGATGATTTCACCAGAATGTTGAATTCATCAGGGAGGTCTCGGGTTGGGATAGAGGGCCCCTGGCTAAGTAGTTACCGGCTTTTGTTTGGCCACCTTTATGGCTGCTCACATCAGCTCTTTGGTACGACCTCCTGTGATTCCACTTCTCAAGGCCCTTGTTCTATGTTTTCCCATAAGCGATGCTAAATAATGCTAAACTCATAGATTCACAAAATATGTCTGTTCCTGCCACCTTTTGATAAATTATGATTTTACTGTAGACAGATAAACAAGAGTAAGCAAAATTAGCTCTAGCCACCTGGTCATTAGGAAGACTGCTGTTAGAGATAAAACAAACTTAACTGTAACTGCAAGGGGGTCAAACCACTTCAAATGAAGAAGGCCAGTGAAGCCTCAGCCCTGAGGTCTTGAGGACTCACACTGTCATTATTTCCAGATGCATCGGTCAGCTACAAATCATTAGTCAGGGTGAAGCAGGACATATAATCTCTTGGTGTTGTAGCTGCCTACCTGACTCTTCCTTTCCACCTGGAGGGCTTAGACCTGTTTGTTTTCTTAGCTCTACTGTCACCAACTTCACAATGCAGACATCCTACTCTTGCATTGTCATTAGCAGCTCTTTTTTAAGCTCTCTTGAGGGGAACTTTAGCTCTGTCACAGATTTAATTTCATTTGCATTTTAATTACTTGACTTTTCCATGCTGGCTTGTCATTCATGCAGATGAGGATTACACCAAAGTACCTGTGATCCAAGACTCAGATTTTTTAATTTTTGTTTTTTTCATTTTTGACATGTCTTTTAATACTTAAGAATGCCATGTTGGAAATATTCCATGGTTTTCATAATCAAAATCAACTTGAATCTGCCAGTATGGACCAATTCTCATCTGGAAATTTAGAGTACTGAAGAAGAAAATTTATGTATGTGTAAGCAGGCAGCATCCAAAATCTGTTTGCAAAGGATTAAAAAAATAAAAAAAAACATTGAAGGATATTAAAAAAATACCAATATCTTTACTAATAATGAATGACCAGGAAGGCTATTCCAGGAAGGATATACATGACTTCATGATGGAAGACTGATTATGTTACTAGTCTGCCAGAACCAGTCTAAAATTTTATGCAACAAGGATACATGTCTGAAGACAGGGTTTATTTCTAAGGATGAACTACAGTTCTGACTTTCAGTGTGCATATATAGGTTACCCATCCTGCCTTTCTTCTGACATGTACCAAAATAGATTGCAGGTCTCTAACCACCAGGGCATATTCTCCACTGATATTGACTTCACAGTGTTGCAGGCTAGTTCACAAAATGTAAGAACTCTGCTTTTACCTTCATCTCTTAGAGGCAGCAGCTTCTGTGTCCCCCTTACACACACTTACTGGTGATGCAAGCTGACTAATCTATGTGGGAGAAGATTACTGCAGTACACACATTATATCTGAAAATGATGAAAGGTTGCAAATGGTTTGAATCTGCACTCTACTCTGGCTTAGAAATGTAAAGATAGAATAAATTACACAGGAATAGAATTTCTGCCTTGCAGTGAGTGGGAACAATTTTTAGGATTTGGCATAGCAGGCCTATAGGAAAGCATTTGTTATAAATAGACCAAGGATGAACATAGAGGGGATCCTGATAGGAAGTGAAAAAGTGCTGAGCAAGAAAGATACCACCTTGTGGCACTCAGTGCTGCTCAGTATGCAGCAGGATTGGCCTGGTTCATTGAAACGAACACAGTTCCAATCTTGTAAGCTGAAAATCTTCACTATGAATCCAGCTGGAATAAGCACTGGGCAGACAAATCTTAATACAGCAAATTCTGTTTCTGAGCCCTAGCTCCTGTTAGCTCCTAGCGGCTGCTTTGCACCTACCATCACTGAAATTCCCTTAAGATTCAATTCTATTTTACTCCCTCATGCTATGAGTTTAATCCTTCCTTTTGAACACTGGGTGCACCAGAAATATGTGTAATATGTTTCACTGTTTATAGTCAGTTTAAAAGCATATTAGGTGGCAGGACTCTAGTAAATCCAATGAAAGGACTGTCTAATGCAGTGTTGACTCTAACAATGGATGTATTGGGGAGGCAACAACTGGGTAAGTGCAGTGGGGATCTACCCCAGAATGCTGCCCAGCCTGCAGTAGCTGTGGCTTTCAGATCCATACATTGTTACCAGTGTACATATTTGATAAACATGCAGGTTCTTTATTTGGGTGCAAGGGAGGATTTATGTCAAAAATTAATTTGATATGGGATTTGAATAGGGACAAAAATTTGATATTCATCAGTTTTGTAAAACGGGATGTCAACCCCCAAATCTGCATTTTGCACTGAATTGGTTTTTTTTCCAAAACAAACAAAGTTCTGCCATTTTATAAGCTGTCTAAAGTAAGAGGAGAGCTTAAAAGTCTGTGAAAATCATTGTGTGCAGCACGCAGTGCCTTTCACTTCAGTATGTCCCAATCAGAGACTCAAAGACACTGAATGGAAAGCCTGGGTGTTATGAGATTTGGGGTGAATAAAGAATTTGACATATATTTTCTCTTGTGATAATGATGGGTGAGAGCTTTTAGCATAAAATTGCTATAAATCATGCTCATTTTAAAGATAAGGGTCTTGATTGCAGTCGGCAGTGAAATCTCTAGTTCATTTCCTGTAAATCACTCACTTCAAAGGTAGAATTAAAAGATCTTGTGCTAGGCAGGCTTCACTGGGGAATTTTCAACTCACTGGCTGTCCATTTGTGTAATTAGAATACATAATATTTAGAAAATCTTACCAAAAAGCTGTTGCCTACTGTCACTTAGATGCTAGCATTGGCTGTCCTTTTCTGCAAAGAGGTAGGCAGATTTCTGCCTACATCCTGCACCACTGAAGTTAATGTGTAGGTTTTTTAAATTCTGAAAATGTTGAGGAGAGAAACATAGACCTTTCTAATTCTATGTGTGGTGTGGGCAGCTAACACTGTTTGTTTCACCAGAGTCTCACATCATCTGCTCACAGTAGGGCCTTTTTACTGTTCCAGGATCCAATACGCCACAAAACTGTGTAGGAGGGCAGGACTACACTGTGTCAAACCAAGTGTCTGTATCTTTCAGCATCCGGTCTCCAGTACTGGTCAAAGGTATATATTTTGTGGAAGTCTAATTACAAGGCAAAACAATAACTTCCTCTGATATCTTCTCAGCTCTCTCATTCTCTGTTTTTAGTCCAATGGCTTCCTGGAATATAAATTCATTTCCTGTGTTTAATGATCCTCAGTGGGATTATCCACCATGACCTTGGCCAGCCTATCCCTGAATCTGTGGAACCTTCTAGTTTCCGCAGCACTTCATGCAGGTGTTTCACCAGCACCATAGCTGTTGCCTGAAGACCCATTTCTTTCTGATGGTTTTGAATCTTGCTCCTCATACCTTCACTTGAGCTTTCAGCTGATTTTCAGGAATTAAAGTCAGAATGGAGAAATGCGTTTTTCTTCAGTGAGAAGCGCTGTTGTCCCATGACATCAGACCTAAAGGAATTATTCTGAGGAGCATGATTACCAGTGCACAACTCAAGCATTCAAGAACTTGTTATTGAAGACAGTTGCATAATCAAAAGTGGAAATTGCATCCTCACTGACAGAATACATTGTCTTCTAGCAGTGTGAGAGGACTTATCAAAGAAATAGGGTACACTGCTGTGCCATTGGACCAAACTTGCAAACACTGTTGAAAGACTCTTGTAGGAAAAGGGGTTCTTGAAATCTCTAGCTCTGATCCTGAGCCGTGACTGAATCTGATTAACCAAGAGCACAGACTCTGTACAGTTTTCTTGCTATACAAGGCTTGTTCAGCCTTCATAAATGAATGGAATTTAGTTGTCTACTTGGGAGCAACCTTTCTATTTCTTCTAAGGGGTCTCTAAATATTCAGTAGGTCAGTTAAGGAGCAATAGAAAATGCTCTTGAACCTAAGCAAATGATTATTTTTCTGGTGTAAGAAAGAAGCAGCAGCATGAGTTCTGAAAGCTTCATCACTTGCCAGTTACCTGCTAAAGATCTACTGGCAATATGAAGAATTACAAACAGCACCTCCAGATATTACAAAGAAGATTGAGTGATACTGCTGATTTTGCAGCCAAATAAGAATGTATTTGGAATAATTAATTTAGGGTTCCCTTGTTTGTTCTTTCCCTGAGTTACTCAGGTAGGATGACTTGATTTTATAGAAGTTTATGTCTTAACTTGAGGTAGGAACTCAGGTCACAGCCCCACCTGTCTGATTAGAAAGAAGGTACTTGAAGAAAAGCAACAAAGAAAACAGATTAGCTATCTCTATATTTTTTTGCTTTCAGATGAAAGTGACAGTTCCTTTTTGGTCATTTCAAACTATTATTGCTGTTGTTATTTTTATTGTTGTTACTTACTGTTTTTAAGTTAGTCTGAAAAATTAGCATCAGTGAAAAACAGTGGAGAAAAATGAGCTGTCCTTGTGCTGACAGGAGACAGATAAATCAGATGGTTGAGACTGAGGAGGAAAAATGTTTACATAAGAGCAGAAAATGGACAGCTGCAGCTTTCTTCTTCAGTGCTTTTCATGAGAGCCAGCATTTTGAAGCAAATTCCTTCTGCATGAGGGGGTACTTGTGCTTTGTAGAGGTAGCATGGGCTAACTGAAATTCCTTTGCTTTCCTACCATACACTCCAGTGCAGAGAAACCTTGTGTTAACTTGCCTAAGAGATGAAATCCTGGGCCATTCATAATTTTGACACTAAATTACTGCAGTGCTAAAAGCAGTTACTGAGAAATATCTGGATCTCAGCTCTCAGAAAAAGAGGATGGTGTAACACAACTCCCCATGTTTTCCAGCATGAATTTATTCATAACTCCCTCTCTCAGAGAGTAAAATGAGACCCATGTCTATGTACAAATATGTTGGTGGTCATGAGACTAATGAAGTTCCAAGACACTTTCTAATTGGCTAAATCATGACTTAAGCCACCAAACAGTTTTGTGGGCTGGGAATTCAGGCTTCTTCTACTCCCCAGCTCAGTATAACAATTTTAGTACAGGATATTTGTAAAACATTTAGAATAAGGGTAGGCCTTGGAATGTGTCAAGTCTTGACTTTTTTTTTCCTGAACTGACAGCAAGATTGATTTTCATTAAAAATGAAGAATCTGTCTATAAGTATATAATGCACAAGTGCTTTGTTTGTTTTCCAGATGTCTCTGTTTTGTGCAGGTTATAGAACTTGCTTCTCCTGCCTTCCTCTAGCCAAGGTAATTTTGCCTTGAAGCAATTTGGCCTTATATCTGTAGTCAAGGTATACTAAGGTTTCCCAGAATGGTAGTCATCCTGCTACTGGAAACAGAAATAGTTCATTGTAAATTAATTTCATGGAGTTAAACTTGCTAGATGATTCCACAGAGTTAAATTTGCTGTTTTCACATCTTCCATGAAGAAGTTACAAGGTAAACTTTCATTCATTAGAGATGCTAGGATACTTCTGTGGTGTAAGCACTGATGGTTTTTGCCTATAAATCAGACACAGTCTGTAGCCTACAGATGTCCTTATCAAACTGTTGGAGAGTCTCAGGGAAACTGTGTTAGCTTTGCCTTCCAATTTGGTATTCTCCTCCAAAGAAAATCCCATTAGTGACACATTGTTCTGCAGGCCACAGTGTCCTATGTCACAGCAAAAAAAATAATTTCTGTGGCTTCTGGTTCTTTTAAAGCAGAGATGTTCCAGCTTTTGCCTTAATATTTTGTCTGTGCGTATGAGTTTTGGCAGTTGAAATTATTGATGGTACTCTTTTACCTATTGCCCTTCTCTGAGTAGTTTTGGACAAGAACTGGGAGTTTCTCTTTCATGAAGTGGTGCTATAGCTTATTTGATAGGATGCTTTGATTGAATAAAAAGTGTCAGTTTGCAGTTCAATTACCAGGGTGCAAGGGAAAGAAAACATGAGTTAGATTTGATACTCAGCAGGAGTGAGTGGGATCATAAAGAGGATATGAGATTTGAAGAAACATAAGTATCCAGCTTTTTGTGGCTTCCTTGTACACAGAATATCTTGACTTACGGCTTTTCATGGTATCCCTAAGAAAATTTTGCATATGCAGTAAATTAAAATCCCTTTCTTATATTTTGACACTCAACTTGCTCATAATTCACTGTGGTAAGAGAAAAGTATCCTACAGGAAGGCAAAGGATAAAATAGTAACAGAAAAGAGAAATACTGCTTTTGTTGTGTTTTTTAGTTTTTCATGGTAACTAACCTGTCCTAAAGAGCACCTGAAACTGGGAAAGCAACCTGAAGAATGGATGCCTTGGAAGCTTTAGTTGCTATTGCAGGCACACAGCAAACTGTTATTTATGAGACAATTAACAGTCCAGAATTTCCTTAGCACTCAGGAAAAGGTTTTGTGAATCTTTCTTTGTTCTTCAGTGGCTCTTGTCTTTTCTTCTCTGAGCCTAGCTGTCCTCTGGGTAATATGCTGTGTTTATTTTGTGAGGTCGGGTGTCACAGCAGTAGCAGCCCAGTCCCTTGCTGTAGAAGTGGACATGGACATGATGGTTGACTTTTTAGAGCTTAGTTTTCACTCACATACCATCACAATATCTTGTACTGAGACAGATTCCTGGAAGAGCTGTTTATGAATACATAGAAAAAGATCCATCTGACAGAATTTGTCATAACTGTTGGAGAATGAGATGTAGTGAATTCTTCAGTAGCTTCTTTCCATCCTGGAAAAGCACAGTGTTCTGCCTTGAACCAAACTGTTACCTGAAGCGTAGTGCCTGCTGGTTTGGATGTTAATTCCTATTCTTAACAGAAGTGCTCTCAGAAGCACAGAATAGAAGAAATCAAAAGGGACCTCTTGAGATCTTCAACTCTCCTGCTTAAGCAGGGTTAGGTTGAACTACCCATGATGTCAGGTTGAACTACCCATGACTGTGCATAGTCAGGCCTGAAACATCTCCATATTTAAAACTGAAGGAAAAAAGAAACTGTTCTGCATGCACATTCTGATGATAAAGTTTATACTTACTTAGGAAGTGGGAGGGGGAAAGTGGACAGGGTTCAGATGACTGCTAGAGAAGAACCTGTATTCCTTCTTGGAACTGGGCTAGGGAAGAATTTCTTCCTCTGAAGAATTAATAACAGGTGAAAAAAATAATCCATCAGATGAAGTGATGCAGAAACAGCTTTCTAATCATAGTAGGAGAATGAAGTGTTTGATTTCTTTGGGATTTTTCCAACCCTATTTCCCATGGTTGTTTTTCCCTAACAAAATTCTACTGAACTATTGCTTTAATGAGGAGCAAAGATTTCTCATTTTAGGTTGTGGTAAATTATTACAGTATTAATTAGAACTTGCATAGCCAATTTCACTTTTTCAGAGGTTTTAAAAATATGTTAATTACTTCATTAGTAATAATTAACTTGTTCTTTGGGAATCATAGAACTTATTTTCTTCCAGTTGTTTGTTTGCTACTTTTTCCCCTTCAGATGTGTTATGTTTGTTTTTCTCACTGTACAGTTTTGACGATGCATTTTCACCTGGTGTGTTCAAGTTACACTCAGTTTCTTCCCCTGGCCCTTTTGTGTTTGATAAGGTAGGTCATGGGTGCAAGAAGGAGTATCAGTCTATGATGAGCTGAGTTAAAATGAGCTATGACTTCCAAAAACCATTTTAACAGCCCTGTGAGAGGGAATTCTTATTCTGATTGTAGAGTTATCCTGAGTTCTGCCATACAGAACATGCTGCATGTTTTTGTTATCTTTAAATGTGTTTAAGAAGTATTTTTGGGCTTTGGGGGAAGGGTGGTGGTGGCTTTTAGTTTTTTCCCCTGGTAAAGGGCTATTCTGGTGGAATGGTTGCAGTGTTCTATGATTTGATTTGTCATGTCATCCCCAAGGCTTTTGAGTGTCCAGTGTATAGATGTATTGCCAGGTTATTCAGTGAAGTTTGATAAGTCATCATGATGTGAAATCGGGAGTCCAGCTTGGCTCCTACTACAGTTGTTTTATGGTTTTGTGGCACCAGGTGCATTGCTATCTAATTATGAAGACAGTGGAAGTGTTTTCTGGCTCAATTGCTGGATAGATTTCACATTGTCTTATTCCTAGGCAGGAAAGTAATACATAGCACATAATTCCCTGACATTCTTAGGAAGTACTTGTTGATGGAATTAAAATTGTTCAAAACATGGCCTCCTGTATTATAATAATACTGCTCAATTGTGTCATGTTTAGAAGGTACTTCTTACCTAAAAAGCACAAGATAATGAAAGATCAATGAACTGAAATTAGCACCTGCAAGGACAGAGATGATGGGCTTTACTGTCCCAAGAGGCAATGATCAGAAGATCAGTCAGTGTTTCTTTAGCCACCAAAACTGACCATACAGGTGGGCAGTATAGGAAAGACCAAAGAAAACTGGGGAGTGGAAGCAAAGAGGATGTGAAAAGTAGCTTGGTTAACATTAGAAAACTAGTGCTCATGATGGCCTGCTCCATCTAATCTATTTGCAACTGGAAAACAGGGCTGAAACTGTGCATGTCCTCATCACTGGGAGAACAGGAAGAAGGTTGGTGTGACACAGGTATATAACACAGGGTGGTGTCCTATTAATAATCTTCCAAGGAAGCCAGGTTAATAGTCAGGGAAGAATCAAACAAAACACCAAACCAAAAGATGCAGAGGATAATATAGTTGGTGTTTCTTTCTGAGGAGTTGAAGAGGTCCTCTCCAGCCCTGCCAAAGGATGCATTTCAGAGAAAGACAATGCTGCCACTATTTCAGAGATTTTTACTGATTATGAATGGGATTTTGACTGCTTCTCAGGATCCCCTTGAAAAGTAATGCTTTTGTTGCAAGTAATCACTTGAATATGTTGGAGAAAGCCTGTGGATGAATAAACCAGCTGATTTATGAATATCTTGTTAAGGAATGCTAATTGAAATATTATTATTTTTGCAGAGGGTTACTGTATTTTAGTAAGCAGGACCCTTGCCACAGTTCTTTGAACATCTGGATATACAGAAGTACTTTATTACTAGATTGCAAGATTTTCCTTATTAGTCTTACTGCTCTTTTTCTCATTTAAAGTAGAGAAAGGCAAAATGTCTCTGCTAGTTTGAATTAAGTTAGACTTTTTTCTTGTCCTGCTCGGATATGATTTCTGTAGTGGGAGAGACTGAAGTCAAAGTAGGAAGGTAATGAGAAAAGCACTTCAAGGGCTCACAGCCTAACCAAGGAGTCAACCGATCTTGCTTAAATCTTCAGGCTTGGTTAGTAGGTTCACTGAATCACAGCCTTCATGCCATGGAGAAATTTAAGACCTCTGCCAGACTATCACTTCTTATTTTCTCCAAAGTTCAAAGAGAAACTGTATTTCATCCAGGGCCCAGGTTCCCAGGCTGCATGATCAGGGAAATAAAGAATAATTTTTACCAGTCATAAAACTTACAGAGTTCATCTTCTCCATGGTTTGTTTCTTTTGTCAGAAAACTTAAGAGAAAACTGATTGGCAAAATGAGCTCCCAAGATAGGACTGTAACAACTGTGGTGGGGGGAATCGGCTCCCCTATGGTTCCACAGGCTCCCGGAGTCTGGAGGGGATTGCGAAATCCCCACGTGGTCAGGAGTAACGAGGTACCAGTGCGAGATGGAATGGTCATAGAAAAACATTTTATTACCGGTGTTCAGGGTATTTAAACCCCTTGGGCGGGGTTTGGGAGGTAGGATGTGATAGGGTAAGGGTTCAGGGGGAGTGGTGTGGCTTGAGGGGCACAGGGGCCAGTAAGGGAGCAGGGGGACCAAAACCCCGTGGGAACCAGGGATAGGGATTGACGGGTGATACATCCAATAAGGTCGGGAGGGGGGCGGGGCTGGATACCCGGGAAAAAGAACGCTCTATTTTCACGTGTGCAGGGGTTTCTAGGGGTTACAATCTAAACAGGGGAAAACCCTTACGTAAAAGACGCAGGTAATGTTGAATTATAAAGTCTCTGGTCCTTTGGAAGCTGTCACAGCACTGGTTCTGTGTCCAGGGACTTCTTTTTCCAGGATGTATAGTCCTCTGTCTCTGCTCTGCATATGCTGATAGAAGTCTTTCCCAACAGGACTGGATTTGTCACTGTGGATGATGCTGTGCTGCTGCCTTCCTGGTCACTTTCAGAGGCACAGAATGTCATGTGGATAAATTATTCCACTCCTACAGAATAGATTTTATTCCCAAATCCTCTGAAGGCTGGGGCTGAATCTGTCTGTTGGTGGGAAAGAGAAGATCAGACTAAGATGTTCTTGTTTGCTGTTGAAGATTAACACAGATCATTAGAAAAACAGCCACTCGAGCACACTATTTTGCTTAAGGTGTAGAAGGTGGGGAAAATAAATGCTTTATTTGAGAGACACGTGACTTCTGTTATGTAGAGGCAGGAAAAGCATCAGGTAATGTTACCCAGCTAATAAGCCAGAGAGCAAGACTGGCATCCACTTGCACATCAAAACAGCATCAAAGTCTCTTCTTGTCTGCACTAATGAAAAAATGGGTTTCTACAAAATTAGTTGCCTGCCTTCTTCTTGTGTGTTTTTTTCATGTATATATAGATTGCTAAAGTAAATTGCTATTTATTTTATGAGCCCCTATCAGCCCTCTGTGCTGGGAAACCTTGCAGAACGTGCTGATTACAACCTCCAGTGATACTGGCTCAAGCTCTTATGGTGGATATCTGCAACAAGCCATAGGAGCCCAAAGGCAAACAGAGTTAGTGTCATAGCTGGGTCACTATCCTGTTTTGAGCTAGAAGTAATTGGTGGTCTGGACTTTTCTGTGATGTAGAATCCTATCTGCATTCATTTATGCTCACTCTAGTACGGGCACTGCTCTCCTCACCCACTTGTGCTGCACTCTAGAGTCCGGATGACCTCTGCCAATTCTGAGGGCTCAAATGAGGCATACCTTCCCACCATCTTCTATCCTTTTGGAAAATACAGAGAATCTTCATTCTGATTTTGAAGGGAGGTGTGCTGAGTGAGAACTGAGCTGCTATGGATCTACTTGCCATCTTTTTGATCAGCACAGGACACTCCAAAGGCAAACATTTTCTGAAAAGCCTTTTTCACTGAATCAAACATCCCATGAGATCTGCTATTGATAAAAGAGCAGCTTGTTCTTCATCTTGGGCCTGCATCTAGCTAGGATTTCACAACCACGATGTAAATCCCATTTATTTAGAAAACTAAGTGGTGCAAGTATAGATAAGGCCACTGTGCTGACTGACATCTTAAGCCTTATACAGGTTTGAGTGATCCACTAAGCTTACTTGGTGTATAAGTGTATGAGACATTGACACAGGCCCAATTGGAAACTGGATGCTGATGCTTGGACCTCAGACATTCTCACCTTTGTCTTTGCATTTTCTCCCTGCTTGTCATGGGCAGAATGGGAGCTTTAGACGAAGTTGACTAGAGAAGCCCTCACATTGAGTCAGGAGGTGCAGAAAGGGCACCCTTGCTTTCTAAACTACTCAAGGAGCAGTCTAGGTGCGGCTGGATCCAATCATAGCCCCAGACTTTGTCAGCAGTTTGAGTCTAAAGAAGTATATAGGTGTAATTAAACCTTTATACAACTTTGTCCTGGATTAAGAATGGCAAACCAGATGTATTTATATAAATATAAATATAAATGATTTATTATGATAATGTTTAAACTAAGAGATCTTAATCAGAATTACTTACTACACAGTATAGGTTGCTGTAACTGCTAGTAAAGTATAGTGCACTTTTCTTGAAGCAATATTGAAGCAATGAAAGAAATTATATTGAAGCAATGATATTAAGGTTAGCAAATACAATTATTAGGTAGAGATTGATGTCACTCTCCCATACTAATGGCCGTGGGTAAGTTTCTTGCTCAGCCTCAAGAAGTAACCCTGAGGGTTGTACCCACTCAAGAAAGGAATCTCAACAGATAGGCCAAGAAGGGGTGTGTTAGAAAAACCTGCTGTTAGAAAGTGGGACAGAGCTTTTATAGTATAAAGTGATTGCCTGTCAGGCATTTGTCTCCAGGCCAGCTGTGTAAGCCCAGCATCTTTAGATAAGTCATCAATAGTGTCACTTGTTTGTTCCTTTACTCGTTCCTTTACCATGTCTGCCACATCTACATCTCACTACCAGGATGCTTAACTTTGGGATTGATGAGTCAGATTGGCTTCACCGTTATTCAACACCAAAAGCAGCATGATGCCCCCTTCTTCATTCACCATTGCTGAAGGCTGTTTTGTTGTTATTTACATAGCAAAGTCTGCATAGCCTTCTATCAGGCCCCTGGAAGGTGCAAAATAGAGAAGAAATGAGAGGAGCAGAAGGAAAATATGTGGACATGAATGACTCAAGGTAGAAACTCTTCTGCTTAGGCAAGTCACTCTCCACCCTGTGAACCCTGAGATCTTCAAGAATTCCTTTTGAAACTTTATTGCTAGTGGCCAAATTCGAGAGGCCAGAGAGTGTTGCATTGCCATACCCCTTGTCAGTAGATCTGTACTGCCAGATCTGAGATGAACCTTTGCATGGATTATACCTGGCTGCAAAGCAATCTTTGCAGAGGACTGCATGGTATAAGGATGGAAGATGTGGATGGCCTGATGAGCCCTTGCCACACCTCNAATGGGTTTCTACAAAATTAGTTGCCTGCCTTCTTCTTGTGTGTTTTTTTCATGTATATATAGATTGCTAAAGTAAATTGCTATTTATTTTATGAGCCCCTATCAGCCCTCTGTGCTGGGAAACCTTGCAGAACGTGCTGATTACAACCTCCAGTGATACTGGCTCAAGCTCTTATGGTGGATATCTGCAACAAGCCATAGGAGCCCAAAGGCAAACAGAGTTAGTGTCATAGCTGGGTCACTATCCTGTTTTGAGCTAGAAGTAATTGGTGGTCTGGACTTTTCTGTGATGTAGAATCCTATCTGCATTCATTTATGCTCACTCTAGTACGGGCACTGCTCTCCTCACCCACTTGTGCTGCACTCTAGAGTCCGGATGACCTCTGCCAATTCTGAGGGCTCAAATGAGGCATACCTTCCCACCATCTTCTATCCTTTTGGAAAATACAGAGAATCTTCATTCTGATTTTGAAGGGAGGTGTGCTGAGTGAGAACTGAGCTGCTATGGATCTACTTGCCATCTTTTTGATCAGCACAGGACACTCCAAAGGCAAACATTTTCTGAAAAGCCTTTTTCACTGAATCAAACATCCCATGAGATCTGCTATTGATAAAAGAGCAGCTTGTTCTTCATCTTGGGCCTGCATCTAGCTAGGATTTCACAACCACGATGTAAATCCCATTTATTTAGAAAACTAAGTGGTGCAAGTATAGATAAGGCCACTGTGCTGACTGACATCTTAAGCCTTATACAGGTTTGAGTGATCCACTAAGCTTACTTGGTGTATAAGTGTATGAGACATTGACACAGGCCCAATTGGAAACTGGATGCTGATGCTTGGACCTCAGACATTCTCACCTTTGTCTTTGCATTTTCTCCCTGCTTGTCATGGGCAGAATGGGAGCTTTAGACGAAGTTGACTAGAGAAGCCCTCACATTGAGTCAGGAGGTGCAGAAAGGGCACCCTTGCTTTCTAAACTACTCAAGGAGCAGTCTAGGTGCGGCTGGATCCAATCATAGCCCCAGACTTTGTCAGCAGTTTGAGTCTAAAGAAGTATATAGGTGTAATTAAACCTTTATACAACTTTGTCCTGGATTAAGAATGGCAAACCAGATGTATTTATATAAATATAAATATAAATGATTTATTATGATAATGTTTAAACTAAGAGATCTTAATCAGAATTACTTACTACACAGTATAGGTTGCTGTAACTGCTAGTAAAGTATAGTGCACTTTTCTTGAAGCAATATTGAAGCAATGAAAGAAATTATATTGAAGCAATGATATTAAGGTTAGCAAATACAATTATTAGGTAGAGATTGATGTCACTCTCCCATACTAATGGCCGTGGGTAAGTTTCTTGCTCAGCCTCAAGAAGTAACCCTGAGGGTTGTCCCCACTCAAGAAAGGAATCTCAACAGATAGGCCAAGAAGGGGTGTGTTAGAAAAACCTGCTGTTAGAAAGTGGGACAGAGCTTTTATAGTATAAAGTGATTGCCTGTCAGGCATTTGTCTCCAGGCCAGCTGTGTAAGCCCAGCATCTTTAGATAAGTCATCAATAGTGTCACTTGTTTGTTCCTTTACTCGTTCCTTTACCATGTCTGCCACATCTACATCTCACTACCAGGATGCTTAACTTTGGGATTGATGAGTCAGATTGGCTTCACCGTTATTCAACACCAAAAGCAGCATGATGCCCCCTTCTTCATTCACCATTGCTGAAGGCTGTTTTGTTGTTATTTACATAGCAAAGTCTGCATAGCCTTCTATCAGGCCCCTGGAAGGTGCAAAATAGAGAAGAAATGAGAGGAGCAGAAGGAAAATATGTGGACATGAATGACTCAAGGTAGAAACTCTTCTGCTTAGGCAAGTCACTCTCCACCCTGTGAACCCTGAGATCTTCAAGAATTCCTTTTGAAACTTTATTGCTAGTGGCCAAATTCGAGAGGCCAGAGAGTGTTGCATTGCCATACCCCTTGTCAGTAGATCTGTACTGCCAGATCTGAGATGAACCTTTGCATGGATTATACCTGGCTGCAAAGCAATCTTTGCAGAGGACTGCATGGTATAAGGATGGAAGATGTGGATGGCCTGATGAGCCCTTGCCACACCTCCTGCAAGATATCTGGATGGCTCCTCATACAGACCAGAAATCTGTATATTAGGTTTGACTCTAGGTGTGTTGAAAATGGTTTGCTGACCTCTATATTAGCTAGGCCTGCTTTGCAGCAGAGAAAAGACACACGTGAGGGGTGGAAGGTAGGAATGCTGCCTGCTACTACCTCCCTAGCACTTTAAGGGCTTAGTCCTTTCTTAGAGTCCCAATGAAGCTGTGGAAGAAATACCATCAGTGTGATGGAAGACCTGAAGTGAGCTTGTAAGAGCTTCCCTCTTCATGATCTGTGATGCTGTGCTTGTTCAGTCATTCTTTCTTAGAAACCACACAAGGAAATGTTGTATTTCCACTCAGGAAAGTCACAGGGAATGAGACTTTGGTACTGCACAGAATCACTCTTGTATGGACCATGAACTAATGGGAGCTTTTGGAAGTCCAGTGAAGCACAGAACACATTTCAGTAAGTAAAACTTCAGCAAATTTCATACAGAGACATACCTGACGGTTTTCTGGGTTTTTAAGGGTTAGTTCTTCCACGCCCAGTATGATACTTGGTTTTAGAGCTCATGCCTAGTAGCTGTATACTGTAACAGAAAAAAACCCAAAACAAAACAAAAATCAACGCCAAGCAATCTTTTTAGTTGCTGAGGTTTTCTCCTGTTTCTTTAAATAGAATCAAGTAAAATAATCTTTACCCTTCCATGGTACATTGAATCTTAAAATGAGAAGAAAATCTGACCATTCTGTAAATATTTGAACATAAAATTGAAATCAGGTAGACTTTATGTTTTTGGACGAGCAGTATACTTATGCAGAGATGAAAGAAAAAGGCTGCAGACAGGATCCTGGAGAACAAGTGGGAAGCTGTCTTGCAGGGCTGAGCCATTTTGTCAGTTCCCAAACAAGTGTTACTCCATGGCATTAAGTAGTTGAGTAGTGAACTGTGTCTGTGAGAAACGTGGTGCTGCTGCTTACATGCTGCTATTTGTTATGTTTCAGGGATGGCAGAATGCATGTCAGCATCAAATCAGGTCTGACAGCAGTAGGAGGGAAAATCGAAAAGACAGACTCGCATCCCTTTCCTAGATCTTTTCTCTGAAGTCTTTAATTTATCTACGAAGTATGAAGAGAAAAAAAAAAAGACAGAAGCAGAGTTGGTGGGCATCTTGGAAAAGTATGACAGACAGCTGTATGGGATAAAAGCAAGTAATGTCACTAAATTATGGGGGACAGCAGAAACACAGCTCTCCACAGAAGGGTGAAGACCTTCAAAAGTAAACCAAGATGAAGAGTCAGGCAGTCTGTCATAATTTCAAAACAGAGCTTCTCCAAAGGGAGNATGTTTAAACTAAGAGATCTTAATCAGAATTACTTACTACACAGTATAGGTTGCTGTAACTGCTAGTAAAGTATAGTGCACTTTTCTTGAAGCAATATTGAAGCAATGAAAGAAATTATATTGAAGCAATGATATTAAGGTTAGCAAATACAATTATTAGGTAGAGATTGATGTCACTCTCCCATACTAATGGCCGTGGGTAAGTTTCTTGCTCAGCCTCAAGAAGTAACCCTGAGGGTTGTCCCCACTCAAGAAAGGAATCTCAACAGATAGGCCAAGAAGGGGTGTGTTAGAAAAACCTGCTGTTAGAAAGTGGGACAGAGCTTTTATAGTATAAAGTGATTGCCTGTCAGGCATTTGTCTCCAGGCCAGCTGTGTAAGCCCAGCATCTTTAGATAAGTCATCAATAGTGTCACTTGTTTGTTCCTTTACTCGTTCCTTTACCATGTCTGCCACATCTACATCTCACTACCAGGATGCTTAACTTTGGGATTGATGAGTCAGATTGGCTTCACCGTTATTCAACACCAAAAGCAGCATGATGACCCTTTCTTCATTTACCCCTGGTAGCTTTGCAAATAGGGCATTGTTTGAGTCGTTTTACCCCATTCCAGGCAGAGCATCTTGCTACACTCTTGCATGTGCATCCTAGAGGAGGAATCACTAGCACATTTTGGAAAAGTTCTGAGAAGCAAGAGTGACTAAAGTGGTGATGCCGAAGGGTCTCTTTGATTTTTGATTTTTTAATTTTATAGATGTTAGAAATTATTGTAGATCTAATGTACTATATATAATATAACTTTAGTAGCTGAATGTTTATACATACTGACCCCACCCTATATCAACCCCTTAGAATTCCTTAAGCTGTTTAGTCTCTATTTCAAGGTAGAATTGCAGAAAAGNGTAAGAGCTTCCCTCTTCATGATCTGTGATGCTGTGCTTGTTCAGTCATTCTTTCTTAGAAACCACACAAGGAAATGTTGTATTTCCACTCAGGAAAGTCACAGGGAATGAGACTTTGGTACTGCACAGAATCACTCTTGTATGGACCATGAACTAATGGGAGCTTTTGGAAGTCCAGTGAAGCACAGAACACATTTCAGTAAGTAAAACTTCAGCAAATTTCATACAGAGACATACCTGACGGTTTTCTGGGTTTTTAAGGGTTAGTTCTTCCACGCCCAGTATGATACTTGGTTTTAGAGCTCATGCCTAGTAGCTGTATACTGTAACAGAAAAAAACCCAAAACAAAACAAAAATCAACGCCAAGCAATCTTTTTAGTTGCTGAGGTTTTCTCCTGTTTCTTTAAATAGAATCAAGTAAAATAATCTTTACCCTTCCATGGTACATTGAATCTTAAAATGAGAAGAAAATCTGACCATTCTGTAAATATTTGAACATAAAATTGAAATCAGGTAGACTTTATGTTTTTGGACGAGCAGTATACTTATGCAGAGATGAAAGAAAAAGGCTGCAGACAGGATCCTGGAGAACAAGTGGGAAGCTGTCTTGCAGGGCTGAGCCATTTTGTCAGTTCCCAAACAAGTGTTACTCCATGGCATTAAGTAGTTGAGTAGTGAACTGTGTCTGTGAGAAACGTGGTGCTGCTGCTTACATGCTGCTATTTGTTATGTTTCAGGGATGGCAGAATGCATGTCAGCATCAAATCAGGTCTGACAGCAGTAGGAGGGAAAATCGAAAAGACAGACTCGCATCCCTTTCCTAGATCTTTTCTCTGAAGTCTTTAATTTATCTACGAAGTATGAAGAGAAAAAAAAAAAGACAGAAGCAGAGTTGGTGGGCATCTTGGAAAAGTATGACAGACAGCTGTATGGGATAAAAGCAAGTAATGTCACTAAATTATGGGGGACAGCAGAAACACAGCTCTCCACAGAAGGGTGAAGACCTTCAAAAGTAAACCAAGATGAAGAGTCAGGCAGTCTGTCATAATTTCAAAACAGAGCTTCTCCAAAGGGAGTCAAGGATGTGTTAGGTTCCAGGATACATGATACCAAGTGGGCAGATCTAGATATCTCAAAGCATTGTTAAGGATCTTGTTATGATTTTAGGTCAGGGATTTTAGGAGCCTTGACACCGCAGAATACCAGACATCTAATTGAGGAATACACTTATTTTGTGTGGGCAAGCACCCTCTGAAAGCTTTTATGATTCTTGCTCTTCTTCATTTAGAAAAGGAGAGGCTGCAGTATCTCTCTGCTTGGGGATTTCCAAAATGTGTGCAGTCAAGGCTCTACACAGCCTGATTTAACTTGGTAGCTAGCCTTGCTTAGTGAGGGCTTTTGCTAAAGACCACTAGAGATCCCTTCCAGCTTGAAGCGTTCTATTATCCAGCCAGTTAAGATGAATGTTGGTCAGAGTCATAGGAACGTATTCTGGACTTTTTACTGTGTCTTTTACCCCTAGAGGCATGGAAGGCCCTGGCTTTCCCCATGAATATCATTCTCAGTTTTAAAAAAAAAGAATGAATCACTGGGACTGCAGAGGTTGTGAAACTCACAAAGTACAGTAGGGAAACACTCAAAGGCAGCTTGTCTCATATCACCACTGAACTGAAATATGTAGCACAGACAAAAGAAACAAGGTGCAAGGCAGTTTGCTGTACAAACTGTACCTTTGTCCTTTGTGGAAAGCTGATGTTAGCATGTAAGGCAAACAGAGTAAAACAATATGAATTTGGATTTATGTTTTATGAAAGATTAATTTCTCAAAAGACAGCAGAAAGTCCAGGGAATGTAGAGTTTATCCGTATCAAACTGAAAAACCTTGATGATCAAATCTGTGCTTGGACTTAGAAACTGAGAGTATCAATCATTAATTGAGCTTTCCAAAGGCCTTGATGTCATTAAGATGTTCTGGGGCGTGATGAGATTTTCTGCTTATGTCTTCTGTACTGAGTGTGAAATCTCAGCCTCTGTTCTTAAGATGTGTGAAGTAAAATGGTTGAGCTGGGATATAGATGAGAAATAGTGCAATTAAAACCTGATCTGGGAGCTCATCAAGACTTCTTTGCAGCCTGCGTGACTTTGGCCATGCATGCAGCAGAATCCCCTCTAGAGATCCCAAATATTCAGCATAAGTCTGTACCCACAGCCAAAAGATACTAGACCAACGCTTACAGTGCTTCAGACCTGCTTCTTTCAGCTAGTGATCCAGACCCTAGCTTTACCAGTCCACCCTGTGCAAATCCTGTGAGATAGAACAGACCAGAAATGAATGTTGAGCAGATAGTGTGTATGGGAGGGCTGGTCCTGGAATTCCTAGCAAAACTCTTATCACCAAAATCCTACTTTGGTGCCAGATCTTTTGCAGTAGACTGCTGCCCTGTTTTCCCCTGTCTATCTTTAGGGGCAAATGGGAGAGAAAGAGAAGGAAGATGAAAGCTAATAGACCAAAACACCTTCAAACAGCAAGGTCTGGCATTGTTTCAGTAAACATTTGTTGTGGTTTAGGAAGAGTATTCCCCAGTTTTCTCCCCTTCCCTGGAGACTCCAAAACCACATGCTGCTCGCTCTCTTCTCCTTCTCTCTCTTTTGCTCACAGGTGTCCAGAGTGGAAAGTTAGATGCTAAAAAGGAAAAGATCATGGGATGAGATAAGAACAATTTGCTGAAAACAGCAATGAGATAAGAAACGGCACAGTAACAATAGTAATAACACAAATATACAAAGAGAGGGTGATTTGTATGCAAAATGCTCACCAAGCCAAGACAATGAAACAATGGCAGAAGAGTTCCTACACCACACTTGCTCCCCTTCTTGTAAAAGAGAGGGAGTCGTGTCCCCCGTCCCAAAATGACATATGATGGTACAGAGCAACATTAGGATCTTGACCATGCCCACATTGTGTCAGGGTCCACCCCCTCATAGCTACTGACAAAAATTAACCCTGTCCTTAGCCAAAACCAGGACATTTTTTACCAGTTCTGCAGGCTTTCTTTCCATATCTCCTTGCAATTCCTCTTCATCCAGTGACAAGTCTTATTCTTCTGTGGGTCACTGTAATGTGATGGCCCTTATCTCCTGCTAAAAGGTAACACAGAAAACTTGCTGTTGATATATTTCAAGGATGTCTTAATAGAAGCAGGGAGTGGAAAGGTCATGGTCTTTCCTCTTTTGAGGGCAAGCTTCCAATTTTCGATTCAAATGTTCAGACATCAATTTGTGATGAAGAATTTCTATAGAATGGAATTCTTTGTGGTTTTTGTGGGTTTGGGCTATCACAGTCTTGCAGGCATAATATTGAAGACCTACAAGTCCTTTTTCTTCCAGCACTTCTGGACACTTCTGGACATTTAGACCTGGGTTTTGCAGGTCCACTGATATTTCCAGTATGTCTTAGCATTCATGTGACTCTGGAATCAAACTCTGAAAATTGTTAAAAGGAAATGCAATCAAATGTGTCTTCTCTTAAGATGTATCTGCATGTTCCTTTTCCAAGAAGGCATATTTGTGTGTCTGGACATGCCTGTTCCAGAATCAGTTTGAATCCACAATAACCTAATTCCCTTTTAAAGATTTTGTGCTTGACACATTCCATTTCTGTTGACATGAAGGAAGGTTTGAATGAAATATGCCACACAGCAAGTTTCATTTTGTAGGGCTGTTGACCACACTAGCACACGGTTCTTACCAGAGGTTAAAGGAAGAACCGTCTCTGACCCTGACTGTCATCAGAATTAGCTGCTGAAAAAATGAAGGTAGTAGATTTTACCACTGTGGGGTTTTGATTCTGTTGTGGGTGGGTTTTTTTGTTTTGTTTTGTTTGTGGTTTTCGTTTATTTGTTTTTTGTTTGTTTGTTTTTTGGAGGGGGGTGTTGTTTACTAGAACTAGTTCTTCTTAGTGATGAAAATGAGATAATATATGTGCATTTTAAAGTGATACCTGTGCAAACAACTATCTACATGTTAACAAAACTTTAAAAACTGTAATTGAAAATAGTTCAGCAAATATTTTGTCTTGGAAAACAAATGCTTCTTTTACAGTCAGCTTCACATTTCTGGCCTGATCATCATTCAACCTTACTTTTGATAATGGTATGTGTGTGCTTTAGTATACTTGAGCAAAAACTTCCAAAGAAGCAATATTTTTCTGGAAATGAATTAGGGTGAATTATGTGGGTGTATGAGCAAAAGGGAGCAACCTAGCACAGAAGGGGAAACTCAACTCAGATGCCAAGGGAGGCATGACAAATTATCAAGTGGACAGAGATTTATACTGTTTCTTCAACGACAGCTGAGCTTGCAGTGTTGTGCACAAGAAGGAATGCATTCAATAGGTATTTTACTGGAACAAATGGTACAGTCACAACACATAAAACTGGTGAAGTCTTTCTATCCCAAGAGGATGAGAGCTTTTTCAAAATTTCAAAATTGCTGCCCAGGGAAATATCTGGAAAACTAAGATTGTGTTTTTCCAGCAAGTTGTATGAATTCTGTGGAAGACCAGATAAAACCTGATGTTACTTCCATAGTTAATTGTTGAAGGTAAAGAGGATGACCCAACTTCATCTGTATTTGAAAAAATTAAGAAAATGTCTGACACAAGGAAGATAAGTGAATACCTCAGTGTGTGATTTAATTGATGCCAGTCAACATATATTTTCTTAAAAGTAGATCATGTCATACTAAGCCAAATTAGTCTGTAAATATGATGACATGCTAAGCAGAGTTGCACTATTGCTGTTATAATGCCTTGGTTTCTAAAAGACATGAAAGTTGACACTACATGCTATCATTGAATACATTAGGATATCAATGAACAGCACACTGAAAGGATCAAAGCTGAGTCCTAGGTCGGACTCAGAATGTCCTCTTAAACAGAAGCCACGGGTTTACAGTGTGCAGTTAAGTGACTGATGAGGCAAGAGCTGGTGAGCATATGCTGAACTACCAATAGTAGATGCAAACCACCATGCTGCTGGTTGCCCAGCCTGGCCCATGATCCTGGAAAGTGCCACAGAGACCACAGAAAAATCTGCTATTCTGGTGGCACAGGATTGCCAGGTACTAAGTAATGCTTTCAGAGAGAATTAAGGCTGCTTGCACATAGATTTGCTGAGACTGCCCATGTTATCTGCAATATCCTTTCCATGGGCATGATGCCCCATTGCTTTTTAGCTAGTGTTTTCAATGCATGTACTAGCCAGGAAAGGTTTTGCAGCTTTGCTAGTGTGTTGCAAGTTCACAGACACAGAATTTGGGAGTGGTGCATAGTAAAGTCCTTAACAGAAGGCTCAGATTTTGTGTCCATATTCGTCTGTTCATCTTGCTGTTGGTGGAGTGGACATACTGTCCAGCCGAAAAAAGATGAGGGACCTGTACACGATCTCCCAATTGTTCCATGGGGCTTTGGGAGAAGCAGCAAAATGATCACTCTCTAGTGATGGACCAGTGATGGACTATGTACTTGATAGTGTCAACTTGCACAGGCCTAGCATTCTTCCCAAGGGTAGAACTGTAGCCAAGGGCCTGCCTCAATGTGCTTTGTGATGGAAACAATTGAATTCTGTATTCAAATTTAAGCCATTAACAAGCCTCTTTTAAAATGAGACTGTACTTGCAGCATGTTCAGAATAGGACAGCAGATAAGCAATCCTCATCTTCTCTTATCTCCTTACTCATCTCTGTGCAACATTAGAAAGAAAATGTGTTCTTGAACAGTATGATAGTAAATATTAGCAGCTTTCTATGTTTTGGAATACCAGTAAGATGGGAGAGTCCATACAAGTATGTAAGAAGACATCTCCTTTCCTTGCTTATCCTGGATATATATTCTAATCAATATTAGTCTCAGGCCAGATATTTTTTCAGGGTACCTGTAGAAATATACAAGAAAGGTTAGAAATATTGGTGGAATCTAGGGGCTCTGCGAAAAGAAACTGTGCTTTGCATATTGTGAGCTACAGCCCAGCTTGTGGTAGATCAGGCTGCACCAGGCTACTGCAGTTTGTTGACTGATGCCTTAAATGCAGCTTAAATCCCAGAAAGAGGATTATGTTTAGAGCTATTATGACAGTTAATTTACAGTTATAAATGTTGACAAGTTCACTGCATGGATTTTTGAGCTTGATATGTAAGCTGTTGTACCAATAAATTAGTTTTTAGCAACATCAGATTAATATTCAGAATAGATTTCTCTGATGGCTGCATACAATTCTTACCTTACCTACACTGTAAATAAAGCTCTTATCAAGTCTCTCTTAGACCTTGTTCATGTTTTATATTATAGACAATAAAAATGACAGAGGGAGAAAAAGTGAGCTGACAATGCAGGGAGATCAGCCTGACGGAGCTTATCAGCTAAGTTAAATGAACCAGAATTGATGTTTATTTAGTAAAAAAATCTCGGGCAAATCAGGGGCAATCCCTTCATTTCACGGTTTGGGCAAGAAGGAGAGTTGTGATTTTTCTTGAATTTGTTTAGAACAAATACATTTTGAGATGTGTCAGTGAATGACAAAAAAAGCCAGCATGTCAAGCCCAAAAGAGGTTCAAGGCTTTGTGTATTTTACCAATAGTGAATCAGATGGAACACAATAGTGTTGATCTGCTTGAGAGTAGGAAGGCTCGTCAGAGAGTTCTGGGTGAGGCAGAGGCCAATTGTATGAGGGTCCCCAACTTGGGCCATGATAACGCCACCCAGTGCTACAGGCTGCAGGAAGAGCTGCTAGGAAAAGTGGTCTAGTGGAGAAGGACATGGGGGTGCTGGTCAAAAGCCATCTGTACACAAGCCATTAGTATGCCCTCATGGCCAGGAAGGCCAGTGGCATCCTCACCTTTATCAGCAATAGTGTGGCCAGCAGGACTCAGCACTAGTGAGGTTGCACCTCGAGTTCTGTGTCCAGTTCTGGGCCCCTCACTATGAGAAAGACACTGAGGTGCTGAAGCATGTCTAGAGAAGGGCAATGGAGCTGGTGAAGGGTCTGGAGCACAAATCGTAAGAGGAACAGCTGAGGGACCTGAGGTTGTTTAGTCTGAAGAGACTCAGGGGAGACCTTATGGCTTTCTACAGACTACTACAAGAAGGTTGTAGTGAGGTGGGGGTTGGTCTCTTCTCCCAGGTAACAAGGAACAGAATAAGGAGAAATGGCCTCAAGTTGTGCCAGTGGAGATTTAGATTGGATATAAGGAAAGATTTGGTCACCAAAAGGGTTTTCAAACATTGGCACAGACTAGAACCATTAAGTGGTGGAGTCACCATCTCTGGAGGTATTTAAAAAACATGTGGATGTGGCACTTAGGGTCATGCTTTAGTGGTAGACCTAGCACTGTTGGGTTAGTGGTTGGACTTGATGATCTTAAAGATCTTTTCCAATTTAAATGATACTATAATTCTATGAAAAAGAGATATGGAAGGACTGGAGATAGTCCAGAGAAGGACCACAAAGATGATCAAAAGACTGAGGAACCTGCTGTATGAGGAAAGGCTGAGAGAGCTGGGTTTGTTCAGCCTTTAGAAAAGAAAGCATAAGGAAGACTTTAATAACTTAAGTTCTAGTATTTAAAGGGTTACTAGAAAGGAGGTGGAGACTCCCTTTTTACAGGGAGTCACATGGAAACGATGGGGAAGAGTACAAGTTACTCCTGGGGGCTTCCAGTTGGCCAGAAGAGGAAAATTTTCCACAATGGGAACAATCAGCAATTGTAGTAATTTCCCCATGGAAGTGGTGGGTTCCATAGCATTGGAGACTTCTAAGATTCTGGATGGGATGCTGGCCCATCTTGATCTGTCAAGCAGGTTCTGGACCAAATGATATTTGAAGTTACTTCCAACCTGGTATTCTATGAATCCTATAACAAGCAAAAGACAGAGTGGTACAGAGCATGTATTCTGTGGTAACCTAGAAACTAGTTAAGAAACCTTCTGTAAGTAAAGTTCTATGTTATGTCTTAGTTTGAAGGTTATCTTTCTGTCTGGTGAATAATTAGAGGTCTGGAAGGCACAGTGTTCCCAAGGCAAGAAGCACTGAGGTCTCCAAAGGTTTAGAGGAAAATTTCAATACTGACAGCTTCTGCACTGGAAAAGTGATGTAGACTAACCCAAAAATTGTGGTAGGAGAAGTAATCAAATAAAAGTGCAGGGGTATGAATGAAGGGGTATGAATGAAGCAGAGGTATCAAAATGTGGCAGTTCAGACTGCACTTACTCTGTGTGTGTGGCTGCACTTTTGTTTCCTCTCAGAATTCCATTCATCTGATAAGACATCTTACAAGTTAGGCTTCCTGTGATTAGGAAATCTGTCATTTTAGCAGTGCTCACTGATGGAATGTCCTCCACAAGGCACTGAAGTCAGTGTGTGTCTCTTTACTGTTTTTGTTACAGCTTTGGTTTCAGCGTGAGTCAGAGTTTCACTGAATTTTCACTTTGGCCTGCATAGGTTAATGAACTGTATTGCTTCTTCTGAAGATTGTCCCAGTACATCACAAAAATCCTGGTCCTGATGTCAGTTTCCCGTTTCTTTAAACAAAGGTCCTCTGTGAGAGACTGTCTCTACAAACCCTACCATTGTACAGACAGGGTTAAACATTCTGCTGTTAATATTTCCATTTCAGAGCAGCTTACATGTCTTCCCCTTGGTTAGTCTGTCAAGGATAAAGACACAACTAGTTGTGAAAAATCTTTGCTTTATAGTGCTTAATGATCTAGGTATGGCTGGGAAGAATATGCTGCCAGCAATGGTCTGTGGTGCTACTGGCACCAAGACTGGATGCTCCATTGTGGAGCAGTCTTATGGAATAATTTGGCTTCCTTTTGTGGCTGTTAGTGGTGGTTTTGATGCCTGAGTCAGCAGGAAGTCACTATATCTGGCAATTGTAACCATTCTAGAGAGTAGTCACTTAGTACTAAACTAGAGTCTCTTATTATTGTAGCCTGGAGTATACAATAAGGGTAACTCAAGTCTGTTATTAGGCAACTGTATTTTGTATAGTCCTGCTACTCTTGGCAGTCTGGTGTCAAATAAAAATTGCTTGAGGAATATAACGGGATACCAGTGTAATTATCTAATTATATATTTGCATAATTATGCTGGTATTATGACTGCATTCAAAGACACAATCAGCCTTTGTATGAAAGTGCTGTAAGTGCTGTATAATCTTTTAGCATGGTCTCTTCCTGGCCTGGGATTGAGTAACAGTGGATTGGAAACACCTTTATACTACTGCTTGTTTCATGGTTAGATTTCTTGTACGGCTGAATATATTGAAGGCTCAGAAGTGGTATTTGGGCTGCTTCATTGTCATTTGAAGCCTCACAGACCAATTAAATTTCCCAGTTTGGTTTCACAGAGTCATTCTGGATTGGAGAGTTTAGGAAGATAATTTCTGGAGGGAAAAGAAGGAACAGGAATTAATTTCTGAATGTAATGAGTCCTAGAAATATTTGTGGTCTGTACACAGCAAAGAGGATTGCTTTTTGAACAGACACCAAGATCCTGATTGTCTATGAATTGTTATGACTTTTGAAAAATGGTGTAGTTCTATGTTCAGCCTCACATGTTGTGATGCAGATAGCACAAGCTGTGATTCCACGAATGGTAGATGGCAGCAGTCCTCAATATAACAATTTCTTCTGTCATAGATTCCCATCAATAGAATCATAGAATGGTTAGGTTTGAAAGGGAACTTAAAGATCATCTAGTTCCAACCCCCTGTCATGGGCAGGGATGCCATTCACTAAATCAGGTTGCTCAGTGCCCCATCCAACCTGGCCTGGAATACTGCCAGGGATGGGGCATCCACAGCTTCTCACTGGCAATCTGTTCCAGTGTCTCACCACTCTTACAGTAAAAAATTTCTTCCTGTCATCTAATCTAAACCTGTCCTCTTTTAGTTTAAAATTTTCAGTTTAATTGCCCCTTGTCCTGTCATTATCTGCCTGTATAGAAAATCCCTCTCATTTTTTATAAGCCCCCTAAAGGTACTGAAAGGCTCCAATGAGAACTCCTTGAAGCCGCCTTTTCTCCAGGCTGAACAACCCCAGCTCTCTCAGCTTGTCTTCATAGGAGAGATGCTCCATCTGTCTGACCATTTTTGTGATGCTTCTGTGGACCTGCTTCAACAGGTCCACAAGTCCCTTGTGCTGAGGACACAGTGCTCCAGTGGGGCCTCACAAAGGCAAAGTAGAGGGGTGGAATCACCTCCCTCCACCTGCTGTCCACAGTTTTTGATGCAGCCAGGGTGTCTTGGCCTTCTGGGCTATGAGCACACACTGTTGGCTCATGTCCAGCTTTTCATCCATGGGAACCCCCAAGTCCTTTTCTGCAGGGCTGCTCTCAATGACTTCTTGCAGTCTGTGTTTGTCTGGGATTTCCCTGACCCAAGTGCAGCACGTGGCACTTGGACTTGTTGAACTTAATGAAGTTCTCTTTGGCCCACCTTTCGAGTTAGTCCTGGTCCTCTGGATGGCATCCCTTCATTCTGGTGTGTCAGCTGCACTTCTCAGCTTCATGTTGTCCTGCAAACTTGCTGAGGTGCACTCAATCGCATTGTCTCTGTCATTGATGAAGACATTGAACAGCACCAGTACCATGATAGAGCCCTGAGGGACACCACTCATGACCAGCTTCCAGCTGGATACAGAGCCTTTGATGACAACTCTCTGGCTGCATCCATCTGGCCAATTCCTTATCCACTGAATAGTCCATCCATCAAATCCAGATCTCTCTAAATTAGAGATGTCATGTAGCACCATATCAAAGGCCTTGCAGAAGTCTGGGTAAGTTCTTCCCTTGTCAAGTGTTGCCATAATTCCATCACAGAAGGCCATCATGCCGATCAGGCATGATTTGCTCATAGTAAAGCTACGCTGGCTATCACGGATCACCTTCTTGTTTTTCATACACCTTAGTGTATCTGCAAGAAGGATCTGCTCCATGATCTTCCCTGGTACAGAGGGGAGTCTCACCAGTCTGTAGTTCCCTGGATTTTCCTGTATCTCCTTTTAAAAATGGAAGATGTTTCCCTTTTTCCAGTCACCAGAGACTCTGCCTGNCCACAGTTTTTGATGCAGCCAGGGTGTCTTGGCCTTCTGGGCTATGAGCACACACTGTTGGCTCATGTCCAGCTTTTCATCCATGGGAACCCCCAAGTCCTTTTCTGCAGGGCTGCTCTCAATGACTTCTTGCAGTCTGTGTTTGTCTGGGATTTCCCTGACCCAAGTGCAGCACGTGGCACTTGGACTTGTTGAACTTAATGAAGTTCTCTTTGGCCCACCTTTCGAGTTAGTCCTGGTCCTCTGGATGGCATCCCTTCATTCTGGTGTGTCAGCTGCACTTCTCAGCTTCATGTTGTCCTGCAAACTTGCTGAGGTGCACTCAATCGCATTGTCTCTGTCATTGATGAAGACATTGAACAGCACCAGTACCATGATAGAGCCCTGAGGGACACCACTCATGACCAGCTTCCAGCTGGATACAGAGCCTTTGATGACAACTCTCTGGCTGCATCCATCTGGCCAATTCCTTATCCACTGAATAGTCCATCCATCAAATCCAGATCTCTCTAAATTAGAGATGTCATGTAGCACCATATCAAAGGCCTTGCAGAAGTCTGGGTAAGTTCTTCCCTTGTCAAGTGTTGCCATAATTCCATCACAGAAGGCCATCATGCCGATCAGGCATGATTTGCTCATAGTAAAGCTACGCTGGCTATCACGGATCACCTTCTTGTTTTTCATACACCTTAGTGTATCTGCAAGAAGGATCTGCTCCATGATCTTCCCTGGTACAGAGGGGAGTCTCACCAGTCTGTAGTTCCCTGGATTTTCCTGTATCTCCTTTTAAAAATGGAAGATGTTTCCCTTTTTCCAGTCACCAGAGACTCTGCCTGACCACCATGACTTGTCAGATGTGATATGGTGTGGCTTGGCAACAACATCAACCAGTTCCCTCATGCATATCATCAGGTTCTATAGACTTGTGGCTATTCAGCTTCATCAAGTGATCCTGAATCTATTCTTCACTTATAGTGGGAGGGACTTCAGTCCTCTCCTACCCACTCAGAGGATCAGGGGCTTGAGAGAAGTGGGAAGCTTGACTGCCAGAGAAAACTGAGCCATTGACTACCTCAGCCTTCTCCATATCACTCACTACCAGTTCACTCTTCTTGCTTGTGAGCAAGTATACACTCTCCTTTGTCTTTCTTTTCTGGCCTCTGCACTTATAGAATCCCTCCTTATTATTCTTCATGTCTGTTGCCAAATCTCTTTCCAGTATAGGCTTGGGTTTCTTGACCCCATCCCTACACATTCCCTATACTCTCCTCAAGTCACTTGACCCTGCTTCCACTCAGTTCTTCTTACTCCTGAGTTTGTGGAGTACATCCTTGTTGAGGCATATGTGTTTGCAGCCTGTCCTGCTTGGTATCCTACAGATCAGGATGGAGAGCTCTTGCACTCTAATAGTAGTGGTTTTAAAGAGTTGCCAGCTCTTGTCAGCTCCTTGCTCCTTAAGGACAGTTTTTCAGGATATCTCATCCACTAGCTCTTTCAACATTTTCCAAAGTTCAGGGTCCTGACTTTGCTCTTTGCCTGGCCTTCATTCCTTGAGATTCTGAACTCAACCAAGGCATGGTCACTACAGCTCAGTCTGTTTCCAACCTTAACCTCTTTAGTGAGCTCCTATGCATTGGTGAGCACCAGGTCAAGTAAAATCTCACCTCTGGATGGCTTGTCTAATACCTGGACTGGGAAGTTGTCCTCTACATAATCCAGGAGTACCCTGGGTTGCTTGCAGACAGCTTTCCCAGCAGTTGCCTCAGTGATTGAAGTCTGCCATCACGATGAGAGCTTGCGAGCATGATGCTTTCTGTATCTGAAGCAAGCAGGCTTTGTTGACAGGTTGCCACTGATCAGGCAGCCTGTAGTAGACTCGCCTTTTCAGGGAAGCTCTGCAAAGATTAACACAGGGACATTTTGGATTATAATATAAGGATGGAGTAAGAAGAATGAATTGGGAGGATGGAAACACTAAATCCAACTCTGACTGAAGGCAAAATCTCAACCAGTGTGTATGATTTGATAAGTAACAGCAGAAATTTTTAGTNAGGTACTGAAAGGCTCCAATGAGAACTCCTTGAAGCCGCCTTTTCTCCAGGCTGAACAACCCCAGCTCTCTCAGCTTGTCTTCATAGGAGAGATGCTCCATCTGTCTGACCATTTTTGTGATGCTTCTGTGGACCTGCTTCAACAGGTCCACAAGTCCCTTGTGCTGAGGACACAGTGCTCCAGTGGGGCCTCACAAAGGCAAAGTAGAGGGGTGGAATCACCTCCCTCCACCTGCTGTCCACAGTTTTTGATGCAGCCAGGGTGTCTTGGCCTTCTGGGCTATGAGCACACACTGTTGGCTCATGTCCAGCTTTTCATCCATGGGAACCCCCAAGTCCTTTTCTGCAGGGCTGCTCTCAATGACTTCTTGCAGTCTGTGTTTGTCTGGGATTTCCCTGACCCAAGTGCAGCACGTGGCACTTGGACTTGTTGAACTTAATGAAGTTCTCTTTGGCCCACCTTTCGAGTTAGTCCTGGTCCTCTGGATGGCATCCCTTCATTCTGGTGTGTCAGCTGCACTTCTCAGCTTCATGTTGTCCTGCAAACTTGCTGAGGTGCACTCAATCGCATTGTCTCTGTCATTGATGAAGACATTGAACAGCACCAGTACCATGATAGAGCCCTGAGGGACACCACTCATGACCAGCTTCCAGCTGGATACAGAGCCTTTGATGACAACTCTCTGGCTGCATCCATCTGGCCAATTCCTTATCCACTGAATAGTCCATCCATCAAATCCAGATCTCTCTAAATTAGAGATGTCATGTAGCACCATATCAAAGGCCTTGCAGAAGTCTGGGTAAGTTCTTCCCTTGTCAAGTGTTGCCATAATTCCATCACAGAAGGCCATCATGCCGATCAGGCATGATTTGCTCATAGTAAAGCTACGCTGGCTATCACGGATCACCTTCTTGTTTTTCATACACCTTAGTGTATCTGCAAGAAGGATCTGCTCCATGATCTTCCCTGGTACAGAGGGGAGTCTCACCAGTCTGTAGTTCCCTGGATTTTCCTGTATCTCCTTTTAAAAATGGAAGATGTTTCCCTTTTTCCAGTCACCAGAGACTCTGCCTGACCACCATGACTTGTCAGATGTGATATGGTGTGGCTTGGCAACAACATCAACCAGTTCCCTCATGCATATCATCAGGTTCTATAGACTTGTGGCTATTCAGCTTCATCAAGTGATCCTGAATCTATTCTTCACTTATAGTGGGAGGGACTTCAGTCCTCTCCTACCCACTCAGAGGATCAGGGGCTTGAGAGAAGTGGGAAGCTTGACTGCCAGAGAAAACTGAGCCATTGACTACCTCAGCCTTCTCCATATCACTCACTACCAGTTCACTCTTCTTGCTTGTGAGCAAGTATACACTCTCCTTTGTCTTTCTTTTCTGGCCTCTGCACTTATAGAATCCCTCCTTATTATTCTTCATGTCTGTTGCCAAATCTCTTTCCAGTATAGGCTTGGGTTTCTTGACCCCATCCCTACACATTCCCTATACTCTCCTCAAGTCACTTGACCCTGCTTCCACTCAGTTCTTCTTACTCCTGAGTTTGTGGAGTACATCCTTGTTGAGGCATATGTGTTTGCAGCCTGTCCTGCTTGGTATCCTACAGATCAGGATGGAGAGCTCTTGCACTCTAATAGTAGTGGTTTTAAAGAGTTGCCAGCTCTTGTCAGCTCCTTGCTCCTTAAGGACAGTTTTTCAGGATATCTCATCCACTAGCTCTTTCAACATTTTCCAAAGTTCAGGGTCCTGACTTTGCTCTTTGCCTGGCCTTCATTCCTTGAGATTCTGAACTCAACCAAGGCATGGTCACTACAGCTCAGTCTGTTTCCAACCTTAACCTCTTTAGTGAGCTCCTATGCATTGGTGAGCACCAGGTCAAGTAAAATCTCACCTCTGGATGGCTTGTCTAATACCTGGACTGGGAAGTTGTCCTCTACATAATCCAGGAGTACCCTGGGTTGCTTGCAGACAGCTTTCCCAGCAGTTGCCTCAGTGATTGAAGTCTGCCATCACGATGAGAGCTTGCGAGCATGATGCTTTCTGTATCTGAAGCAAGCAGGCTTTGTTGACAGGTTGCCACTGATCAGGCAGCCTGTAGTAGACTCGCCTTTTCAGGGAAGCTCTGCAAAGATTAACACAGGGACATTTTGGATTATAATATAAGGATGGAGTAAGAAGAATGAATTGGGAGGATGGAAACACTAAATCCAACTCTGACTGAAGGCAAAATCTCAACCAGTGTGTATGATTTGATAAGTAACAGCAGAAATTTTTAGTCTGTGCCGCCAAAAAATGATGGTTTTTGGCATCAGGCTCTGTCATGGCAAGTGCTTCTGTATCCACTTATCTCATCTACACTGTGGTGCAGCATTCAGTACAACAGTATGATCAGCAGTCAAATGTCACACACATGCACAGGGACATAACAAAATGCTGAAATAAAATATAAAATAGAAAATTCCTGAGTATGCACATTTCCATTCTTCCTTCTTCAAGGAAGAATCTGCTAACTATAAATACCTCTTTGAAAAGCGTTTGTATTAGATAAATAGCTGCACAAAATTTGCAATTCAAATCAGAAGTACTTGTGTCAGTGTTTGACAAAGCGTGACCAGTGGGGTGCCCTGTAATTCTGTCACTGAGCAGATGGGGAAATAAAGGATTATTGCTTGCTGCATTTCACATAGACAGCACACTGTACATCACAAGTGAACCCTCACAGCCAAAGTTTGACAACTGCTAATGGAAAAATACTGATGAAGTAAAATATAGCCTATTGAAATGGTAGACTTACATAATGATTTTTTTTTTTTCTAAATGGAACAGTTTTCAAACTTCTGGACTTCATGGGATTAGTAAAGATACATTTATGTCCTTGCAAAAGAATGAAGTTGTAATGAATAAGCAGCTTACCTGTTTTCTGTTCAAGTATAAGTGTCTTTTTATGGATAAGTAAAGTGTTTGATGACAGGCTTGGAATGATTTGTCTGCTGCAAGTTCTGATGGCATACTTACTTTCTACTTAATTTCTACTTAATTTCAATTGTGACCTTCAGTTTTACCCTGAAGAACAGTATTAGTCTGTGTATTGAATTTCAAAAGCCTGAAGCAATCTTGGATATGTTGTTGATCTAGTTATTTCAAAGCTCCTTGTTTGATAGAAGCACGTTTGTCATGTAGCAGAGAAAGTCAATGTGTTAACTCCCCAGGCAAAATAAAATTATGTGAACTTGTAAAATGGCTTTATTTGGTATGGGGCATATCATCTTCCAGACACCTCTCCTGAATGATTATGCTGCTTGTACACTTAAATTACTAGGAGAAATAAATAATTTGAATGTCTATAACTAAAGAGCTGATGACCTTGAGCAGTATCCTTATCTTCTTAAACTCATAAACCAATACATAGACATGCTCCACCTGTTAAAGGACAATATTCTTTTCTGTCTGTCTATGTTTTTCACTTACAGTTACATGACTGTTGCATAGTTTAGAGCTCATTTCTCATCCACACATGTTCATTTATGTGAAGCAGAAAAAAGAAAGCTGGAAAATTATTCTTATCATACTGAAAAGATGACGTCCATCTTAACTATGTGAAGTCAAGCTGTCAATACATCTTCCTTATATTTTGCATCCTTGGTGTTGGTTACAGTTGTTTCCTGAAGAGGAGGCACATAATCATCCCACTAGAAGTGGGTATGTTTGAGGGACAAGAAGGGCTAGTTCAATTTTTAGCAAGAGACTTTTGTCACACCACTGAATTCATCTGTCAAAGTGATGTGACTATGAGCTTAGGAATCCTTCCCTTGTCAGAGCCTATTCCTGTGGTCTGAAGCAATTTTTTCCCATCTATGAAAGAAACAGAGGTATGTTAAATTTAGTGAAATCTCATTTTACTTACTAAAGGATCTGGCTGGTAAAACAAACTTGGTATGTCTAAGTGTTCTGATGGTAACAGCCCTTTTACAACTTCCAAACATGAAAGAAATTATCAAATTCTTGTAGTAACATTGTAAAACACTCACACAAACACCCACAGACTGCTTTCACTTTGGTGAATAAGTGGCAACAAAAAAAACCCCATGTCTTGATAGGATATCACGGAAGATGATGTGCCTCAGCTTCCAGAAATTGTAATAGAATTTGTAGCATTTTCTTTTTTTCTTTTTCTTTTTTTTTACTTTTCTTGAAGGGCTCCTAGCACAGAGGCCTTAATTTCTGTCAATTTTCCTGCCCCCAGCATGAAACCAAATAACATATGGATATAAATTCTAATTTTGCCTTAAACCTAATCTAGGCCTGAGGAGTAGTCCTACAGAATCAAAGCACCGATCCTTTGAGCTTCCCATCCTGTTGCTGCTCACAGTGAAGGCTGTAAAGTTTAGAATGCTGTCTCCCAAAATATTTTCCCAGCTTCCAGCCATGCTGGTTCAGGAACTTCTTGAAGAACAAGTAGCTTTTTTTTCATATTTAGCAGCCCTCTTTCTTCTTTTTGAGCTTCTCTGTTCTCCTCTCCATGCCATTAAAATTTATTGGCAAGGACTTTCATAGATTAGTTACTTGCTTTAAGAACAACCATATTCTTCTGTTTCTTCAGAGTTTTTCTCAGACTAAGTGTTTGAAATTTGCTTCTGTCTTAGGTCCTACATAGATCTTTCATTTAAAGAGGCAGTGAAGAGTCATCCTTTCTCCCAGTCAGTCCCAATTCTGAAGACCTCCAGCAAAGTGTCTACTTCACTGTCTGCCAAGTTCCACTTTGTTAATAGTTTCTTGAAGCAAAGCTGTCCTGTACCTGTCATTTTTTATGACCTACTTTCATGTCGTCTCCCCTTGATAAACTGCACAGACCTTTCCCATGCTACAAAAGAAGTCTAAATTACACATTTGTGTGAATGTACACCTATTCATGACAGATGCTGGCTTCATGCACACATGACCAAATGCACCATTTTTGTCTTGGGTTACCACTTTAGGCTATTACTGTTAGTGAACATTGATAAACTTTGTTCCACTGCTAGAAGGTCTTTTTAAACTTTGATTAGAATGATTCTTTCAATTTAAATTAAAAGATATTCACTTCCTATAGCCAAGAATATATAATCTTTACATCTTTTTTATAATTATTTTTTCCCAAGCATAGAGTGAATGGCAAACTCTCAGCTTTTCACAGGATATAATGGGCAGCTTCTCAGAATTGCAGCCCGTCTGTCTGCAAAAATGAGATTGAATCCAGTTGCAGCTGAGATTGTAGATAGATTGAAATAGCAGTCCCTCCTCCTGATACTTCTGGAGAGCATTTTTTAAACATCTCAGTGCTGAAAAACTGTCCTTTTGATATCCCTCCTTAGGCCTGCAGTTCTGGGTTGTAAGTAAGGATCCTAGACATATTTAATGGGGTATTGGAGGAGCCAGTATTTGTTTCTCTAGGTAAAGCTTTTAACTGTGTTTTTCCCTCATTTTTCTTGCATATGTCTCTGTGTATGACTACTGCATTACATGTCAGGAAGGAGAGCAGGTCACACATTGGATTATGTTCTAAACAGCAAGAAAGCTATAGCCTTGAAAGAATTCTGATTGTGTTGTCATGTCAGCCTTCCTCCAGTGACCTTTGATTCCAGAGAAAGTACTACAGGTACCAAAAAAATTTACCCTGAACTAGCTTCCCCATAGCAAATGATGTATTGTGCTAGTCAACACTGGGTTTCACTGTGGAAGCATGGCTTTATTGTGTGGGTGACAGTGGAGTTAATGCCAGTCTCTTTTTGCAGTGTTAGCTTATCCCAGTTGAAGTTCAAGGGTCTGGAGTCTCTGTGTATCAGCTTTTCTTTTTTCATAATGAAAGCTTTACATTTGGTCCTTGAGCCTCCTTGTGCCTCAAGGGTATGGGGAACAGCAAAGTGGCTTAATAGCAGTAGTCACTCAGGGATGAGAGGTTTTTATGAGATGGTAATTCTACATATTGTCATAGAAAGTAGGTATTAAAAAGCCAATTATTTTCTCTCTTGGCCTGGTATAGGGAAAGACAGCACTTCTAGTGTATAATAAACACTCTAATTCTGGATGCTGATGGCTTTTTGTAGAAAGCCACAGATGTTTTGAGATGCTCAGGAATAACCCTTCTACCCCTTGGAAGTCTTGGGTGGCCAGTGGGCTCCTAGCTGGCTGGGAGTTCCTGGGTTCAGCAGCACTGCTAACATCACCAAGAGCTTGGAAAAGAGTGTTAGAGGCCCTATCCTGAATGCCTCTTAGATGGATTCATTCAAGTGCATTAGCTACTATTATGAACACATATCTAGGACAGATACAGGAGTGTCCACCAAAAATGCTATCTTGATATTTGACAAATTATTCCCTCCTCTTACCTACTGCAAACACTTCAGTGCTCAGGTTCATAGCAAAGAGAGGTCAGTGTAGCTAATGCTCTGTGTGTGGATTCTCCTTCAGTCTAAAGAACTGCTGACAAAAACACCAAACAGGACAAGCTCAGAGCTGTAGAATTTTCCATTCAGAGTCAGCTATTGCCAGTCTCATGTTATCTTCCCTTCCAATTATGTCATTATTAAGTCTGCATTACACTTTTTCTCATTGCATTTTGGCAATAATGACATATTAGGCCATATTTACATTCAGCATATTACCTAGGGGATGGACTGTGAAAAAAAGAAAAATGGAACAGGAGAATTTGATAGTCATCCTTCCTCTATGTAAGAGACCTCATTGTGATGCTTCCATGACAAGATTAAGCAACTTGGCAAACCACTGACTATTGTACACTTGTGAAAGCAAATCTGTGAATACAAGGGTCCAGTGAAAAGACTGTGCCTGATAGAATATTTATTTACCACAAGAAAAGAAAATGAACCTTTTCACATGATATTGTCTTCTCAGATTATGAAGCAGTCTTTTTATACACCAAGTGAATATGGTGGTCCTTTCTTCATGGCTATGAGGGATACCCCTGCCCCTACCTTATAATGCTTGTAGAAGAGCAGGATATAGTTACTCTTGGTTTTGCTGAATTTGATCCCAGGGTATTTAGAACCATATGCTATACTCCCTGCCCAGGGCAAAATTATATGTTAGTGTCTTATCAAGTTTTTGGGTATGGCTGTCCCGTCTTTCAAACCCTGACTTTTCTGTCACTCAGATAAGGCAACAGATGTGGCTGTGGCATGTAAAGAGAGACTTGCAAAGTACTGCTGTGTACTCTCCTGCTGTACTTTTCATTCTGCAGGACAGCAAGAAGGGAGTGTGTCTGGAGAACAGGCTTAGTAGACTTACAACAAAATGGACAACAGTTCCCAAGAGGGAAAAAATAAATGTTTATTGAGCTATAGTTGTTGATGTCTGAGCAATCCTGACCATCATTTGCAATACTTTCGCTAGAGCACAAGAGAAGGTGATGTTCATACAAGTAATGAATGCAGGGTGAATGCAGCTGTTTTGCTTACATAGTAAGCTTTCTGCATGTAAATCCAAATGAGTTCGAGGAGTCAGAGCAACAGTCTTACACAACTGTTTCCTTGTCTTTTTCATTAGGTAGACATTTATAAAAATATTTTTTTTGCTTTAGGGCTGCATTGTTTTCTCTTTTGCTTATGTAATATTTCTGTGAGTTGAGGTTAATATGGAATTGCAAGTCATTAAAATCTTGTCTTCCTCATCTTTCATCCCCAAATGAGAATGTAAAGTCTTAAATGAGGCAGCCTTTCAAAATCTTTTATAGAGAAGTTCTCAAAAAACATTTTCTTCTGGTTCAAAAGTGTTTCATGCCCTTCAATTTTCTTTTGACTCTCCTGAAGTCAAAAGCAAAAAGTACAGAAATTACACCAATTATTTTTCTTGCTCAATTATCTCCTGATCCCTTGAGCTTTTCTGAGCAATTCTATAGACTGAAGTAACTCCATACCATGCTGAAAGGTGCATGGATCAATAGCAGGCATGGCCTATATATTAAAAAGGGTGAGAGAAAGAGTTACTGATGAAAGACTGAAAATAGAACAAGCACATCTTTTTCAATCAGAGCTACAAGGTGACTTGCAAAAGGTCTTTGCTCCCTGAGTGTTCAACAGCATGGTGGGGCTTTTGTCTCCTGAAGTAAATGACTATAATATTCTGCAAGAAAATTTACCTTCCTTCCCTTAAGAACATCTGTACTGAGATCTGCATATTGAAAAGGGGTTGTGTAGCTCTCATTATTATGGAGACTGATATAAAAGAGACACCAAGAGCAAAGCTGAAGTACAAACTTCAGTAATGTCATATAGCTAGAGTGATCTTAGGTTTGTCAGCAAATGATAAAGCCTACCTTAGAAACTGTCTCACAAATTTGTTTTTGTCCATGTAAAAGGAAAGTGCAGCCTGTGTTTTGAGGGTGCTACCCTCAGAATCACAAATGTTGGGATGAAAGAGAAGGCTTGCCTCCAGGGTAAGAACATGTGCAACAGAAATGATACATGCACTGATTTGGGAATAGAAAATATTTCTTGTCCTTTCCAGGTATTTAAAGGAAATGGACTTTCTTAGTCCTGAGAGATGTTTTTTCTGGATGTCAGATTAGATTTACTGCTCACAGTCTGAGGTGGGTTTATTGTTGAGGTGCTCAAAGGTCTGATTTGCAAACTGCGTAATGAAATTCTTGAAAAGCATTTGCAGGCAGATAAAAAATGTGTGAAGCCACTTTGGTAGAAGGGAAGATAATGATGGGGAGTTCAGAGCTGTGTTAATCAACACTAAAGGCTAGAGTGCGGCGTATCTGGAAAGAGACAGTAGCCACCGGGCAAAGGCAGGAGATGTATTTACTGAGTAAGGAGGCATATGGGTTCAGATTCTGACACACTTAGCTATGTGAAGGCAACTTCTTTTATGCAAGTTTATGGGTACAGACGTCAAAGGACTTGCAGATCAAACATTTCATACTGCGTCTTCTTCCCAGGATAAGGTTTCTAGGCAAGAGACAATGATCACAGAATAACCAAACTATGACAGTTTTGAAAATAACCTAACACATCTTACCTAATTATAAACTTGAAGTATGAACAACAGTTTAGTAAACCTTTTGTATAAGTTAGACAATAAAAGAATTATTTTTCTGGTTTTATTTTTCTTCTCTGTTTTTAAAAATATCTTTCCAGCTTTCCGTTTGCATTTGCAGTCTGTCAGAATATGAAATAATACATTAATACATTAATGACTGCCTTGCCATGGTGATTTTTCCTATTAGTTTTTTACAAACAAACCCATATGTTTTCTACTGAAAGTTATTTGCTTCTCATGGCAAAATTTTGGCATCTCACATCTCTTGAAAGCTTTGAACTTACAAGGGACCAACTGCTCTAGCACTTCAACTTTTGGACACTCTTTTCATTTTTGCAGTTTCCTGAAAATAGTCCACTTAGTGGACTATTAATTTTCAATGGACACATTGAAAAGGCCAGGCAACCGTTTTGCTAAGTTCCATACTATCAGCCAGACCTAAGGCCATTGGACAGGCAACAGCATTCAGAAAACACTGGGTAGAATGTGGTAGTTCTTCCATGAACTGATTCTGTCTACAGTTGCTATTAGCTCTAAATCAGAGAGACAGAAAAGCAAGTCTATCCATTGTATGTCTGTTTTAGCAGACTGGGATTCTCACTGCTGCATTCTACGCTTGCCTTCTGATATCATGCATATCGTTAACTAGTTTCAGGAAAGCTTTGTCCTAAATTGTCACTGTTGCTCCAGTGGAAAGACTGTGAAGACTACAAGATAGGTGTGTCTATGTGATGGGAGGGAGAGGAGACTGTTCATGCTGTGTAACTTTTGTGTGAATCAAAGACTGGGAGAAGCAGGAAGTAAGAATGGTCTGAGAGCACCTGCAGGACTTCTTTGCCAGGACAGCACAGCCTGATGGTAGCACCTTCAAGCCACAGTCATGGGTGGGATAAATGGCAGGGCATGGTCAGACTAGGCATAGCTGCTGGAGGGATACAGGATGCAGGCAGGACTGCCTCATCAAGTGCCCTCAGAGCAGGGAATGGTCTAAGATTCTGCAGCAGATAACACAGAGGCTCCTGGGTGGGAATTCACCCAGGCCACATGCCACGTTTTGAGGAACCTTTCCTGTAAACCGAAAGCATACTTCTCTGCCACTGCTTCATCAAGGGAGCCCTTGCAGGTTTGGACTCTTCATTTGCACCTCTGTACCAAAGACATTGCAAATTACACTGTTCCTGTTCTGCAGGAATATGGGTTTGTACCTTTCAGGCATTGACAAAAGAATCGTCTAATGTCATATGATGTCAAACCTGTCAATAAGCCTGTGGTGGTTACAACATGGATGATATCAAAAGAATTAATCTTTGAAGTGGTGGGGGTTTTTTGTTTGGTTTGGGGGGGGGGGGTTTTTTTGTTGTTGATGTTTTAGTTTGGATTTTTGGTTGTTTTTTGTTTGTTTGGTTTTGTTTTGTTGTTTGGTTTTGTGTGTGTGTCTGTTGGCTCTTTTGGTTTTCTGTCCCTTTTTTTTTTTTTTTAATTAGGGGAAGGTAATGGCTTTTGATAGCTCCTGAAAGTCCTGGAGGCACACTTTGCCTTTTACTGTCTGAATTTTTTCTTCCAGATAAATTTGTCTGCGCTCTCAGCACTGCATCCTAGATAGAACTCCCACATAGAGCTGAAATAACCCAAGCTGCAGAGAGAAGAGACAGAGCTAGTCTGGCTAGCAGATACAATGTTTGTGTGTGCCTGCATGTGAGTGTATATGTTATGTTTCTGTGTGTGGGTGTATGAAGAAACTGCTGAGAGCAAACCGAATTTAAAGAGTTCTTCCTGGGCATAGTGTGTCTGCAATCACTGGTATTTCTTGACTATTGAACTTCCACGGCTTCTCCTGAAAAACCTGTTTCCTCTACTCACAACCTGCCTACTGACCCTCAGGCTTGAGAAAGTATGGCAAATCACTGACAGGAAATGTGTTAACATTTCTCCAAGTAAAACTTGATTGTCTTCAGTAAGATGAGATTTACAAGCACCTAATTTGAGTAAAAGTACATTCAAATGAGCATTTTTCTCTGTCTGGTATGGTACCATCCCAGTGAAATGACTGTAGCTACCAAGAAGCGGCACAGCACTGGTGTTATCACTATGCTGCTATTACCAAGCATCCACATTTCCAAGGAGTTCCTACCTTTTCTGATAGGTAAATGATTTTATCAGTTAAGCTCTATTACAGCTGTTTAAACTTGAGTTTAAACTCTTGATTCTATGAAGAGGTTCACAATGATATTTCATCAGAAGAACTGAACTGCATGGGAAAGGCTCATAAAAACTGTGAAGGTTTGAAGGTTGGAACTACAACCTGTACGTGACTAGTGCCAGGATGCTACAGTGCAGGTGGGCCCATGTGAACAAGGTGCCTATGTTTTTTTTCACCATCAGTAGACACCTGATATAATCAGGCCAACAAGTCCAGAGGACAATTCTCTTAAATTAGGTCCTTTCACTTGGCCTGAAGAATCTTATACCAAGCTCTGTGACTAGCTGGAGTCGATCTCCATGGACTAGGAAGGGAACCTGTGCAGAGATTATAAATAGCTGCATCCTTTCTGGGTCATAGGGGTCAGAAGGACAAGACAAGCTGTCCTTGAATGAATGTGCCAGTCATTATTTATCAGAACAGGAACAGAAGCCACTGCATTTGTGTAATACAGGAAGTTGTTCCTGCCTTATGATTGTGGGGTTGCATGGAATGTTCCCATGAAAATAGGACCGCACCCTTCCAATGTATATCTGTCTCAAAAGTGCCTGCATGTGGAGGCTTTATAATGCTGAAAGTAAGATCAACAAAATTACTGAAAAGGAGAAATGGGAGTGCGTCCCCAAGGTGCATGCAACTCTGGAACAGAGGCAGCAACAGAACCTTCTGTTATGTTAATTGCTGTTAATCCTGTTAATCTTGACCTGTCTCTTAATCCATTACTGAGTCATAAAAGGCATCATCTTGTCTTTTAGGGAAAAGATTTATATAATAGTTCAAAGAAGAGTTCACACAGTGAATGATTTGCTTTTTTGGTGTAATGCATCTGGAAACAAATGAATACCTCTGAAGACAAGGTAGAGTGTTTTCTTAAAAAGGATTGCACACACTTTGCAGCATAAGTAAAAGACTGTGGCCTTCCAAGTATCTTGGAGTAATAATGATTTCTCCAAAAGAGTACGCAGCTTTGCACTCTTCAGCTGGCAGCAAAATCTGATACATCAGAATCACTCCCCATCATGTCAGCATCATTTTGATTTCTCTTCCTATGCAAGCTGCCTGTAACCCATGGGGCCACATAGGCTTTTTTCTCTTAGTGCTGGGTGCTGAAGACTGATGATTCCTTTTGTTTACAGCTTTTTGCTTTCTCCTCCTGCTGCCTTGTAGCAGGATTTAACTGGCAGGAGTTAGGTAAAGAGAGGCTCAAGAACCTGCCTGCTGTGTGTTTTGGTTTCAGGAAAAGATACCTCCTCCAGGCGTCTCCTTACACAGCTTCAGGATCTTGAAGACTCATGACCTGGTGCTTTTCTGCAGTGGACACAGGTGTCAGGGTGGGATGGGGAAAGTGAGAATGCTCCTTCAGGGTACCTGTTTGTGCAAATACCTGAATAAAGTATGTGTGAGTGAAAGCTTAACTTCTGCCTTGGGAGGGATCTGGGCCAGCAAAATGATGAGGTGGGCTTGTCTGATGGTGTGACACCAGCCCAAGGCATGCTTTTGGGGCAGGCTGACCCAGACACACTGGCCCTACTTGTGCATCATCAAATATTTGCAGGTGTGCTACTTAAAAACGTATCCACACTGAAGTAAAGCTTTGTGTAACACTGGAATATGACTTATGTTTGAAATATTGCAGAAAAATTCTATTCTTTGAGCCTTTTTTCTGGTTTCATCTTCAATAGGACCTGCTGAGGTGAACTCACTACATTTCCAGACAGTCTATTTCCAATCAATGGGATTATTACTTTTATGAATGACTGAAGTAATAGCTTATCTTTAGGGCCTATGTGTCTTCAACAACAGTGACAGAAGGGCTTCACTGTTTTTTGAGTGTTGCAGAATGATGCGGTCAGATGAAAAGGGAACCAACCTCGTGCAGAATGTGAGATGTGCTTATGTATGGAAATGAAAATAGGTTTCTTTCTGCTGCAAAGGCTTATCCACCTCAGGTCAGAGATAGCTGATAAGCTTCTCACAGCTTCTGTCTTTGCATATTTGTGTTGTATGTTTGTCTCAATTATCTCATCATGTACCACGTCTTGTAGTTCTCGACATGAAAAGACATCATCCTCTGATATTAATAGCTATTTGGCATAGAGTACACTTATGTATCATAAAATAATTGTTCATGCTTCCTTCTAGGTTTCATGAAAGGTCATAAAACAGAAAGAGAATGAATGAATGTCCATCAGGGAATGTTAACAATTTCAACAAGAAAGTGTGCATTTTTTTTTTTTATACAGCAGAGGAGGTTTGCAAGCCAGTGAATGAACTGAAGTGAACATTTCACTGCTCAGAGATATTAAATCATATGTGTGTGGCACAGTAAGCGATAAGAAGAACACTGATGCATACAAAAAAGATATAACTGACAGGCCATCAAGAGTGTTTGACATCTTTGAGAAGTTGATTATAAAATGTGGTACCTGCTTCAACCTGGAAAACCACCTATAGGGTCATTCTCAATATTAGCCCCGTGTTGGTTTCTAGTTTGTCATGAAATGGAAATTGAAATCTCCTCAGCACATGCCTGTTTCAGGTAAACCTCTCACTGCCTCCTCTGAAACCTGCAATTAAGAGGGGGAACTTCTGCAACATCCTCTGAGATCTATGCATGCACATATGCCGGCATTTTGAAGGACAGTTATGGGGACCTGTTTGTCTACAGCATGAAATGAGATTTGTGCAAAGGAAATTATTTTGATTTAACTTGATTACCTTACCTGAAGCAATGGTGTGTGCAAATTTCCATCATCCTTTGCTTAATTAAGAGTGCCTAAGATGTTCATATCTCATTCTCTGTAAGTCATCCTTAGAAATCCTAATTCTGTAGATTTTGCAACTTTGCCTGCCATATTTAGGAGATTTTTTTTAACAAGGAACAAGTTCAACACTGCTCCTGCAAGTTAATTCCATGAGCTTATGTTTTCTATGTGAAAGCTGGATTGATGTCAGTCAGCTATTGAAGGGTTAAATCTCCTTAGGGGTGCTCCTGTGACAGAGGTCAGGAAGTTTATGAATTTACTTTTCTTCAGTCCAGGTGCAGGATCTGTTTAGATATGTACTCTTCACCATTGTCCTTGCAAAGTTCACTTCAGTCGCTTTCAGATGCCATTTAAACTGCTTACTTGTGAGGTCTCATAGGGTCACACAATCTGAGGTTGACAGTCATCTGCAGGGGTTGTCTAGTCCAACCTTCTTCTCAAACAGGGTTACCTACAGCACGTTGCTCAGGGCTATGACCTACAAAGTTTCAAATATTTCCATAGATAGAGACTCCACAGCCACTTTCTTCAACTCTATTTATTTTTTCCCTATGTTTAAATTGTAGTCCCTCTATTTCAGTTTGCGCACATTATCTCTTCTTCTGTCACTAGGCACCAGTGAAAAGAGTCTGAGTCACTCCTATTCATTCCCTTTCTTTCATTGGGTGTTTGCACATACTACTGAGGCCATCTTTTCTTCAGCCTAAGCAGCCACAGCTCTCTCAGCCTCTCATTATATCAAAGATCCTTGAGTGTTCTAAATGTCTTCATATGACTCTTTCATTTCTTTGCTGTTACACTCTAGTAGCTCGATTTCTCTCTTGTATCTTGAAGCCCAGATCTGGACAAATCACTCCAAATTTGGTCTCACCAAGGCTGAATAGATAAGGATCCTTCAGCCTGCTGACAACAGCTCCTAATGCAGCCCAGAAAGCTGTTGACCTTCTCTGCTGCAGGGATGCATTGTGGGCTCATGCTCAGCTTGTTGTCCACTAGGACCCAAAGCCTTTACTGTAAAACTGCTTTCCAGATAGGTGACCTGCTTTTCAGCTGTTTCATTGGGAAATGTCTCCCACATGTACCTGAACAATTGTATGACTCTTTTTGGGGTGGCTGATGACAACTTAAACGAGCAAAACTCATGCAAAACCATGTGTTGTGGTCTAACTCCCAGACAGCAGCCAATGCAGCTGCTTGCTCACCACCCTCCCCCCCCACCCCGCAACAACAGCTAGAAAATTTGTGGGATGAGATAAAATTTAGTAGGGAAAGCAAAAACCATGCATGCAAGCAAAGCAAAACAAGGAATTAACTGACTGCTTCCCATGGGCAGGCAGGTGTTCAGCCTTTCCAGGAGAGCAGGGCCCCATTACACATAATGGTTACTTGGGAAGACAACATCACTCCAAACATCTCCCCCTTCCTCTCTCTTCCCCCCACTTTATATACAAAGCATGATGTCATCTGGTACAGAATATGCCTTTAGTCAGTTGGCCTTAGCTGTCCCAGTTGTGTCTCCTCCCAGTTTCCAGTTCACCCCCAGCCTCCTTGCCAGTGTGGCAGTGTGAAAAGTAGAAAAGGCTTGGGGTCTGTGTAAGCAGTAATAAAAATGAATTTATGAACCCTGTGTTTGGCACAAATCCAAAATGCAGCCCATTGCTAGTCACTGTGAAGAAAATTAACTCTACCTCAGCCAAACCCGCACATTGTATCTGAGTACACTCACAGTATTTGGTTTAGCACCTGATTGTCTAGTGGTTTAGCTCATATGGATAAAGGAAATGACTGTTACTTTGAAATAACTGCCATACCACTTGTCTTCTAAACACTCCACATCTGGGATGCTTTCCCTTGTGGAAGTTTTCTATACTTTGTGGGCAGGGCTGTTTATTGTAGCCAGAAAGGTGGCAGTTTGCACATGTTATTCTGGAGCTTTAGCCATTTCTGGTTTCTTCCTGTAGGCTAGAGACACGCCTAGAGATGTTAGAAATAATGTTTATTGAAACTCCTTACTGATTAGTGATTATTGTTGCAGTCTCCATCTTCTCTTTACGTCAAAGTAGATGTCATGGTTGGGTTGTGAAAGACAAAAAAATACCTAGGCTTATCATATGAACAGATTCAGTAAGCATATCCTTCATCTCTGTTTCCCTGAAAGCTTCAAAAGTAGGCTTGAGGACAGAGCAACTGCTCTTTTCTTCTGCTTGTATCTGTAACCACGGCACCTCAGTTGCATGTAGATCAATTTTCTGGAGCATTCACTGCTGAGCTGCTAAAAACAGAAACTATTATCCAGGGAATGTTAATAGTCAAGCCTGAAGTTTAGGAAGAAGAACAAATGAGATGGAAAAAATCCTTTTTTCATCAAGAGTAACAAAGGAGACATTAGTTAAAATGTAGTGTAAATATTTGGTTCTCATAATATATTTCTTTCCAATCAATTAACAGTGCAGCATTTTGCACATTTAGAAGGTGACTTTGAAATCAGAGGTGACTCAAGAGCCTGTGAGATCCTGAAACTATATTCTTGTTCTGAGTGTCCTGTGTGCTGAATAACTGCAAAATCAAATGCTAAAATATTTAAAATCTTGGTCTTGTCTAAGAGATAAGAGAAAGTTACGTAATTTTGTTCCTTACATGACGAGCTGAGCTAATAGTATAACTTAATGATAGCCTAGAATTAGTGCTTAGAGGGAATAATCTCTGCTGCTGAATTCTGTTTCTTAAATAAATAGTGTGTTGTGTTGTCTGAGTAGCTCTAGGTGGAGAGAAACTAAAAAGAGAAAAACTTGATACATTATTGAAGCCAAATCGGTTCTACTGATTATTAGTGGAAAAATCTGTTGAGAGGGATCCAGAAATTAAGGGTCTTCAGTGCATTTGCAATCAATGATGTATGCGAGTAAGGCTGCTTATAGAGTTTCCTGCAGTAAGAATGTGTGACCCAACTAGGCTGCATTTTCTTTACAGTTGCTATGAAATTTTATCTCACTTGCAATTTCAGTTACCCTTTCTTGCATTACAGAAAAGAAATCACCAGATGGTCTGAGTAAATTTGCCCTAAATATACAAGGCTCCTGTACGCCTCTGACCTTGCAAAGAAGGTTGCAAAATGATAGTAGAGGAAGACTGACAGTAGATAGGGACTGTGAGTGTTTGAGGTGGGATTTGTTTGGGGTCCCTGGGTGTCCTTCTGTTTTTAGTGACAGATTTCCCAACAGTGGAAGTATCAACACACTTATGGTTAGCTGGCTAAATAGAGAGAGTCATATTTACTGTTGCTATTACTTCTCACCTGATAACCCCTCTGTGTGTATAACAGCCAGATCTTGTAAGGCTTAAAATTATCAGCTTCCCCATGGATCTCTGTGGGAGATGTAAAGGGGGCATTTCTCTGTCACAATTTGGGGGATTAGGGGTTTGGTTTTGATTCAGTGTTGCTTTCAGTTTAGAGCTCTGGGAAAACATCTGACCTGGAAAAGAAATGTGAAGAGAAAAAGGATCTGCTTACCTCATAAAAACATTCCTTCGTGGTTACTAGAAGCAATAGTTAATCTGATAACTGCCATAGCTCAGTTGATTAGAACATGTTGCTAATAACACCAAGGTTGTGGGTTCAGTCCCTGGATAGGCCATTCACTTAAGAGCTGGACTTAGTGATTCTTGTGGGTCCTTCCCAACTCAGAATATTTCTGTATATCTGTGATCAGTAGGGCAATTCAGGAGGACTCATTCTGACAGGTTGCAGATGTTTTTCCCTTTAAGGAACAAAGTTTCAGCATCACTAGCCTATGCAGGTACTGATGAGGAAGGTGAGAGCAAATACAGTCCTCCAAACAGCGTTGACACACCAAAGAGGTAATTTATAGGGGAGACATTAGGGGTTGTGAAAAGCTCTTTCCTTCACTTAGTCTATGATAATGCAAACAAACAATTGTTTGAAAGGACTTTGGTAGTATATCTTTCCAGCCTAAGCCTTTGTAAAGACCAAGAAACTTTTCCCTGTGCAAGACCAGAGATGTTATGTATGTATGTTATGTACGTATGTTATGTACGCATACATGTGTATGCATGTGACTATGTGTTACAACAAGGCTGTTTGAGACTAATTCAGTTAAGTCTCAGCCAGCAGTGAGTCAGTCTAGAGGTGTCCTGACTCAGCAACTAAGGACAGCAATTAGCCAGTCACCTATAGTGATTTACCAGAATGAAGGAAAGTCTTTTGGTAAACGATGCAGCCTCCAAAGGGTATGTGTCTTTACTTCCTCCTTGGCTTGATCCTGCTGCAACCCTCTAGTACCCTGATGAAGCAGTATCACAGTACATGCTCTCTACTTTCCCCCAGCATATGTTTTTCTCCCCAGCTGGATGACTGACAGTCATTTGCTAATGAAAGTGTCTCTGAAATACAGGATAAATGGGTTTATGCAGCCCTGTGGGGGCTGGGGGGCATGCAAGAAGCCGCCTCATTTGCATCATTGTGCAAAGGCTTTGCACAACAACAAAAAGCTGTCTCAGGAACACACAGGGACTGAAAATTTGGGAACAGCGTGTATTCAGGGGTACAAAGAGGACTAAGCATTAGAGGCAATGGTGCCCAAGGGCAGGTAAGAGACAAGGAGAGATGCTGCTGTTTTCTGATCCACAGTAAGAGCCTAGAATTCATCAACAACTCCAAACGTTTGCTAATGCTCTGTGGTCCTACTTGTCATGGGATGTGTAATTTCTGACAAGAATTAAGGCTGTGATTACTCATCCCTGCAATCAAGATTTCAAGTTCCTTTCCTAGCCCTGGTGTCATTTTGTTCTGGCGGTATTACCTGCCTATTACATTAAAGACCCTTCAAAATCAAACTTTAGTCACTTGACTGAGTTGATGAAGTGAAAACATTGTGTGGGTGGCAGCTTGTCCCCTTCAGGACTGCAAACCAACTGTGTTGCCATCATGCAAGTCTACAGAGATATTCTCTTCCTTTTGCTACTGTGCTTCTCCCACCAGTGCTAGGTAACTCATCTGGTCAGGCTGAGTACTTTGCCTGCTTCCTGCCTCACAGGGGAGCGTGCTGCTTCCTCAGTGAAAGGTGAAACCTTTCCAGATGCAGTGCAAGTGAAAGATGGCCCTGAGTGTGGGGAAGAAGAGAGCTGGCATCATGGTAGGTTTCACCACATTGTTAGGGGCTGATTTCCTCTTGTGCTTTCTCTAGGGGCTACCAAAGACATGGGGAAGATGCTGGGTGGGGATGAGGAGAAAGACCCAGATGCTGCCAAGAAAGAAGAAGAACGACAGGAAGCCCTCAGGCAACAAGAGGAGGAGAGAAAAGCCAAATATGCCAAGATGGAGGCTGAAAGAGAAGTTATGAGACAAGGGATTCGAGACAAGGTAGGTATCTGGCTTTCAACTCAATGCCCAGTGGAGAACAGCTGTTTGCAGCTGATTTGTGACTAGTTCCCTGAGCACCTGAAATAGAACCAGGTAATTACTTTAGCATACTGAACTTTCTAATCTTATGCACCACTCCTTATTGTCTGCATTGACCCAATCCTTATAATTCAGGATGGAAGTATGAATAGGGATGAATTTCTCTGGTGGCACAGTATGTCTTGCAAAGAGTTACCGAGAATAGTTCTGCAAATAAGGAATTTTGGATTATGCTTCTAAGAAAAGAGAGGACTTAGAGGGAATTTTCTACCTGTGACAGTGCCAGGGAAATGTGTTAATATGATCGTTTAAAAGGGGGTACTACTTTCAAGACAGTCATATGCAGAGCCTCTGCCTGGGCAAAATGTGTTGTTTTATCATCAAAGAACCCATAGAATGGTTTGAGTTGAAAGGAACCTTAAAGATCATCTAGTTTAAACCCCTCTGCTGTAGGCATGGATGCCATTCACTAGATCAGGTTGCTCAGGACCCCATCCAACCTGACCTTGAACACTTCCAGATATGGAACATGCACAGTTTCTCTGGGCACCCTGTTGCAGTGCTTCATGGCCCTCTGAGGAAAGAGTTTCTTCTTAATACCTAATATAAACCCGCCCTCTTTCAGTTTAAAATCATTGTCCTTGTCCTGTCACCATGTCCCTGTATAAAAAGTTCCTCTCCTTCCTTTTTATAAGCTTCCATAAGGTATGGAAGTTTGCAGTGAGATCTCCCCAGAGCCGCCTTCTCTCCAGATTGAACAACCACAATAATAATATATTTAATGAATATGTATTTGGAGAGTCTTGTATACTAATACAAACATATTAATGTGTGCATAATAGGTTTAATGTATGTTTATCGATAGAACTGTTTCTAAGCAATGACATAACTCATGAAGGGAAAAAAACCCAGAAACAATGACTGAGTTGTAGGCAAATGAGACCCTGTTTTCACTGATCGCTGTCTCTTCCGCTAGAACACTAAAGGGTTCCCAGAGGTAGATGGGGGTTACATTTCTCTTGCTGTTGGGCAAACTGTTGTAAAAGCATTTTAAAAGTCTGAGATTTCCTCTGTTACAATTCCAGGGTGATCACACTCATGAGTAGGATGTATACAGCATGAGCTTAGGTAAAACATCCAGCCAGTGGGGATTTCCCTGTGGTACTGGCAGCTCTCTAGACCTTGCTGAGTTGGCTGAGTACTGAGTGGTAAGGTCTTTTGGAAATGCATTGAGCAATATGGCAAGGAGTTTGGTCTGCAGAGAAAGAGAACAAGAATACTTGGAGGAATATTATTTGACCTCAGTCAAGGCTCTGGACTGTAGATTTTCTAATGTGGACTGCCTTTGAGATTAGCACCCGGAAGTCCTGCTTTGGGAAGGACATCTGGATTGTGAAAACACAGGAGCTGTGGTTTTCTTTCTCCTGGGAGTAATCCCAAGTAGCATGCATTTGAAAGTTTAAGGTGTTTCTGCAGAATCAGAAAATATGGATAAAGCTGTAGAAAGCTCAATTTTTCTTTTTTTTTTATGTCTGAGAATTCCATGAAAGAGGGATTACTTTGTCCTGACACAGAGATGGATTTGATGACATCCAAGACTGTGTTCAAGTACTGTTGACTGGTGGCTGGAAATATGAAAAAATGTTGAAAGAATTTTAAAAAAGAAATCTGGATTATTTTTGCATTACTTGATTATTTAGAAATTACATTAGTTTCTTTGCCAACTTCAGTGAAAGGAAAAATGTAGAAAAGGAGAAACCTGAAACAGTAGTTCTGTCTGGTATGTCTAGATACACAAGTTGTTGTTGGCAAGTATGAATTAAATCCAAGACATTTCAAGTTTTAAACAGTTCCATGATGATATTTGGTCATTTCTCACATAAAAGAATGAGAAAGGAGCATTTAAGTTGAATGACTGACTAGATTATTTACACAGAATACAAGTTTGAAAGTATGTGTCCTAGGTCATGAACCCACAGGCATAAAATTAGTCCTTTAGTGCAGCTGTAGGATTTTGGGGAAACAAGCCAGGAAATAGCATTTTCGTCAGTGAGTTAAGACAGTTCTAGGTGAGGCTGATGGAAAAGACAGACTTATCATGTTTGTTGGTTTTGACTTTTGCCTTGACTTTCCAACAACTCTCATGAATGCACTCTCTTGTTTAGGGCTTCAGGAAATGTGGGAGCTATGGCAGAGCTTGAAAGGAGTAATGACAAATGCCACAGATACATTACAGACCATGTTAACTTGGTTTTAAATCCAATCTGCTAAATTGAGACACATATGCCCTCAGCCCAGCATGGCAGCTGGGCCAAGAAATTACTTAGGGAAAGAATTATGCAGAAATCAGATATTTTTTCATAAAAAATATGCTGCATTTTTATTTGAAAATGCATTTTTAAGAATGACATTTAGACATGACATTTTGAAATAACAGGATTACCAGTTGTTTAGGCTTCTACCCAGTATTGAAGTTCAAAACCTGAGAGTGAAAATGGATTGAAAGAATGTAAAGAACATAGCTGGGGTATGCTCCAGCTTCCTCCTACCCCAAGAGGTGTGTATGCAACTTGCTTTCTGATCAGATCTGTTCTTGGTCTTAACGTTGATGCCTCACAGATCTTCTGGCCCTATCACAGCTGTCCCTCAGAGAGGTGCCACACTTGACCAACACAGGCAAGACTGCCAAGAGGCCTTCAGTGCCCCTGTGTCTGGTAGGTGAGGCTCTGGATAGCTAATATCCCTGTTACCTTTCTAATACCAAATAATATCATCTTGCTATGCTGCAGCAGCTCTTGTTCCCAGTGCTCTTGGGTGGAATATGGCCTTCTATAAACAGATGAGCTTGTTTGTATACATGCACACCTGCATCCCTCAGCAATGAAAGCTAATTACTTACTTCATGTAGTAATCTGGACTTAGTTGTTTACATATTTAATTATTTCCACCACTGTTGTAGAACCCTGTCCTGAGGAAACCCTCGTCCATGCTCTGTAATTAACACTCTACCTGTCTTGGTTTTTATTGAGACAATGTCCACAGTTTGGCTTCCTGAAAATCTCATAAATGTTTTAGGCAGTCAGCATTGCTGAACCCATGCTGAGAACTAGTAAATGCTCAGGGCCATCCCCAGAATGGTGGGTTTAAACCAAAAAAGGGTATCAGCATGGTCTTCTGTCCAAATGACTTGACTTCAAGGCAGAATTTAGGTTTGAATTTAGTCCATGCTTGAGATCAAGCATGAGCTTCTTCAGTAGCTTTTGCATACTCAGTTCTCAGAGTGAAAGGGGGAAGTGTCTCTGGTCCAGTATGCCTTTGACCAGTCTTATGTGCTGGTCATGTGCTGTATAGCACTTGGGTTTGGTTTATGTGCTATAAAGCAGAAAATTAGTTATACTAATAAGAATTCTTGTGCTTATATTTTTAAGGATTCATGTGCTACATAGCATATGGTTTATGTCCTATAAAGCAGAAGTTTGGTTATATTATTAGGGATTCCTGTCCTTCAACTAAAGCATGAAATCTTCATCAAAAGCATGAAAAGGTGTCAAATGGAAAATTCTAATGGTGGAAGAATTGAGGTTGTCTTTAATATTGTAACTGACCTTGTTGGGTGCTGTGTAAATATTGTCGCACAGTGCATGATCATGTTTATGCTTCCAGGAACCTTAGCTATCTCATTGCACAAGACTAAGTCAACTGTTTTCTTAATAGGCAGATGTTCAGTGTTTCTTCTCTGTCATGCCTTACAATGTGTGTTTTCAAGCTCATTTACTATGCAGTATCAAAATTCTAATGGCAATATAGTGAATTTCCTAATTTGGGGGTTTAATTCTCTGTTGCTAGTATTATTATGCCTTCACTAGCATAGTTGAGTTCATCCTAAGCATGGTTCCTTCTAAGATTTATCAGGGTGGGGGATAGAGTTTTGTTTGTTTAGATTTTTTACTGTTTGCAAGGTACAAAAGCAGAAGGGTCATTATGTGAATAAAGCTTTGATGGCAGGAGACCATTAATGTATTGAATCAGTGAGTCTCAATGACACAGTAAGAAATGCTCAGGACTTCTTGTCCCTTTGTAGGCATTAGGGAATCATGAAATCTGGGTTTAATGTTTGTTACAGTAGGCAGCATATCAAACAGCAGGAGAATGTGCAGTTCCTGTTCTGTTTAAGTGTAAGTCCTTCTGTCTCTGGATGTGTGCCCCTAATTCTTCCCATTTTTCTTATTGTGCCATTAAATGCTCTCAGTGATTAGGCAGTAAGATTTTCTGCAGTATTTGGAATTGTCCATAGAATCATAGAATGGTTTGGATTGGAAGAGGCCTTAAAGATCATTACGTTCCAACTGCCCATGCCACAGGCAGGGACACCTTCCACTAGGTCAGATTGCCCAAAGCCCCATCCAGTCTGGACCTGAACACTGCCAAATATGTGGCATCCACACCTTCCATAGGCAACCTGTTCCGGTGCCTCCCAGTAAAAAATTTCTCCCTGATATCTAATGTAAACCTGCTCTCTTTTCATTTAAAGACGTTCCCCCCTGTCCTATTACTCCATGCCCTTGTAAACATCTTGTAGCCCGTTTTAGGTAGTGTAAGGCTGCTCTGACTCTCCCTGGAGCCTTCTCTGCCCTAGGCTGTAGAACCCCAACCCTCTCAGCCTGTCTTCATAGAAGAGGTGCTTCAGCACTTGTTTCATCTTTGTGACTTTCCTCTGACTCACTCTAACAGGTCCTTCTCATGCTGGGGGCCCCAAAACTGAACACAATGCTCTGTGTCCCAGGCAAATCATGAAAATTATTCAGTTCTTTGTAGAAATATAAGACATGTACTTTTTTGGTCTTCCATAGCTTAAGATAGCTGGTATTGGAATTTACTTGTAAGAAAGTAAGAATATTTGGGTTGCTGGGAACGGGAGGAGTCCTAAGCTAATGTCTTTATTTTCTTCAGTGGGAAAATGTTCTCATAATGAGCCCTTTTTTTTTTTTTTTGCAGTCTTATTGCTGAACTTCCTTTTAGAACTAAATCACTCAGAGAAAAAGGCAGTCAAGAATTATAGCTGCAGTCCTAGATTCTATGTGAGATAATCAACATGCAACATAATTATTTAATTTTAATATTTCATTTGCATATTTCCTTATGTAACTGGTGCATAGCTATTGAAATCCTACCTCAGGGCAAGAAAAATAGCAAAGTGTGAATTAGCTCTGTTCTTCAGCAATATCGGACCTTTGAAACTAAACTCCAAGCTCAGGAGTGCGAACTTAAGTTTGGTAAAACTTTGTTGCTATAAAATAGCTTCATACTGTTAGATAAACTCTTATGTGGTGTTTCATTCTTGTATAACTTCAGATGCAGATATTGCCAAGGGCTTTAAAAATCCCTGTACAAAGGACTGAAATTTCACTGCCTGAAAATGCAGTTTTGATGGTGCAATTTTTCCTTGTAAGGGAGAAATATATAGTACATTTTTCACTGGAAACTATTGACAACTGAAAAAAGTGCAGAAATTGTATTATTTGCATGCTACAATATACAAGATCTCAAAAAAATATCTTCCTCAGGAATGAGTCATGTCCTGTAATTCAAAAGATAAAATTCACATCTCAATGAAAACAAAGATTCTATCTCATCTCTTCCAACTTAAATTATTGATATTAAACCAGTGATGTGAATTTTCATCCAGCATTTGTGATCTAATGAAGATGTGGGTATTGCTCAGTGTGGGGGCCTCAAAATATATTTTCAGAGACCTATATGTGTTGTGCAGATTGAGAGGTGTCATGAACTGGACTCTCCTGCTTCTACAGTGGATTTTTATAATTCAGGATTAAAAAAACCAAGAAAAAATATCCTGCTTAGTTTACTTCAGTGAAGATTCTATTTGTGGTATAGACAGAAGTGTTTACAACTGGGTCACAGGCCCTCTAGCTATGAGAAACCAAAAGTCTTGGCTATGACACTTTCAGTGTGATGATTTGCAATACAGGGATTACACTGTGCCTTCCATGAAGTGGAATGGATAAGTGGGATGAGTGGGAACAGTAGTAATGGCCCTAATAATGAAAACTGAAAAGAATTGCACTCTTTGCAGCAATTAAATCATTGGCTGAAGAAGTTTGCAAGGGCAACATCCTATGGTGTTCCAGCCACATTTGATTCATTGGTTATTGAGGCCAGTAGAAACTGTAGGAAGCCCAAGCAGATTCAGAAGAAAGAAACACATTTGCAGTGTGATTGAAGGGCATGATAACCCCACAGATCATTTTCATTTGAAGGGTTCCAAGGGAATAACGTGATTTGACCTGGACTAGACTTCTGACCTTCAACCAGAATTTGTCTCCTATCAGTTTTATGTAAGGGTGTGATGTCTTGACTGGCCCGTATTGCCTCTGAGTCAGATTCCTGAGTTTCTGTTATCAGTTTTCTCCATAGATTACAGATCTTTAGCAACAAACTTGTTTACGAATGACATCCCTTTGCAATTTTACTGTCACCCACTTCCCTAACACTTTCCACTTTTGGAAATTCCAGACAAGATTTAATTCTCTGCTTTATATCTCCAAAACAGTCCCCTTGTCTTGTATCTCCAAAACAGTCCCCTTGTCTTCTAGACAGTGACTGTCTTTTGTGAAAGAGCGAACAAACTGGTCTCCTCCAGTAAAAGGAAACACAACCAGAAAGTGAAAGGTTAATAAAGTTATCTGGGCATGCCTACACTCAGCAGTCTCTCTTGCAAATCGAGAGACAATGATGCCTTCCCAGATGTGCATTTTAGCACATAACAGGGATTGATGTTCCTGCTAAGGACGCCCAAGGCCATTATTAAACACAATCATCTTCTGAGTGATTGTAGAGTATCTGTTGCTACAAAACCTAGTAGTTTTGTCTGTATATTCCCTTAGAAGTCCCAGGGTATGCCTCATGTCTTGGTCTGTGTGAATCAAACCACCAACATCTACAGGATTCTCTAAGTGGTGTGAATGAAACTGTGTGCACCAGATTTTATCTCTTGGCATTAAACTAACAGAACTTCCATGATGGGAAAAGCTGTATGCGTTCCTTCCTATGCTGTAGCTTTAGGCCTTTTTAAAAAAAAAGAAGTCATAATGGGAAGGCACCTTTAGCCAACCATTGGAGCTTGGAGTAACCATTGGAGCTTGGAAGTAAACCAGCATCGTTTACATGTGCTTCCATAATAGTTAGAGGATCTGTTATTTAGCAGAACCCAGCAAGTGCTCACTCCCTTGCCTGTTCATATGGGGCTCATTAGTCTGCCTCTTTGTGCAGCTCTGCCTTGCTATATGTAACTTGGTTTCTAGTTTCACGCTAGTCCAAATCTACACCAGTAGATGTCACTTTGGATACTTAACTAACAAGATCCCACTGGGTGATGCTTCTTACCCTTGAAATGTCTCTTGAAATACAGCCTTTTCTTACTGTTACTCACTGACTAGGGTGTCCTGTACAGTCACTCAGCTGAAATCCTCACTTAAACAAATTTTGTCTTCCTGACCTGGCTGACAAAACCTATGCACATTGATGAGGGGATTCACCCACTCAAGACTGGGTGCTAAATAAACTCATGCAGATGACATATAGTTACTAGTGCTGCAGTTCAACTAAGGAGGGTATCAGAATGGTGTCTCAAGCCTTCCTGCATATGGCTCATTAAAACTCCATGCATTTGTCTCACGTACTTGGAGAGACACAAATTATGGACCTCAACAAATGGTCTTTTGCAAGTTCTTTTTCAGTATTACTCCAACTGTGCATTCACCTCTGAAATACCAGTTAGCTCTGTTTCTGCCTTTTTGATGCCTCTTTGTGGTTGTACATTTGACTGAATGATGATCTTGTTCACATCATCCAGCAAGACCAAGCTGCACGGAAGAAGGGCTTTTTCCCAAGAGATCTGAAAAATCTAATTTTTAATTATTTAGTTTCATTATTTGTTGTAGATATTTTGCATGTTAATTGTATAGACTATCATGTGCAATATATTTTATATTAATGATATAATTTAATTAATGATGTGATTATTATTAATTTTCACTTAGCATTAATATGTGTGAATTACAGGTGGAGAAATTGAGTGGCTTGCCCAAAATCATGCAGTGGTTGAGCAGGGAATCAAATTCATTTCTTCTCCTCCTGTAAACCTGGACACTTCCACAGGCAGCAGACCATGACAGAAGTTAAGGACTTAGAAATGAAGGCTATCCGAAGACTCTATTTGACCGGTGTTCCTATCTGCCACTGGTTGCCATTCCCAGACCTGCCCACTTGGAATTTCTTTAGCCAGTAGAGCTAAGTCCACATGAAGTTGTTTCTTGGCTAAATCACAACAATGGATAACATCAAGAATTATTTGCTGCTCTGCTGCTTTGGAGAATATATTGTTTCATTGATGAAAAATAAACTTAGTCAAGATGGTATAAAATTTGCCTAAGTGGCTGGAGGAGCTCTGAGGTTTTTTCCAACACAGTCACTCCAAATCTTTTGCTTCATCTTGTCTTTAAAAGTAGACAGCTCTGCCCTTTGGATCCTTCTGGATCATGCTGTTTGTGTCAGCCTGAAAATGCAGACAATTACATGAGAGTAATTTGAGAACTTCCATTGCCTCTAAAATGTACAGCTACACAATTTTCATGTAACTTTTTTTTTTCTCCTTTCTTAAAAATCAGATGCAAGGGAAAGGGCTTGTACAGTCATTGATTCTTTTCTATGTCAAGCTGATTCAAGGACTTTTAAGGTCACCAAACCACATTTAAAGGTCTATTCCATTTTTGCTGCAGCCAAAGAGCTCCCATTACTGCTTAAAATTAGGCAATAGCTACATTATGTCTCTTGTACTGGCAATTTATTATCTGAGTCTTGAACAATCAGATAACTCAACAGGAATTAATAACACCAGTGGAGTTATGCTTGATTAAGAATGCAGCCTGACATCTTCATGTCTCAGCTAATGGAGACATCATTCTTTTCCTGTGAAAGTCATCAGAGGCAGGCTCAGCTTTTGAAATGCTGCTGCTTCCTTACAGCAAGATGTGACTTTGTGCTGGCCTCACCATGAAGTTCTGTATCTGTTCTAGCATTGCTTTCAGTTTCATCAGCCTGGGTTTTAAGATCGTCAGAGAGAGTTAGTCAGTCCATGCATGAAAGAAGAAGGGCTCATATAAGGCCAGACTGGAGTTCATGCATGGGACAGGGTGTTAAAGTTTAAAGCATGCTTTAGTTATGTAGCCTTTGCCTGCTGTGTAAGTCTTCATTTCCCATAGATGCCTGTTGCTTGTGGTCAAGCTGGGAAAAGAAAGGATGGTTTGCATGCTCTGTTTCTAATGACTGGCAATTCATGTGGCCTTCCTGAAGGCCTCAAGGGTTCGCTTCTCTTCTTTGGGGGGCCAGCTTTGAGGCAGTTATGACTAGACCTAACTTAATTTTACATAGCAAAATCCAGTACAAAGGGCCCTCTCCTGGAATCCAGGTGAGGACAGTCCTCTTGCTGATGCAGGAGGAAGGCTGTGGCCATCCTTTGACCATGTGAGAGCTTGGGGGAGACAGACAAGCTGCTTCTGGGAGAGAAGCAGGGAATTTTGGGGAAAGATTTGTCCCTGCATCATTTCCATTGGCTATGATTTTCTAGGGTTCCTTCCTTTTCCTTTCCACACAACCTTGAGTTCTGTCTACATGTTTGCTCCTGCTGCATAGCACAGACTCAGGTTATTTATTTATTTGAATGGGAGACTTCATAAAGAAATTCCGTTTGCTTGGTTAAAATGAAGGGAGAAAGAAGGCAGGCTTTCAGCTCCAGGCTACCACATTCAGAATCCCCATCTTTTTCCTGGAACTGCTGACATGATTTTCACAAGACCATCAGCCTAAACCATGTCCTGTGGAGTATGTACTCTGCTTTTATGCTTTTGGTCCCAAGCTAGACCTCCCAGCATTCTATTAGAAATTTAGGGTTTTAACAGAACTGATCTTACTTTTAAAACTGGTACCATATAGGATCTCCCTAGTAATTTTGCAGCTGCTGGATTATTTCTGTTGTGCTCTGTTATAAGGATATAAATTCTGTCTTCTTGTTGAACAGGCTGGTTCTAAATCAGAGGAAGGCCTCTTCAACCAGAGATCAAAACACAGAGATAATCCAAATAAAGGCCTGGTATGGGAAAACGAGCTGATAAACTTCTTCTTGAATAGTACAGAAAGCACAGTGGAGTTTTTAGATGTTTGTTAATCAGGACTTGCAGGCCTGATTGAAAGTTTATTCCAGCTGCTGCCAAGTTGTTTTGGGAATAGAAGCATCCCAGTGTACCTCTCCTGAAAATCCCTCAACCGTTCTCTCACATTCTGAGGTTTCCATTCAATTACTTATTGTTGACTTCTGGGTGGTGCTGAAAGCATTTCTTTCCTCTATTTAATGAACAGCTAAGATGCCATAGGCAGAACATACCAATTTAAGCTATAAACCTGGCCTGCAAAGGTAAAAGTAGAAAAACAGCGTTGCAGAGAAGCGGAGTATCAGCCTCAATGGCTGTGTGCTTGGTCCAGCTGCATATTTGTGTAGAATATTTTCTTGCTTCCTATCTTCTGGTGTTGTAATCACGTGTTTCCAAGCACTGTAATTTGCAGTGACTATTAAGTTTGTTTACGGGGGAAGAAGCTAGTAAACTGCCTTCAATGAGGTAAGAAGAGCACCTCAACTTTCTGCAGTCAATCTGTTGTTGAATGACAAGGAAGGCTTTTCTGTCCCTGCCCACTTTCAGTTATTGTCATATAACATGGGGTTTTAGCTCAAGGGAGGAATTGAAATCTGTGGCCTAAATTTACCTCACTTTGATCCAGAAATGAGGCTGGAAGTTTTAGGAAAATAAGTCTTCTGATACAGTCTCCATCCATACCTCATTGCTACTACTGCAACTCTTGTCTGCAGTGTTTTGCTTCTGATCACCTCTGATAGGGAGAGATGAATGAGAAGATTTAAAGCAGAAACAGAGAAAGATGTTTTTGAGTCATGTTCGGATCTCCGCAAAGCCTTAGACGTGACACAGAGCCTTCTGGATATCTAAGGGAATAGTCCCTTGACTTCACACAGAGCCCTGTCAGTCTGATGCTGTCTAACAGAAGCAAGCTAATTTTAGTTAACTCCTAACAGTTTGATGGTGCTTTGTAAATCAAGAAGTATACCACTAGTGCCTTCTTTCTATGTGCCAGATGCTCTTGCAGCCTTTGCAGATCTGTCCGTGGTGTTACAGAGAGCCAGCTCTAATTCCTAACTTTCAATGAAAAGGGCAATAGCCTGTATGTTCTCTTAAAACAGTCTCTCAGTCTTGATGTATGCTTTTGCTCTTAATTTGCCTTACTGCCTTGTCTTGAGAAAGAATACAGATTCTAGAGGAGGAACTGAGGACCCCAGAACAAGCTGAGAGCTGCAAGGGAGGCTTTATGTTGAGCCCTTGCTAGAGGAATCTGACTTGGGCAAGTGAGATGGCTGTGTACTCATCTCTCTATAGGCTTTTGAAAAGTTGTCATCCCATCCCCCCAAAAATGGTTTTCATTGTGGGGATGGGGTAAGGGTTTAGATTATACTTTTTACAGGTTGTTGCAAAGGAAAATAATATGCTGTTGTTTAATTTCAATGCATGGTAAAAGTGTCTCTTCCTCCTTCAAGATGTTTGCTAAGGAAGGGTGATCTGCAAACAGAAACAAATGGAAAAGCACTGGTCTGCTTTTGCATGAATGTCCACTCTTCTGTCATTCAGACTGGGTGTTTGGCAAGTGGTTTAAGATAATTCTGTGTTGCTGTATGCTTTAGACTTGGATTTGGAGGTAGAGATAGAGGGTGCTTCAGGGCTTCATATTGAAGAGGTAGTGGGAGAATGTCAAATAAGAAGCTGGCAAGCTATGCCCAGAGATAAGGATATTCCTGTTCCTGCAGGGTATCTAGCTCTGTTAGGGAAGGGACAGGAATCTAAGTGGCTCATGACTACTCTGAAGGCTCTTTCCCTTGACGGGTGTGTGCAGTCCCTTGTTTAAGCTTCAGTTTTCTCAGAAACTTAGTACTCAACCTTGTTTGACAGGCTTAGCGAGTGTCAAGGAGAAAGGCCTGTCACACCACTTGTCATCTGCCTCTCACTCAGACATGTCACATTAGAGCCTGTGTAAAGGACATTCTGTGTCCTCTGGGCCCTTTCAGAGACTGAAGTCACAGGTCTGATCACCAATATTTTTTATAAGAATCTTTGAGTGAATTTTGTCGGCAAAAGTCATCACAGTGATAGGGCAAAAGCAATCACAGATTATGGGAGGACTCAACAAACCAGCATTTGTATTGATTTTTCTCTTCTGCCTTCTGGCTGTTCACTTGTGCTGTTCACATAAAATGGTCAATTCATGTTCCCAGCACTGCTTTTTATCTCTGCTTGGCTCACAAATGCAAAATCAGATTTAAAAGCAAACAAGATTGTGTTCCTTTCCTCCTACTCACTGACCCTGGGTTTCCAACAGGCAGCTTTTCCCTGCAAAATAAAGCTATTTCTCAAGGGCAAACCTGGGACTTTTGAATACTGAGAGCACTTTCAGAGGCCCCAGGCAAAGAACAGAAGGCCTTAGATTCAGCACTACCATATTATGTCGTGACTGGAAACCAACCTGCCTAAACTCTTTGTCTCTTCTGTTCAATTTAATGACCCACTTGAACGCATATACATGACAGGCTATGAGCAAATATCCAACAGTAATGTAGACTTTGAACCCATTACAATAATTTAAATCTGCTAAAGAGAGTTATGAAATCATACCCTTGACAAAACTTCTTTGGTGAAAGGTTTTACGTTCAGTGACATTATATTTGAAGAACTCGCATCACTTGAACAGTTTTGAGACATCTTGGTTTCCAGTCCCAGTGATTTGGGCACTTCTTGCATTTTTTCCTGTATTGTTTATATATATTATTGAGGCAGACAAAAACAGTATTTGAAATCCTGGCAGGAGATGATAGTTTGAAGTTTCTCCCTGCCTACTTCTACAACATCTATCTTGGCAAGTGTCTTAACCACAGGGCAGTGTGAAAAAGAGCACTAGTATGAAAGTGCTCTTTCACTGTGTGAAAGACTGTGTTTTGTCATCTGCTTTTAGTAAGGATGCCCAGAACTGAAAAATGTGTATCTCAAGCATAGTGAAATTATTTATTTGACTGAAGTGGACTGTTTACCTCTAGTAGTGGAAAGTAGTTTAGAAATAGATTTGAATTTTTTGTTCAAAATCTAAATGCAAAAATTCATCAATTTCTCCCAAATCTGATATGATATGGAATTCAGCTATTGATATTCTGAGTGTGGATGCACTTCATGTGCAAAGAGACCACTAAAGGTGCTTTTTCTGTCCTGGTAGCACCAAACATGAAATCCATTCTTTTATCTCACACTTACATCCTTCAAGCTTTTAACAGAAAATGTAACTGGTTTTTAAGGAGAATTTATTGACATTTGCTCAGTGATGACTCATAAGCAATGTGGTAAACCCTGCATTGTTGTACGCATATAAATATGTACATAATTCTGACAAAGATATATAAAATAAAAAGTTCAAAGCTTGACTCTTGATAGGCACAGCTTTGAAGCAGTTTGGTAAAAAAACCCATAGGATAAAACTATGGCTCTTCCTAGTGTAGCTAACATAAAACAGTTTTGCACATTTCCTGTTCTCCCAGTCTTCTGTAATCAGAGCATCATGATTGTAAAGTAAGGAAGTTGCTTAAAAGATACTAAAAATGCCATAGCTTCTCTAATTAAAATCAAACCTGAGAGCTCTGAAGTGTTGGCTCAGTGGAACAATAGTTATTAAATCACCTGGGCCTTGCTTGGAGATGCCAGGTCTCCCTGGCTTTACTGTTCTCAAGGTCACAGTGAACAACTTCACAGTATGAATGAAAAATCAAACTGGAAACTGCACAATAGGGTGCCTGTGAAACAGACTCATTTATAAGTTGGTGCAGAGCTAACAAAAGTCTATACTGGACTGCTTTGTCATGATTTTGATAACAGTGCATAACACTGCTTCTACAAGTCTGATTAAACAGAGTAATCTATGCACTTTTTAGACATTATGTTTTTTAATGCAGCTCCCCTCCTTTCAAAATCTCTAATCTTGCATGCAATATAGTCCTAAATGCAGTGGCTAAATCTTCTAATGGTTCCTGGTTTACCAACAAGAACCTCATTTGTAATTGTTACTAATGCTTGTGAAAATTCAGGAACTGCAGTGGCTTTGTAGTCTGGGAAACACAGTAAGTTTCACCCTGGTAAGCAGCCTCACTTTCCAAAACAGACATTATGGTGGTGCTTTTGTGACAGGGTAAGAGGTGGGAATAAGGATAAATTCACCTCCAGTGCAGCTTGGAGAAGAGGATCTCTGGAAATGTTAAACAACTGTATGGATATGGCACTTGGGCACATGGTTTAGAGCTGACAGAGCAGGGGTAGGTAAATGGTTGGACTTGATAATCTTAAGAGATCTTTTCCACCCTTAATGACTCTCAGATTCTATGATCTCAGCCTGGCTTATTTCCATCACTTGTCTGAGATAAGGCTATAAGATGATTGATGTAATCTCCATAGTCCTGCATGGGAAGGGCATCTTACACTTCATGTCAAGGTCATCCCTGTACTGTGGGCACTGCTAGGCAGCTGTGCAAAGTGAAAGGAAAAGCAGATGCAGAGAGGGGGTGTGGTGTGGTCTAGGTATATGACAGGGCCTGGGTTACAGATTGGTAGGTGATATCCTCCATTATACCTGAAAACTGTTTTGTGATACTACAGGTCCTTGTCTAGCTCCTTTGGTCAGCTAGTTGCCTTTAGCTGGGAGGCAGAACATTTTAGGAAGATGATATTGCAGCTAAGAGAAAAATACCATGTAACAGAGAAGTGTAGTTAATCATTCTGGTATAGATTGCTGTCCTTATAATGACAGCAGAACTTAAATTTGTCATGCTTCCTATTGCTTGTGCTGCACTGTTCATTTAAGGAGATATCCCACTGTGAAGACCATCATAGAGCACAGCACGAACAGGTACAAGCTTCTTTTGAGCCTGTGTCCCATATCAAATTTGGATTTCACACCACCCCTAGAGCAGAAGGACAAAAAAAAAAGGAAAAAAAAACCAATTAATTCAAAGTTACAGTAGGTTGCTTATTATAAGCTTAAACAAGATAATAAGTGAATAGACATTTTCCTACTTAAATAAAGCTGAAATCAAAATATTAGCTACAATTCAAAGTAATTGACAATATTATTTATAATTTTATTTAGAAACTGCAGAGTAACTTGTTTAAATGCAAATTTACAGATTAATACAGGAAAAATGGTATCGTTATACTAATCCAAACATTTTTGGTCTTTTCTGTTTAAAGTCTGGTCTTCCCTGCCTTTTGAATCTGTGAGAGCTGGTATGCTCTGATTCTTTGTTCTGAACCAGGGGAAGTATTCTTTGGGGAAAAATGCAGGGTTGTTTTGCCATGGATATTGCAATCTTGCAAAGGAGAAAGCTTTGCAATGCTTTCTGTGTGGATAGTTAAACCTTTTTTGTTTGTGTTTGTGTGAATGGGTTTGTGGGTAATCTGGCACAAGGTATCAGCCTTTCTGCTCCATGATTGCTTTTCACACAGCCTCCTGGGTGGTAGGGAGCAGTTCCTGGCTCTCCTTTGTGCTCTGTATAGAAACAGTAATAATGCTTATAAACTAATGTGAAAACAGTGCTCTGCCAAACACTTCTGTCCTTAGTTGACCAGAGTATTTCCACCCTGCTTGGTCCCTGTCTGTGGTTTTTTACATACAAATGTCCACACAGCTCCAGTGCAAGAAAGCATGGGCAACATGCTACCAGCTTGCCATGCCTGTGGCCCAAATTGCCTAGGAACAGAAATGTTCATTACTAGTGGATGGAAAGCCTGTCAGGTTAAACTTTGGTCAGCCCTTCCCTGGCACCATATACTGAATTCCACCCCCCTCCCTCTCACATGGTGAGTTGCCTGTGTTTTCCAAGGCAGCTGTGAGGCAAATGAAACCTGAAGGTTTCTGAACTGGTATTCTCATGCTTATCATATGGGATGGGCTGTAAATTTGTGTCTGCTACAGCTAACTGTGTAGCAATATTAAACTGCATAGTCAGCTCTTCAGGGATCTAAAATACCTAAAAAGTGTAGAAAAAAGTCTTTTTCATGGGGGGCTTCAACTGAAATTAAATATGTTGCATAGCTGCTACTGCCAGGACTAGAAGCATCCTTGAAAATACTTTTCCTAGCGCAAGAGGTGTTGATTTCACAAGGAAATTCTGTCATTAGACCTCATCTTGACAGATATGTGGGAATCGATCTCAATATTTAGGGGTGGATGAGTCTGAGATGCAGCTGCTGATGGCCTGAATATGTTTGCAAAGCTAAGTTTAAATAAGCAGGTAGCAATTATTTGGTAATTCTGATGGGTGGCTGTAGAAAGTTCAAAACAATAATGAGCTAAATGAGCTAAAAATAATATTTAAGTAGGAAAATATAGTTAATAATTTAAAACTGTTGAAGAATCAACACTTCTCAAATGCACACCCACATTATACAAAAATCCTGATAGTCTTGGATGAAAAAAGTCAGCATTAAAAATAGAAAATATGGAATGAATGTGGACGAATAATACAATAAAGGACATAAAATGTACCATAAAAAGTATCATAAAATAGAAATTGTAAAGGAAGAAAAAGAGCAGAAGTAGAGCTTTAGAAGTAGCAGAATTAAAGGCAACAAAATGTTTGTTTCAAAAAATGCCCTAAGAAAGAATACTTCAAGTAATATAAATCAGCTATTAAATGAGTTCTGCACAACTGTTAATAATGATGTGTTTTTTTCCAGTTGCAGAAGACAAACAATGCATATGAGATGAAAATTCTACAAAGTCATTCACAGCCAAAGATGATGCTAGATAACAGCACTGATGTGAAAAGAGGGAACCTAGGTAACTTATACTGTAGATAGTAGATATCAGGCCAATTGTGTGGATACATCAGGAAAAGAAATATAGATAGTATCAGTGAGTTTGCATTTGGCAATCTGAGATTGGAAGAATTGATTCTTATGCAAAGTTAGGAGTTTGGTTTTAATATAACAGGACATTCTTAGACTTGACGTATTATCACTTCTGAATTCTTAGCCTGAAATACATATTAAAGGGATAAAAAGTCCTTGTCAGATAGATAGCTTTTAAGTCTTGTGGATAATTAGTCCCTGGCCCTAGACCTAATGAATGTGTTTATTAAGGAGATAGACCGTTGTGTATAGAAAGAGCAGAAAATCTACTTTCCTTTCTGCAGGACAGAGTAAAAGCAAATAATAACATCCTGTGAAAAACTCATGTGAATCATCATGGGACCATAACAAGTCTGTGGATTTCATTTCAGCCATCAAGTTTGTGTTTGGTGATGGAAATAAAAGCAGATCCAATTCTTTCAAAAATTGCAGCTTTACTGAGAACCATTGTTGAACCTCATTAAAATGATATTTTAAAAAGAAAGAAAAGGGGGAAAAAAGGCTTTTGATAATAAAAATGTTTCCTACAGATGGAAATTGCCTTGCATTCTCTCAGACAATTAAGGGAAAGGATGAAACACTTAAACTGTGTTTTGGATGATGGGTAGAAGCAGAGCTCTGCTTGCTAATGACTCTCCTTCACTTAGCTACTCCTAAGCCATTGATGCTACCAGACTTGAATCACTGAATTTTCTGAAATATGGGTGGGTTTCAGGTTGCTTTTCCCCTCTCATGGTAGAGTGAGGAGAGGGAAGGGAGTAAAATCTTGCAGCCTCCCTTGCCCAATTTCTTCCCTCTCCTAGAGGACAGACAGATGCAGGATGAATTTTAGATAAATTTGGACTGACTGTGTAAAGCATGTCTCTTTCCTGGTCAAGGGAGCATTATAGACATAAAGCAAAATTGCTGTTCAGCAAAAAGAATGTGTGTTGTGGGTATCTCTGAAAGTCCCATCAACCCATTGTCAGTGAAGAAAATGTTGCTGAAAACATTGATGGTGAAGACCTTTGAAGAAAATACATCAGTCTGCAAGAGAATTGATCTAGGTACAGAAGAACTGAGTGTTTGTGGCCTGATGATGCAGCCTTATCTCAGGAAGTAGTTTTCTTTAACGTTGAAATGGCTCGTTAGATGACGACTTATTGATAGCAAGTACTGGTTTTTTGTACTAAACCAGATCAATTAATCCTCTGTTTGCAATCTTTTTTTTTTTTAATAAAGAACAATTTCAGTGAGGAAGAAATAAATCAGTCATAGAAGGTTTCTTTCAGAACAGTGAAAGGGTTGTGCCCTCTGAGTTTTTGTTAAAGCCAATAGCAAAACTACCATTGACTTCTGTGGTGCAAGAGAAGGTCAAAAAGGTTGGTCATAAAGAGCTCAGGGTAGCTGAAAAAAAGACAACATGGAGACAAAATTACTGAAGTGACATCATCGGGATTGCACAGCAATTTAGTGGCAAAGCTGGAAAAAATCCATGTTCGTTGAATCCCTGTGTCTGCTTAACTGTGTGGCTTTTCAGCATGAGAAGATAATCTCACTGATTTCCAATACTGTAAGAAGAGAAGAAATCCAACTGAGACACTATTCATGTGGTGTGGAGAAAAGCAAACACTCATGTACATTAGATCCTTGGCAGACTAGGCAAAACAGACTGTCTTGTGCAAATGCTCTGAAGATTAGCAGAGTAATATTTGTAAAAATTAATCAATTTAATAGAGATGAGAAGAAAAAATAAGACAGTCCCAAGCCTGATCCCCTGCTCAGAGAAATCACTGAGAGACTTTAATTAATGTTAATTGGAATGGATTGATCTTTTTTTGAGCATTAACTTAGCTTGAAATCAGAGTTGAAAATGCAATCTTATATTAAGAAACAAAAGTTTGGATTATGATCAGAGGACACAAAGTAATAAATAAAATATAGCCCCAGTGCCTTTAATATGTATAAAATGTAAATTGAGAAATGGCATTGATTAAGTCATGTCAAAAAGAAATAAGAACAGCAACTAGAAATAAATACATCTGGAAAATGAGAAAATCAGTTCTGACCTGTGTCTTCAGACTAATGAAGAAAACTCAGTAAAATCTCACTATGACAATGCTTAACTCAGTTATAAAGAACTATATAGTAAATATATAATATATATTTTATGTTTATCTGATACGTATTTTATGAAGAGTCAAGAACCGTTTTTATTCTCTAATTATACACTTCCAAAATGTAACAAAGAGCTGATGAGTTTCTGAGATTGGCTTACCAACTGTAAATTAACAGAAGTCATGACATGCACACACCATTCATAGCACATTTCAGTTTTGCCTAGAAAAGAGACACAAGACAAATGAGGGTTTGTAAAGAACTGATGTCACTAAATATTGAAGAGTGACTTGATTTTTCAAAAATCTTTAAAATTTGAGAACACGGAGAATGGCTAGATTGTGCACCATAATGTTTCTCTAAGCATATGCTGTCCCAGCTCTGCACTACAGCTTTGAGCAAGAGAACCAGTTAGCAGGCATTTCTTCCAGGACTCAAAGTTATTTGTGGAGTTCGAATAAAGGTAGAACTCAAATTTTCATGTCGCTGTAGAGTTACTGTATGCATATGTGTTTGAATAGATACAATGGATGTTAGCAGAATATCTAATTATGTTACATTTGGTTGAATAATAACTTTTTTTAGTGAGCAAGTGCTCCTTCAGACTAAAGAATGGTCGTGTCCACCGCCAACACTCTCTCTCCAAAACTCTGACTGGCTGATGAGATTTAAATACCCTGCAACCACACAAAGCCTAAGACGTGGTTCTTAAAGTCCCATAAAAGAGTCAGTGTGGGAGGGCCTCAGATTGTGGAGAATAGGGGTGACAGACCAGTACCCAAAGAGAAGAGCTGCTGGGACATGGCCCTTACTGCACTGTGGCTCAGGATGTGCAGGGGAAAACAGTCCCAGCTTGTCCCTTGACCTTGTCCTGGCAGGAACTGTTCAGTTTAGCAGCATCACTGCCGAAAGTCCATGGATGACATAGAGTAACAGGGATAGTTAGTGATAGTGATAGTGATTGTTAGTGATAGTGATAGTGATAATGATAGTGATAGGTGCGGCATCAGCCTTGATATTGCAAGAATTCATCTATTCCTGCTGTACTTTTGCCTGCTGAAATTAAAATTTTGGCCCTGATCTCGCAGTTGAGGTGCAAGTGGAGAATATTATCATCCTGACTAGGAACCCATTAACTCTGTGGAAGGTTTTTCATATTAGTCAGGAGAGCTAGTGAAACTGATCATTAGTTTGCTCAAAGGGATTGGCTCCACATTTAAAAAAAGCTAGAGTCTGTTATGCAACAAAATAGTCTTCTTGGAGGGAAATGAGAATTGCAGGAAGACTATCCTGAAGCGACATTTAAACTGAGTCCATATATGAGAAAGCCAAGAAGCATATTCAATCAGCACTGAATTAAAGTATTTTGGCCTTAATTTTAAAAGACCCTTTTTCTTTGTGCTAGCTGTTGGCTGTGAAATAGTAGTGTGTGACATAATATACATTGAAACTAGCTGAGATATGCTACAGTGATTCTCACAGCTATTACCAGTTTTCATTAAGAGAACCCAAATTTATTCCCAGGTTATTTCCATTTCTGCAGAAGGAATTGATTGTGCCTAAGGGGAGGGAGGGTAAGAGAGACAGAGAGAGAGAGGGGAAGAAAAAGAAAGAAGGGCCTTGGTGCTTTCTAACTTTAGTGACTCATGCAAAATGAGAATGGGTAGTTAAGTATCTTTTTAAAAAAATTAAAGAACTTCACAGTGGCCACCTACAGAGTTGAGAGTGGGAGAGAGATACATTCAGAGGAGAAGAAAGCCTTGGGAATCCCTGGTATAATTTTAGGGATAACCAGTTTCATGAATGAGTTTCTCCTATCAAGCTTTAGCTATTAAACTATTCATTGTCTCCACCTGAGCTGGTGATCAATTCTTCCTTGGTACTCAGTAGGTAGAAATGTGTACCTCAAAGGATGGTGTCCCAGGTATATGCCTTAGAAGGGAATGTATTACTGTCCACAGTGTATATCTCTCCCCACTGACTAGAATTGCTCAAAACAGATGCTTAACTGGTAGCTATCAACCTATGAGCAAGTGTTCACACATGAGGAGTCTCTTGTTCTATTACCAGGTTCATTGCAATACCTTTGTGGAGAAGAATGCCCAAAACGGGAGAGCATCATGCTATATCATTGTCTTAGTTACTCTTAATCATGGCCTTAAACCAGTCTTCTGTCCACATTGCTCTCTAGAGCTCTTATCCTAGAGGTCACCCCTCTTAGACCGCAGCTGTCAGCACCTGGACATATAAACCCATTCCCAGAGTTTGTCTCTTGTACTGTAGAAATGCCCTGTGTGTTTAAGGCATGGTTCAGAGGGCAATTGTTCTAGTGTCTGGAGTTTTTGCTTTTTGTTTTGAATATATTTTTTAGATGATATCACAGCAGGAAAAGCCACAAGGCAAAGTAGAAAAAAATCTTTTTAATGTCTTCTAATTTAATTCATTGAAGCAAATCATGTTCCTGCTTCTTACATTCTTCATTGTCTTCTGTGTAGCTGTCTCCCCTCTGACATGAGTTGGCACCTTCTTCTCTTGGGAGCCCCACACCTGCTCTGATAAAGGCTGATGAAGTTAGCGCCCCAGAAAAGTCATTTTCCAAATACAAGCCTGAACAGCCAGGCAAATAACATTTCCACACAACATTACTGAATAATAGCACAGTGTCCTCGGGCTTGCAGTGCCTTCACTGGGAAGCAGGTGTGTGATGGACTATTGATGGGTAATCTAGAGAGTAAGCAGGTGCTTTTAGAGCCAGCTATGATCATGCTGTCAGTAAGTTGTTTTTGTCTTCAGACAATCAGAGACTGTGTGTCTCTAAGGCTCTTGCTTTTTTCCCCTGACACACATGTGGGAGGGGCTAGCTTTTTTCTGTGGAGAAAAAGTCAAGCAAGAGCAGGAACTGAGGCTGAGGAAGCTGCCACGTTGGGAAAGTGACAGGCAAGCTGTTACCAGTAATAACACCCAAAATATATGAATATATAAGTGAGGGAAATTTTCTATCAGAAGAAAAAAAAAAAGCACACCATTTTTCCCACTCTTCCTGAAAGTACTCCATAATCAGAAGCTTTTGCTCAGCTTAAAAATCTGCAGACTATTTTTTTGCCAATGTGCAGACTTCCTATCTTTCCACACTCTACAAATCCCTTTGACAAAAATTCTGCAGATGATGGATTTCCACCCTCAAAGGACATTAGGTCAAGAGCATTAAGTGCCAGAACTCATACACATCAGCATCTGCTAAGCAAGATGTGAAAGGTAATCACAGGGTAATATACTTGCTTGACCTGTTGACATGGGGCCAGGAGCTGTCCCTCAGTGGGCATGACACAAAATCTCCTTTCATTCCTGCATCTCAGCCAGCTCAGACACGGAGTATAATTTCTGTTTTTCCTATTTGTTTGTTCTGTCTTGGCTCTAAATTTTGGCTGAGTTTGTTGGTGGCTTCTCTGTTCTGCATACAGAGAGCCCTTCCTTTCAGGTGCTTCTCAGAGGCAACAGTATTCCTTCTCTCAGTGTCAAAGTTTCCTGTTGTGGTGCTTCATTTGTGCTAGCGTCTTCTGCATGTACTTGCGTGGTAGTCATTTTTTAAGTACTCAACTGTTAGTAAAAGGCACACTTCCACTAACACAGGACCTCTCCTGTGGCAGCAAACACTGAGATTTGAAATGTTTTTTCTTTCAGCTTCTCAGCAAAAGCTACTACATGAAAAGATTCCAGGTTTTAGCAGCCCTTTGTGTAAATAGGACCTTTACCAAAACAAGCTGGCCAAAAATCCCAACCAGCTGATCAAAAGAAAGCTCATGTGATCCAAAATAAAGCTCAGTGAAGTGTGTTCTTAATTGATATTTAATGACTCTTTTTTTTAACATTTGAAGAATAACTTTATAAATGGCCTGAAATGGTGAAAATTTCTGAAATAATAGCATTTCTACTTGCTCATGGCTTTGTTAGGCATGCACAGATATTTTATTATGGGAAGATACTAAATAGTGGTCGGGACACAGAACAGCATGATCAGCTAAGCATGTTGTTGATGTGCATGGTCACACTTAGTGCTGATGTTACCAATGCGTTTCTTTCCAACACTCCCTGCCACTTGATGCCAGACTCGATGTGATTTAAAATCTCTCTCTGACCTCATCCCCTGCTTCCCACCCTTCCCACTTGGAAGCCTCATTAATGATGTCATAAGTTCTCAGGCAGTATGAAAATAGAGAGTGAGCCTTCATTTGCCTAGCTTAAGGAGGATAGCATGAGCATGGCTGGGTATCAATTAGCCCATAAGTAAGTGCTTTGAGCTGCTGCTTTTTGACATGGACACAATAAAAAGCCAACATGCCACTTCAAAAGATCTCATTCATTGCTGTATCATCAAAAAACCAGTCAATTAGATCAAGAGAGAGAGAAAGAAAATGGGCTTTTTACTCTTGTTTTGACTCACTGTCTGGAGGATGAATGCTTCCACCCAGCAAGAAGTTAATACTTAAGCTGTTCCATACCCTCCTGTCTGAATTGCTATGCGGGCCTCCATATAGGGACAGGTCAGGAAGAGCTGCAGATCCCAACCAAGACCTCAAGAACCTCTGAAAATTTTTATAGTAACTGCTCTCCTTTGAAAAGGCTCCTTTCATTACTTTAGTAAATTGAAACTGTTAGGAGTGAGATGAAATGCTGTCTCAGTTTGACATGACAAAATGTCTGCTAAGGGGGACGGGAGCCTTCTGGGGGCAGAAAGAAGAGGAAGCTCCTTCCTCCAAGGCATTATTTTGACATTAAGAGGTTCCAGGCAGAAAATACAGAAAAGGGAAATACAGTTCTTTACCTATATTTCTAAAATAAAACTAGAACAGGACAAACAGTAACACCATAACCCAAACTTTCAAACAGCGCAGTCCTGTTCTTGTTTTTCGGCTCATTTGTGGTTACAGCCGGCAGGGGGCACTGTGGGGTGATATCCCCCGGCCAGCAGGGGACGCTGTGGGGCCTTTCCCATGGGTGTCTCAAACACGAGCTCGCTCTTTCCCAAGGCGCCGGGGGTTAGAAACTCCTCTGCAGTGGGCACCAGCCCCCAGTGAGCTCAGCAGGATGTGCGGAGTCGGGGCCGAGCCCGGGCCCTTTGCAGTGCTGCTGTAAGCCCAGCTAAGTGATGGCTGGGACCAGAGGCACGGGGCAAAAATGAGCATGTGAAAATCTCTCTCCCACCACTTTCTGAGCCAGGGAAAAGTGAAGTGCCAAAAAAAAAAGAAATTAAAAAAATAATAATAATTAAAAAAAAGCGAAAGAAAAAAACTGTGGTCCCCCTCCATGTTGCCAAACAATTACACTGGTACACAGGGCAGTGTAGGGACAACTCTCCCCAGCTCACCTGGGCAAGTGGTGGAAAAGCTGTTTCCAACAAGTCACTCTGCTCTGTCTCCTAGCCATCAAATTACTGTTTTGGTAAGGGATAAAAAATTCCATTAAAGATTTTGAAACTGTAACAAATGCCTTTGTTTTGTTTCCATAAAACAAAGACATGCCTATGAGAAATGTACAATAGAGACAGCGAGCTCATCTGCGCAAGGTTCATCTCTCCATTTTGCTGTACAGCTCTTAGCGAGATGTGGGTTGTGACTTTTGTGGTATCTTCCCCTGCTCACTTATCACTGACAATGATATGACTGCTAAACATTTGTTCTCTGATCACGATCAGTCAGGAGACAGAATGAGAAACAACTCATCTCTAGTGTGGATTTTGGGCTATCAGCCCAAGCTGGTTGCTTGCTGTTAAAATCTTCTGAGTTTTCTTAGGCAGTGACTGTTTACGGGTGAAAGCTGTTCTCTGCATTTGTAACAGGAACCCAGCCTTGCAGCACAATATAGCCTGAGTGGGTCCTTCTAGCACTGTAACACCATTTTTGCTGTTTAGTTGGATTGTTAAGATGAACTAGATATTTTCTTTTACCAACTTTCATTCACTACAAATTTGAGTTTCCTAGTCTTTTGGTAAGCAAGAAAACTACATAAGGAAGAGGCTGGTGTGTCGAATCAAAAAGGGCTAGAGAAAAATAAGTGATTTGCCCTTCATTTTTACATGTCCCTCTAAAGAGCTACAGCATATGAATAAACACTCGTAATTTCCCACTTGCTCTTTCTGGATGTCAGAAGTGTCCTTCCTATTTTTAAAGCATTTTGATGTCAGAGTTCTCATCTCTGTTACCAGTTAATGGGATTGAAAAGTACTTTTTGTACTTCAGAGGGAAGCATATGTCAAAGGTTTGAAACTAATTTATTAACTACCTTTGATTTTACTGAGTCTTGGCTCTTGGCTTGTGACAATGCCTTGGTTTCCACAGATGTGCTGGCAGAGTGGGTGTGCTAATTAGATCCTAACTGCAATGGGGCATCGCAGGATTTATTCCACACAAAAGAATCCTCAAGGAATTGATGAGAACAGTTAAATACTCTCAAAGCAAGGACTAAAGATAATCACCTAACTAATATTTCTCGAGCTCTTACTATTACTGAATTACATTATCTTGTGTTGTCAACAAAGTCAACATTGAAAACTTTGGTGTAGGTTACTGAAGGAAAAGTCTGCTGAAAAGTTTGAGGCAGTTTGTTGTCATCTCAAATTCATTCTATCCATCTAGGGGAGTTACTGAGAACAGTATTGCTTATGAAAAGGGCATGAAAGCAACTTGTTATATTTCAGTGCAGCACCATTGTAAGCAATGACTGTGTTTCAGAACAGACTCACTACAGCCCCTTTAGAAAGGTAAATCTTATTTAAATTCTCTTTTCATGAAGTAAGAATTGTCTCCCAATTTTCTCTAATTGTTCTTAGAGAAAACTGAGAATTGCAGATGCATACCTAAATATTGGACTAGGGAGCTGTTTTTCTTCCAGGTTAGTCGGGCTTCTCAGCAGTAGTGATATGAATGCTGCGTTTCTATCTGGGACAGTTAGTCAGCTCTATTCTAATACTTTTGAATTTTTTTTTTGCTTGTGCAACAATTAAGCTATGTTTATGATCTTTGACTTTGTTTAGATAGAAGTTCATCTTTTTCTTTTCCTTCAAATCCAATGTCTACTAGAAGACTACAATTAAATGCAACTGTCCCTCACAGTGATGAATTACAGTAAATTACAGGGACCATAAGTTTAACTGGAGCATATTTTCAATCATGTACAAGGGTATCACTTCCAGAATCCTTTCTACGTTCCTTCTCTATCTATTGTGATGAGCTCTGTTACCTGCCACTTTTCTTTGCTGGTAACACACTCCTATATGTTCAAGATCACTTTTTAGTGTACTACAAAAAGCCAAGGAGAACCTAAAGTTTCATAATAGCGAGAGCTGACACATGCCCAGAGAAATTAATGCAACATGCTAGAAACAAAACTGGTATTCAGAAACTGTTTTTTTAAAAAAATTGCCTTTTAGTGGCTTCCCAGAAATTTACAAAGAGATGAGATGCAGAGGATTCGTAGTTTATCTACCGAGAGCTGAACTTTAAATGAATTAGTTGTTTAGTGTTGAATTTTCAACTGGCTTTAAGCTCAAGTCTGCCAAAGTGCTTGTGATCAATAAGACAATGAAATGCTAAACCTTATAAAGCACAAACCTAGAAATGCAGTATAATAATAATTTCTTAGGCTCAGGAGCAAACCATTCCCCTTGAGATGACAAAGTATATTTCTTTTGGCAATTATCTGCATTTTCAGTAAGCTTTGCACTGTAAGCAAAAAAACGTTCCTCTCCTGCCATGAACCACTCCTTATCCACTGAAGTACTAGTATTAGATTCTTGTAGAAACACAGTGACTGGACTAGAGCTTTCAAAATAAGATTAAAAAATGTAAAAATAACAATAAACCCCACAAACCTAAAGCAAACAAAAAAACCCCCACAACAAAAAAGAGCTTTCACATATGATAAACAGAGGCTATGGGAAAGAAATAGTTGTGTCTAATCTAAATTACTGCAGTGTTCTGGGGAAATAATTTTACCAGCCTTGCACTAAAAGCAAGGCTGTTACTTGGCAAAGCAAAAAAAATGCAGGAGGCAGAAAGAAGGATGAGCAGCTTATACTTCATGTCCTGATCTTGAGAAGTGTGCACATAAACAGAGATATATTGTATGGATTTATTTATGCTGTCAGATACAGAGCCATAACATAAATTCTTCTAAATCTGTACAAGCAACTGTATTTGTGCATTTCTAAGTCACTGCCATTGGCTTCTGCGAAGTTTTTCATGTAGAAAACTAAATGCAGGCTTTGGAAACTGTAGAAATCATAACTCGCTTTGGTTAGGAGCACATCTGCTCTGCATCACTGAAAATTCCTCTGTTCTTGTGGGAACCTTCTGCAGCTTGACCCCATCCTGGTGATCATAGAGCAAAACTGTATTTTTACTGTAACCTACAAGCAATTAAACTGTAATTGTTACTGTGAAATATGTAACTTCTTTCTTCTTATCCTGTTTTAGCTGCTTTAAAGAATAGAATTGACCTAGATTTTCTTAACTGAAGCTGCAAGTTGGGTTCTGAGGGAGGGATTTTCCACAGGGCCTAACAGGCTTAGGAGTACAATATGTACTGTACTTATCTTGGGCCCTCTGGTCATGAGTCAGTGCACTGATTTCAGTCAACCCTCCAGGTACCTAAAATCAGTATTTTGGAGGTTCTGATCGCATGTCCTTTCATAAGTCAGATACTCTCTGCTTACTCTGGAGATTCTTCTCTGATTACAAGAGAGAAGACTTTGCTAATCCGTAGTAATTTGATTATCTCTATTCCTGAAATTTTCAAAACCTTATTCCCTCCCACTGAGGCTGATCATATTGCAGTAAGGCATTGTTTTAAAATGGATGCTACATATACAAAGGGAAAAAATTAACATATTTGTAAATATGGAGAAAATGAAAACATTCTGAAAAACTCATGTGTCTGTTCTTTCTCATAGTCTTGATTTCCAAAGAGTAGTAAATTTGTTCATGAACTGTAGTTCACACCACCTGAATGTAGTAATAGGAAAAAGCATTTAACTGGGGCAATCTAACATAGTCCAGGGAGTTACCAGTGAGCAGAATGGCTAATTTATGTCAGCAGAATCAGCATCTATAATAGATCAAGCTAAAATATGTTTCCCATCTGCCTCTATGCAAACTCATGGTGAAGAAACAAGACTAGTTAGAGATGCACACATGTCTGCAGAGCTATGATCTTTCTGGCATCACAGAGATGTGGTGCCCTGGCTCCTACAATTTGATATCAGGAGAGCAAACTTTGGCCTCTCCAGGGATCTGCTTGGTGGAATACCATGGGATAAAGTCTTCGAACAACGAGGAGCCCAAGAAAGTTGTTTAATATGGAAGAATCACTTCCTCCAAGATAGGGCGCAAGGCATCCCAACAAAGAAAGGAAAAAAAATGCCTGACAACCTGTGTGGATGAACAAGAAGCTTCTGGATAAACTCAGGCACAAAAAGGATGTCTGTAGAGGGTGAAAACAAGGAAAGGTAGTGTTGCCTTAAGGAAAGGGGAAAAAAACTTTCCAAGACAACTTTATGTGGGTAAAGTAGAGAAGAGTTCTTTTATTTATGGGGTTTTGGGGTACAGAATATAAAGGAGTATAAAAGAGTATATAAAGTATAAAAGTGTGAAAGAGTACAACACATGTTAACAAGTAACAGAGAGAAAAGACCGGTGCTAGGATGAACTCACAGCCTCAGGAATACCATGTGAGCTCTTTTCCAAGCACCACCACTTCAAAACGTGCAGAGTAAATTAATCCGAAAGGNCCACACCAGGCTGGGCAGCAGAGAGTGTGTGTATGTGTATGTGTGTGAGAGAGAGAAATGTCAACAAAGTGTAGGAGCTGGAGAAAGCAGAAAAGCCCTGTCTCCATGGCAGCATACTGATTTTATAACCCTACTCAATTATCCTATCTAAAGGTTGTATCCAATCTAAGATACGTCCATACCCAAAACTTCCCTTCGTTCTGCCTCATGGCACGCCTCTCCTAGAATTGAGTTGGAGGTCTTAAGACCCCTTACTTCATGTCACTTTTCCTTATTGGAGCTTCTCCAAGGTTGCTGGGTTTTGCTTTCTTGTTTTGACTAACATGGTATCTAATTGTCTTAGCTCTGGTACATGTTTCTTTTGCATGGTGTTCCAGCTATTATCTGACCATTAAGACAGCTAACACAGGGTTAGAGGTTGCTAGCTACTCCATATGTGAGAAACTACCTAGAAGTATAAAAATCTACAAATTCATGGAAACCCTAAGGCATCAGTAGCCTGGGAGGAGTACAGAGAAATTGTACAAGCAGTTAGGAAATCTAAAACCTTGATAGAATTATATTAAGCCAGGGATGTCAAGAATAATGAGAAAAGCTTCTATAGGTATGTCAGTGATAAAAAGAAGACCAGGGAAAATGTGGGCCTCTCTGAAAAGAAATGAAAGACCTGTTTACCAGGGACATGGAGAAGGCTGAGGTACTCAAAGATTTTTTTGCCTCAGTCTTCACTGGCGAGTGCTCTAGCCGCACTGTCCAAGTTACAGAGGTTGAAGAAGGCAAAGGAAGCAACTGGGACAGTATAGAACTGCCCACTGTAGAAGATCAGGTCAAGATAATTTAAATAACCTGAAAATGCATGACATACATCAGTGGGTCCTAGGGAACTGGAGGAGGAAGTGGTTAAGCCATTATCCATCAAGTTTGAGGAGTTGTGGCAGTCCGGTGAAGTTCCCACTGACTCAAAAAGGAGGAATATAACCCCATTTTTAAAGAGGAAAATAAGGAAGACCTAGGGAGCTACAGGCCTGTCGGTCTCACCTTGGTGCCCAGCAAGACTGTAAAGCATATTCTCTAAACTGTAGAGATATGGATTTAATGGGTGGACTACTTGGTGGATAAGGAAATGGCAGGATGATCACACTCCAAGAGCTCTGGTGTGATATCGCACCCATAAGGTGAAGGGAGCACCCAAGATTCATCAATGCTCCTAGTCAAAATAAACGAAAGTCAGAAAGGCCACAAAAACTCATGAAGTTTTATTAGTAAATTACATAGTTCGCATAGAAATTGGTATGTTAGTCCTTGACAGCCTATATAAGCACGTGGCAGTGGTTAAGATGAAAAGGAAAAGAAGAATTAAAGAGAAAGAGAGAAAGGCAGATAGAAGGAAAGAGAGAAGGAAAGAGAGAAAGAGAAAGAGAAAGAGAAGAGAAGAGAAGAGAAGAGAAGAGAAGAGAAGAGAAGAGAAGAGAAGAGAAGAGAAGAGAAGAGAAGAGAAGAGAAGAGAAGAGAA
>WBMV01003346.1:319853-348705 GCA_013396655.1 Campylorhamphus procurvoides
AACCATGTTTGTCTCATCCTGTCTCCATTGAGACCAGTGAAAAGATTCCCATTGATCTGAGTTTTTAGAAAATTCAGAATGGCCTATGCAACCAGGAACCTAATGCATTCTGTTTTCACTTAAACAGCAAGCAGTGGGCAGATGTGATGTTGTTTCCAATCAAAGTGAAAAAGCAAGGCTTGTTGTGTACAGATCAGACCTTCTCAAGAGAGCAGTGCTTTATCTTGCACTCTATCCATTGTGGAGCACCAGAAAAGCAAATTTCACATCTATTGTTCAGGACAGCACTACTCTTGGATGCTTGGATGACTGGGTATTCCATAGGAATGCACTGCAACCCCACAGCTAATTAAAATGGAAACCAGGTGCATGGTTCTCGGGCAGCAATGTTTCCATGGGGGTGAAGGAAAGCAGCCGGATTCAGCCAATGTCATCTGAAGATGCTGATGGAAGGCAGATGAAATGAGTCATTTGAAATCCACATCTTCATCTTATCTGTGCTTGTGGTGCAAGAGGAAAACTGCAGACTTCTATGTACCTACCATGGGAGCCCCTGAGAGAAATGTTGGGATGAAACTGAAGAGGGTCTGGAAAACATGGAACAAGATAGGTCATGAATGAAGAATTGTTGTGATTTTGAAAGAGCTGAAAGCCTGAGTTAGCACAAATTAGCAGAGCTTGTGTAGCCACAGGGAACTTGTGGGGAGATGGAACCTTGGATGAAGTAAAGGACTCAAAGGACAGAAGCCAGCTTTGCAAATAACCTCTGCTGGAAAGCTGTCAGAAAAACTCTGAGGGCCCCCGTGGAGATGGTTTGGGAACATCTTTTCCAGGAGAGATGAGGCATGAAGCAGAAATTGCTCATATATCCATATCTCTGCCTTTGCATCTTAAGTGTCCTTTATTCTTTTATTGTCCTCCTTTCTCTCTGTCTGCCACATCTCTCCTGAGTTATGCTCCTGTTTGGCTCACACGCAATTGAACAATGCAATTTAGGACTGCAGTTTCCAGACTTCACCTTGTTCTTTTTCATTATTAATCAGCCCTCTTCCACTCACACATTGACAAGGTCAGCAGAGCTATGCAGCAGCATGTGGTGACAAGAAAACACCCATGCCTTCACTCATACCACACAGATCCTCCCACACATCCCTCCATGGCATGACAGGGACTGAGACACTCAATAGTCTCTCTCATACCTTTCATTCTCTAGCACAGCTTGAAATTCGTGTGGTTGCCCATGTGGCAGGTTGGGATTCTTTGTTCATTATTCATTATAAGGCACAGAGATTATCCAGGGTCAGCATGTCTGAATTGCCTGAAACAGTCTGTGTAATTGTAACAGTGCAAGGCAGAGCTTGCACTGAAATGGATAAATTAAGAGACAAAGATAGTATCTTCCTTTCATATGTATTAAAAGGTTTCCCCACAAGTTTTCTGGGGACTAATCCTGTCCATCAAGACCGGGATAAATGAAATTATTTGACAGACAAGTAGTCCAACAAAAACAAACAAAAGGAGCCAAATTTCACACAGAATGAAATCAGGAGTTTTGAGGTGGAAGAAAAGGCAGGGCACGTTGTTGGCATACATCTACATCAAAGTAATCTCTGTACTTTGAACAGTGGTGCGAACAGAGTTTCCAGTGCTCTGGGTTTCAGCACTGTCACCTCACATAGAAAACCCTTCTCTCATTCTGGCACATCCCAAACTCAGAGGATTATGGGGAATAGATGTAGGGGAGGAAATATATGCTGTTTCCATTGCCACATAAACACACAGCAACACTCTTACTGCATAAAGATCTGTAATCAATACTTTAGCATCAGGAAAAAAATTAAAACCACACTAGAGTCCGTCACAATGGCTTCATCTTCACCTCAAACTTAAAGCCAAAGTTGTGTTTGACAGCCTGTTCACTCACAGACAGACAAAAGAAATTGTGTGGAAAGACTTCAGGTCTGTAGAAATCAAATAAAAGGGAAGTTTTTTTTCTCTAGCCTGGACTCTCACAGTTGTGGAACTAAAGGTCAGTGCTAACCTGCTCTCAATTTGTTTGACTCCTGTATGTATTCCTGGAAGAAAATTCCTTGAGTTAATGATGGGAAGATCTACATTGGGCTGATGGTCAATTTGGCAAAGAAAGAGGAAAAAAAGGACTTTTCACACTTGATAAATAAAGCCCCAAAAGACAGATGAAAGATAACTCTTTTTTTCCAGTAGCTGTCTTTTCAGTTTTCAAGATTTTTAATTTGTTTAAGGCAGTTCTTAAAGAATCAGGCTAGACATGAGGAGAAATATTTTAATTGTAAAGGCTAGCTAAATTCCAGAGCAGGTGAGAGTTCTTCATGAGCTGAAGTATCTAAGAAAAATACTTGTTCAGGTTGAGTTAACCCTTGAGATGGAATGGTGTCTGTGCGTGTGTATTGCCCTTCCAGTGTCTTTTCTAACCATATACTTTCAAGTCTGGCTGAAAATTTTCTTGTTGTTTGGGGGGGGGGGGGGAGAGAGGGGGGTGGTGTTTGTTTGGTTTTGGATTTTTTTGTCTTCTGTTTCTTTTTTGTGTTGAAAGTTAGAATGTGAATGAAATTTAATAGACAGAACTGTGTAAGAATAGGCAAGGTCTCCCATAATCAGTATAATAAGCAAGATAAGGAATAAGCATTTAGATTTCTCAGTACCTTTTCAAACTTTAGCTAGTAAACCATAACTTACTCTGGGGACCACCTAGAGACATTCGCCTGTGAGACAAGAGGGAGACTAAGCCTTACAGGCTGATCACAGTCTAGCATTGCATGCCATTACTCCTGCATGGTAGCTGGTCCTATGTTGAATCTCCATTGTGGTATATAGCCCTGTAACTACAAGCTGATAAAATGCTTTCTTTGCCTCAGATGTGAATGGGGAGATCATTTGTCTTTAACATCTCTCTCATGAAGTCTGGTCTGACCAGCACTGAGTAGGTATAAAAATTGTAAGACAAATGTCCTTAATGAATATTCTGGCTTGAAAGAATTGATTTGAGTGTTTTGAAGTTACTGGTTTCAACCTTGCAGGCTGTCATCCAAAATATTAATGATGATGAAGAAAGGAAGCACAAATATTGCCTTTGCTCAGAAATGCTTAGGAGGAAATGTTTCTAGTCAAACCTAATGACCCTTTGAAATCAGAAAGTCGTGACAGTAGGAGTGCACTTTATGCTTAACTGTTAAACAATTCAGCCTATTTTTAATTGAAAAAAATGCAAAGAAAAATAATGAAAATAGCATCTACTTCATGTCTATTCAGCAGTATCATATTATTGATACTTGAAAATACTGAGTACATGGTACCAGCAGAATTCTTTGATGTTTTTGAAATAATATCTAATTTTCTTTTCAGTGTTATTTTCAAGCTTATTTATGAAAAATGTTTTGCTTGCCTTCGCATGTACTGAGAACAATCTTATTTCTATTTGGTACTTCAATTAAAATTAGACATAGGTAAGGAATGGCTTTTACAAATCAATAATTTTGAAGCTGATAGCTGCTACAGTAAACTTGAATGCCTTTCCTCTTCCTCCCAAAAGTCAAATGCTTCCCTAATGTAGCTGACATGAAAGGATTATAAGCACTTGTGTGGGTGCATGTGAGGTCACTGGTGGCTGAGGAGCTGATAGGGCAGGAGTGGGTAGATGTGAGCAGCCATGAAGGCAGGTGGTTAAAAGGTAAAAACGCTGAGCAGAAGAATGTTGCTGCCAGCCTGTGAGCTGTGAGTCTGGGGACCAGAAGGATCCTTGAAATGTGCATCTTGCCTCCTTAAAGCATAGCTTGGCACTGAGAAAGAGGGCACTTTCTAAGTCTGCATCATGATCACAGTACCAAGAAAGTTCAACCTCCATTTATCATCAGGAAAAGTGGAAACAGTTTGAGGAATCTGAATTAGTCTGAACAAACAGAGTAGGCTTCCAAGCAACCTGATTTAGTTGAAGATGTCCCTACTTATTGCAGGGTGGTTGGACTAAGATGGCTTTTAAATGTACCTTTCAACCCAAACCATTCTATGATTCTGTAATACAGAGGGTAGTTTGCAGGTATGCTTGTTGCTCTACATTTGTATGAGACAGTTTAAGTTGATTTTTTTTGACTGTGTACCACCATAATTTCCAAAACAGTGATACTTATGGAAATAGCAGCAAAATCTGAGGATTACTGAAATGTTTGAAGACTGTTGCCTGATGAAGTTTTGTCATGCAAAAATTGTTTTCCTTGAACATTCCTTCAAACTAGCAATTGAAAAGGATGTCCTAGTCACTGTGGGAACTGAGATATTATAGCACTTCTCTGCCTAGCCTGATTTACTCTGATTTACGCATATCTTTACTCCTCTATGAAGTCTAGCATTTTGAGTATAAAATCCTAGTTAGATTCTGGTTACTCATGTAATGTCTTAGTGCCATGCCTTTAATTCTTAGTGGAATAGCAAGTTTTAGGTATCCATCTACTCACAGGCTTATGTTTCTCTTCAAATAGTATGGGTCAGCTGAGTTTCTAATGAAGATTTATTTTCACAAAGACATCTTTCTGTCTCACTTATACAAAGGAACCATGGATGAAATGGTATAGGATCTGCCTCACATGAAAATATCTGAAACTGTCATTTTCACTGCAGTCCTGTTTGTCCTGTCCTCTTTGCTTTGGTTTGTTGGTAATTATTTTTTACCTGAAGTTTTGCCACATCCGTAAATCTTTACTATACAATGCTGCAGATGAAATTTCGAATCACTACAGATATCGGATTTGAGCATCAGACTATTAACAGAAAAGAAGAGGATCAACATCAGTAGAATGCCACCCTAAAACTTCATTAAGACAGAGGTTATATTCTCTTTACTAGGCCCACAGCTGCATAGTCCCAGTTTCTCTCATGTGCTTGTTTCTGAGTTACCTGAGCATCTGACCATCTTGTCTTGTGAAAGCTGTCTATCCACTAGATTATTCCTAGGGACAGGTTGTTAGGATGGATAATTTTGGTGTCTGTGTAAAAGAGCAAAATGAGAATATTAACAGTGATGTTCATACTGCAGAATATGAGGCACCACATGTGATGGCTGGCTTTATCAGCCATCCCATTCAGCAAGTGACTGACAATGTGTTATCTTTCCTCTGCAGTATGGGATAAAGAAGAAGGAAGAAAAGGAAGCAGAGGCCCAGGCTGCACTGGAAGCCAACGCTGAAGGAAGTCTGACACGCCCAAAGAAGGCAATCCCTCCTGGCTGCGGGGATGAGGAGGAGGAGGAAGAAGAGAGCATTCTAGACACAGTCATCAAATACCTACCAGGGCCCCTGCAGGACATGTTCAAGAAGTAATAGCTGCAGACTGTTAGATGGGCACAAACAGTACTGCAAAGGATTTTTCTTTTGCCCAATGGGGATTTACAATCTTGCCATCCATCATGCAGCCCTCCCCCCCTCTGCCCTCTACTACTCACTAGGAGTCCCTTTGCTTCCCAGTCCCTCCTGACAGCCTCTTTCCCCTACCTCCACCCCAAGACTTATCCATTCCTTTTTTTGTACATAGTCTCACATCCAGTAGATGCCTCTCAATGGATGTAAAGATTAAAAAGCTGCAGACTACACAACTTTTATTATAAGCCATAGTACTATGTATGTTAAATAAGGCAACTGCACATCAAGCATAGAAAAGGAACAATCTCATTTCCATCCAGAGCAAGAAAGAGTGTTTACTAAGTATGAACAGTGGCCTCTTTATTTTTTTCAATTATCTTTTTAAATTATTTTTTATAATAATTAGTCATTATTATAATGTTCTTGTTGATTGGGTCACACTAGCCATTTTTTGTTGAGCACATCTGCTCTTGGAAGGGACATCTCAGTTATCCCACGGAACTAGAGTTTTTCTGGTTTAGTTAAATCACTGACATAAATAAAAGATTGTTTGGAAAGTAAACCATGCATGACTTACAGAGCTGACATCACACAGAACTGTGGAAGACATGAGTCATCTGCCCTCAGATGCTGTAGAAGCTAAATGCCTCAGAATCTAAGCAAGAGTCATGTTACTTTGGGAATTAGCCATAAACTTAACTTGAAAGAGCAGATTGGTCAGACAGTTGCCATATAGAGAGTTGAAACCACAGGAGATTGCATGGTGCTCTGGTAGAGGGCCTTCCCTACTCCTCTGAAGCCAATGACCAAGTGTGTTTGCTGCTCTGTTTAACTAACCTTCCTTTTTCTGCCCAGTGCCATATTCAACTCTTGCATTCCCAGCAGTCCTCGCAGGTTGGACATTTGGATTTCCAGCATATTGTTGTGGCTCTGTCATGCCCACCCCTTCCTGCAGTGTGTGGGAGTGTGTGGCCTGAGTATTAGTTATGGCCCTGGAGATCAAGAAATTCAGAGTATGCCTGATATGTATTGGGCTAAATTACTGCCTTGTCTTCAGGAGGTCACTTATTTTTCTGCCCCCCTGAGCTTCTCCACCTGCAAAATGTAGGTTTCAGTGTCCACCTACTATAAAGGATGAAACAAGGATGCTTCTCCAGTACTGTGAAGGAGCTAATAATTATTACAGCAGTCTGTGGTATCCCTTGATGCTAGCAGGTTGAGCGGAAATCTCTTCTCTCTGTTTCTTTTTTACCTTTTGCAGACACAGGTACAGAGGGCTTCTCAATACAGCGCTGCAGATATCAAGTAACTGTATAAGATAAACCAAATACTACAGGACATACTGACTTGCTAATACATACACAAATTCAGTACACAGACAGACTTGTTTTGAATGCAGATTCTTGTGATCGGGTATCTGGCTTTTCATCTGAAGAGCTAATTCTGAAATTTTGTGTTTGGCTATGCCTCTGTAGTTGATGTGGTGAGAGCATCATGCCCCCTCAGTCTCACCATCTTGTAAGAGAATCAGGATTTGTCTGTTAGAACTTGCATTACTTGTCCTTGTCCTGGGTTCAAGAAAAATTTCCTAAGTACGTGGAAGAGATTTGAAAGCAAATACAGACTTCCAGCTGGCAACAAAAAGGAGAACAATCTCAGACACTTCATTATGTACCTGAATTAAGCATTTTACTTCAATGAATCTTCTTTGTTGCACTGGTTCAATGAGTTTGGGCAAACATCTCAGTGTCTTCCTGATTAAGAAATTTTAGAGGATATTTGTCATATTTTTAGGTAAGCAGAAGAAATCCACACTGTGGAGAAGGCTTGTGAGTTCTGTGCTTTGCAGTAGCATCTCTTCTAATAGGAAAAAAATATTATGAAAGAGAAGAAATACAGTATTCCCTCCTCACTCAATTCTTATGTAAGTATTATAGTCCTTGCTTCTTCTCAAATAATTTCAACTGTAAGTTTGTCCTGAATCCAAGGTGGACACTGAGGAAGTTTGACTGATCTACAAGTCAGAACAAACTGATAAATATGCAACTTATTTCGGGCTGAGTCTACAAACAACACGTTAGCTCAAGTACAGGCTGCCAAGGGCTGCCCAGAGGAAAGAAAGCAGGGTTTATTCATTTAGATGATGTCAGTGGGGCTTTTTTCCCTTAACTTTCATTTAAAGCAAGATGAGTGTCTCCCTTTTGAGGCTTTTAATTACCCAGAACACTCTATGAATCAGTGCTTGGGTATAGCATAGCAGTGTTGAACAATTCTCCATTTTCTAGGTGGAGTGTCCTACTCACCCCATGCAAATTCAGCAACTCGTAATTTGAGCCTATTTAAGTAAACCTCAAAGAACTGGAAATTCTCCTTCTGTCACAAAGGCAGCAGCTCTACCACAGAGCATCCCTGACAGCTGAAAGGCAGAGGTTTGGTCTTTGTTTCAGCCACTCATTGGTAGTTAAATCTCCTAACTTAGATCACACTGACATACAGACATTAATATTTTTGCATTGCTCTAAGTAATCTCTGTGGCCTGTGTCCTCCAATACGTAAGTGGAACCAGCAGAAATGTGCTTCTGTGAAAAGAAACACATCTGTTCATATTTTCCCCTGGCCTGGTGTGGGAAAACTCTTGCAAACAAGCAAACAGGAGGATAAGCTTATTCCACTTTACTTTGTCTTCCCCCTCCCTTCCTGATCCACCTAATACTGTTCCTGACACAGGATCAGAATTTTCTGCCTGGCATCCCCCTTGCAGAATGCTGCTGCTGATTGTTTTCACAGTCTCTCTGGCAGCTTGATGTGCATGTTAATGCACATATGTATGGGAGGTTAAGAAATTGGAAATGGTAGAAGAGAAAGAAAGGGTGTTTGGTACTGTTTTTTTCTAACTGCTTCAGCAGCTGTGCCATTGAACGACTGATCTACAAGTCAGGATCTGGTGTGGCCAGATTTCTTAAGCAGATACTGCTATCCCTAGGCTCAGAACACTAAAAATATGCCTTTTGTGAGCTGAGCTCCTGAGCTGTGTGAATATCTGGACTGAAACCCTGAAGAGTGACATAGGGACTCTCTGCTGAGTCTGGTAGGCCTCATGCCAGGGTCACAAAATAGAAGACAAAGGGAAGGTGGTTTATTAAATAGTGTTTAATGAGCCTTTTTTAATTGTGGGAGCCATATCTGCAGCAGATCTTCCTCCATGGACAGCAGAGAGTTCAGACAGGTATTAACTGGTAGTTCCCATTTTACTTTTCTTTCAATTAGAAAAATTACAGAAGATCTGCCATAGGTACTGGATAGGCTTTGCATGGTTTTGCCTCACATAACTTTTGGCAGGCTGCATGAGTTGTAGACCTCTCTTCAAGTCATTCCACTGTCCCTGAAGTGCCTAGGCCAAGCTGAACAGACTCAAGAACAGGCACTCTCCCCTGTCTCTACCCATCTATTTCTCTCCCCACCCAAAATGGGCAACAAGGGATGCAGGCACCTTTGGCTTATTTATGGAAGTGAGAAGCATTGTCTCAGACTCTTTTCCCGTCGGCACTCAAGCAGGTGATGAAGCACTTAAACAAGACCAAAGAGAAGCATGGTTCGTTGTTTGGATTCTGAATATCTCTTTGTCTTTTCATGATGTTGTTTTATTTGCATTATTATTTATTTGCATTACCCTGCATTATCTGTTCAATCTCAGGTAAATGAGGTATTTTAGTTTTATAACTACTTTTTATTTACACAGAAAGGTTGGTGGCTAGACACTGCAGTCATTTTCCCTCACAGCTCCAAGACCTTACTGATTAGTTAAAAAATAGTCAAAGGGCCTTCACATTTGGAGGGTAAATGATTTAGTTTGCCATTGACCTTGTAAATTCACATTTATATTTAGACAAAGCCATATGAAATCAGACTGCAATATTAATTATGAATGCTACTCTTGTGTTTAAAATTAATAAATCAAAATATCATATGCTAAATCACTTTGGAGTTCCTCTGTCTATGTTTCTAGTATCATACAATGGCTTAGGTCCCTCCCAGCCCCACTCCTTTATTGAGAAAGACCATACCAATGCTGCTGAATACATCTTTTTGCCAAGCTTACTGTGCTAGAATAAGCATTGTTAGAAATTAGCTGTTGTGATCTAAATGTAATGTCTTATGTATCTGAAAGTTGTCTGTATCTGTTCTGAATATATGTTATCAAGATAACTGTTTCTTCATGCACTGAGTTAGTAAAATGTTTCAGTACTGTAATTTAAAAAATTGCCTGTTTTTCTCACACACACAGAGCAAAGTTCAACTTAGCCATGCATTTTCTAGTAAAAATGCTCCCCAGCTTTCTTTCAGATGCATGTAGTACTAGAAGATGATTTAAAGTAGAGACTTTGTGAATGTGATTTTAATTTGTTATTTTTCTGGTACTTTTTCCTGCATGATGTGGGTAAATGGTATGATGTTCTTCTAAAATGGAATCACAGCCAATAAAAAACCCCAGTGATTTCATAAATTGTTTGCAATGCTTTCCTATGAAATTACTACAAGGCTACTCTTGGAAATCAAAGTATGGCTGCTGATATAAAAATATAATGATAACAGAATAGAGAAACATGGATTTGAATAGATATGCTCATTTTTTCATTAGTCAAAAACACTGATGAGATTTGATATCTAGAGATGATTATCAAATTTTAAATCAGTTTTGCTATTAAGAATTAGTTTTATGTAGAACAACAGTCTTGAAAGAAACAGACATGTAACTATGGTTTAATGAGAATATGTTTGGATCTTAAGACAAAAAATGTAAAACACTGTTTTGCAATGACACCAAATGTGTTTCGGGATTCAGAATTTGTGATACATACAACACTCTTTGGATGGCAAGGTACATACAGCTAAGCCTCATTTTACTTGCTCAGGGACAAATCAGTAGTTGTTACATTCAGCATGAAAGTGTTGCATCATGTTAGAAAAAGATATTACCATGCATCTCATAGGAAAAGCTGATAACTTTTTCCCTAGGAAAACTCTTCCTTAGGACCATTGCATGGTGATATAGTTCTGTTGGGCTTTTTTACTAATAGAAGTAGCCACAAGACTGTCACACAGAATCAACCCATACCATTTACATCACATAATACCTACTAAGACTCCAAGCCCAGCACTGCCCAAACTAACACATGCTAATGCTATTGCAGGCTGTCAGTTCCAGGTCAGGCTCTCCTACTCTTAAGTTCCAAGAAAGGTCTGTGTTTGAGGAGGATAACAGGGCAAGAAAATATTTTTTACCTATTCTCCTAGGAAACAGCCAGTTCCAGGGAACCAGAATAATCATACCGGACCAGTGTTGTTGGGGAGAAGGTTTAGATACCAAAGAAGGGAAGATGATGATTTTGACAGGCTTCATTTTGCAATTAAGGTAAATTAGTCTTTAAAAACTGCTTCTTCCTTCTTAATTAAAAAAAATCCAGTGGTTAATCTGGTGCAATCTAACTTTTCCCATTTTAAAAGTATATTTTGTTAGATAAAATATTCTCCATAGTAGAACATGACAAGAAATCAGCAGGCACATCATGAGTTCTTCTGGTGAAAAATCACTCCAGTTATGGAGATGCATTAGTGATCTATTTCTCAAACACTGATATTGGGATGAAAGGATTATCCCTACTGAAAGCTCCCAAATTTCACTCACAGCAATGGAGGCACAAACTACATGTTTTGGAGGTAAAAATGAATTGATTTTGGTAAATATTAATTATGATTAAATAGCATTATTAAGTATTATTGGGGTAATTATTAATTATTATTTTTTTGTAATTATTATTTTGGGGTAAAAATTAAACTTCCAAATGAAAAGCTGGGTGCAAATATCTTCACCATGGTTTGTCCCGATTAAGTCAATTTTAGTGGCTTAATTTAATTTTCTTTCTGAAGTACCATTGGTAATCTAGGGCCGATAAAGTTCTCTTGGAAAATGGAACTTGAATAAGGCTGCTGAACAATGCTGGCACAATGCTGTATATTGGCATCCCAGGAGGCTTGTGGCAACCATGAACACCCCCAGTTAAAAAATCCTAACTGAGATTTCTAGTTTTCTGTCTCTAACTGCCCCTCCTCTTTAAAAAACACCCCCACAAAACAACAAACCAACCAGCAAAACAAACAAAAACACACACACACAAAACCCAACCCAAAACAAAAACCCCAACAACTACGAAACAAGCAAGAATGAGGATATAACTTCATTGGGATATTCCTTGTTGAAGATAACTCTGTTACAACCTGTCTCTTGGCCTTTTACAGTCTGTTTGAGATAGATGGTAAAAGCACATCTGAGAAAGGCAAATGGCTGGAGCATGTGGTGTCAAACACCTGTGCTTTCTCAAGCCTTCAGTATTTAGAGAGAAGCTGAATTCTTCTAGGGCTGTGGGATGGAAACAATTTTTTCATCTTGAGATTTGCTTTTCTCACAAACCCTATTTTTATACAAGAGGGCCAGATATAGCAGTGTATTTCTCAAGCACAAGCTGCAGCAGCCAAGCTCATTTTGAGTTAGAAAACGATTATTTAAAACTGATGTGGTGAGCATTTCAGCTAGGCTATGAAAGGTTTAGACCATCGCAAGCAACAACTGCGTGACTGAAAATATAGTTCAGTTCTATTTAATTTGGAATTTAAAAAAATTTAAAATTTACACAAAATGGAACATAATCTTTCCAGTTTGTCAGCTACCAGACCAAAAAATCAAATCCAAGGAAGGGCCAGCCTGCATGAAAAGGAACAATGTATGGAAATGTAATTAAGGTATTAATACTTCATATTCTGTTTCAATTTTCACTTTATTGATGATGAAAGCAGCCAAAGTATTGTAATATCAGTTCAAATTTGATTATCTAAGTCATCAGCGTGAAGCCTCTGCATTGTTGATATGGGACCCTCTACAATTCCAGTTTCATAACTGGATAAACTGTGAATTTTCTGGATATGTGGACACAATATCTAGCAGCTGTCTTTTAAATTATTGAAAATGAGACACCTTTTCAGGTTTCCTTATGAAGAGCTGAGCAGATGCTCATGAGATATTCACCCCTTAGCCATGAAGAATCCTCTTTTTTTTCTTTTTGTGACGATTGAGCATGACAGATCATAGAATCACAAAAGGAAGTAGCAGAGTCACCATTCCTGGAAGTGTTCAAAAAACATGTGAATATGGCACTTGATGCCATGTTTACCATTAAACTGCTACTTCCCTTGTAAAGTCTACAGTGTTCTACAACCCTTTCTGTCAAAAATTATTTTCCTAATACCTGATCTAAACCTTTCCTGATGCAGCTGAGAGCATTTCATCTTGTCCTGTCTCTTGCTTCCTGGGAGAAGAGAGCAATGCTTCACTCACTACGTCCTCCTTTCAGAGCATCTCCCACAGAGAGCAATGAAGTCTGCTCTCAGCCTCCCTTTCTCCCAGCTAAGCAACCCCAGCTCCCTCAGCTGCTCCTCGCCAGCCTTTATCAGCTCTATTGCTTTTCCCTGGACACCCTCCAGCACCTCAATGTCCTTCATGTACACAAGCTCTCTTAATCACTGTGGTTATGAGAGATAGCTCAGTACAAACACTACAGTCATGCACAAGAATAGGCTGTGGGGAGCCATTCCCTTGCGAAGAAACAAGAACACTGCCTATTGTTTCCAAGTCTAGTTCACTTGCCTGAGAAGAAGTTAAGATATACAGAGCTAATAACTTTTGTTGGTGAAGTGAGAAAAATGACGCTGAACCATCTTTGAGATGTCCCAGCCAGATGCATTGTCCTTTGCATAAGCATCCTTCTCTGAGGACTCTTGAAACAGATGCCAACAATATTGAAGTAATGTATGTCAGAAAGACTCTTGGGAATGATGAGATGAAACAAATTATAAAGATGCCAGTTATCAAAAGTTCCTGTAGGTTATGACATCAAAAAATTAGTTAAAGCAGCCTAGTTGATAGTCAGATATTGAAATGTATATATATTTTCAGTGGAAATTCATTTGCCTCTTATAAGGTCCATTACATACCTATGTAAGTGGAGCACATTGAGTGCCTCCTTAAACAGCTAACTGCGCTTCATAAGAAGCTTAGCAAACAGGAGACATAGTCAGTTCACTACAATTAAATGTTTGTTGATGATAAAACTTACCTGCTGATGGTATTTTTCCCTCTTCATGAACTGATCTAATCCTCTTTAAAGCTAAGAGTGATGATTTTCACTTAAAAGTTTTTTATTTCTCAGGGACTTCAAGTGCTTTTCACTCAAAAAATTCCTTTCTGCCCTCATTTCTATTCTCAAATGGTCAGACAAGACAGTTCTGCCTCACTCAAGGAAATCAGCAAATATTGCATGGTTGTTAGATTAAGCCTCAGCAGAAGTGGAATGTCAAGCACTTCACCATGAGTTGTTCTTCCAAGCCAATAAGTTCTTTGAACTAAGTGTATTTACTATTTTACTCAATTGTGATAATCATAGTCTCTCCTGACCAAGGATCTTCCAGGAAAAGCAATTAAGACAAAATTCTTGGCTTTTTGATTAGTTTGTTTTTTAAAAAATTGAAAACAGATAAAGAGTAAAATTCTTAAGACTTTACATATCAATAAGTAATGTAAGAGATTAATGAAGAGGAAAAATTTTGCAAGTCTCCTTCCTGCCTCTTTCCCACTAGTAGCTCTGAGTGAAGGCCCAGGAGAGGCTGTAGACAGAATGGAAAGCAATGCTTAGGGCTGAACAAATGCAGAGTTCATTGCGAATTGTGTCCCAGAGTTCCCTGACTGGTTGTAGTCACTGTCAGACAGGTGACTGGAAATCTCCAGTGAAGACTGAGTTCCCCATAGAAGCAACCCGAGCTACATCCAGGGATTCACATATGCTACCAGCTGCTGGCAGGGTAGAGCTACAGGCCTTTCTGCCCAGCAGGTCTCCTCTGCCAGAACACTACTACTGTCTGGTCAACAGAGCAGAAATGAGAGCACTGCATTGAGAAAGTGAGTTACTGTGCTAAAACACGTTTCTCCACTGATGACCATAAAAAACTTCTTAAGCCCTGACTGACCTAGCTTGTAAATTCCTGGTTTGTTTCTAGCCGAAGAGAGTACCCAGATTTTATGACTAAAATAAAAGCAAAAGGTGTAAGGAAGGGAACAAACGCATACTAATAGTGGTGTGGCATGTTATGGAACAGGGAATGGCTGCTCAGCAAGGCTAAGGGACCCTTGAGAGACAAGGCTGGGGTAAAATAGCTGTCCTTTCTGCAGTTTGTGAGTCCCTGCACAATCACTCTTGGCAGTGTTCCTGTTTGCTGAGCAGCAAAGGACTTGCAATGGCTAATGCAAATGTTCCATGAGCTGGGAAAGGTCAGGGCTTGGCTTCCACTATGGACATATTGGAAGTGCTTCCTAGAGACGCCGTACTGTGCATTTGTTTCTTGTGTCAACTGATGTCTGCCAAAAACCCATTTGCCCTTCTTGCCTTGCACAGAAAGCCACTTCCTGCACTGTTTGGTGACCATGAAGCAACACATGCCTTCTGCAACACACCTACCTAGACCCCACATAATTTGCTTTCCAAATCTTTCTCCTTTTCACCTGGAAAGAGAAAGGATGAGACATTTCAAGTGAAAACATTTTTTATGATCTCCACCACAGCACTAAATGGTTTGTATCTCCATTGCCGCATTGTTTGCAGGGTTCATTGCTTCTATGCCTGTCGATGTGGAGCTGGGACCCCTGTCCTCACCATCACCAGTCATAAGATTAGTATCTTCTTTGTTCTCTTGTCCCTTATGACAGCCATCTCAGGCATACTAGAAGCTTTTCCTAGGCAGAAAGAAAATTGGTGAGGATCAAGTTTCAGGCAGAAGAGCAGACGATTCAACTTGGCCTTGAATGGCAACTTGGCAAGCTGATGTCCACATTTATTTTGAGAGCCACCCCAGAAACTGCATACTGCTCCAGCAGGTTCCGCAGGTGTCACTGGAACACAGAAGGTCAGTGACAGCATACAGCACCCTCATACTTTGCTTTCTGCTTCTATACTCCTTCCATACTATTTCTCCACTCTTCTTTCAGTGATCTAATGGAATCCTGACTCTGGTTACCAACACGTTTGGTGAGAACCTGTGGTCTTCGCCAACTTCTGGATAGCAACCAGCCAAGAAGGGAGGTTTGAAACAGATCTGTTCTCTCAGATAGGACACCTGAGCTCTTACTGAGCTTCCATGCTCATCTGGGAAAAAATGCCAGGGCATTCCTTTTGCCTAGCAGCCTAAGACTTGTTTATCCTGAGTGGTAGGGTAAAGAAACATATTTCCCTCACAGGCTAGTTCCAGTTCTTTCAGGCTCATGCATCATTCTTATGTGCAATTACCACAGAGTGTTCAGATAAGAAAAATAACAGCAACATCTGTAAGCTTATCTTTGGAGATAATGCATATCAACTTTTCCCCAGCATGTTGCTGTTTGGCAGAGAATCTCTGGTTCTGGTCCACCCTAAGTCTCTGCAGGCATCTAACACTGCTTCTGGTTCATTAATTGGTGGGGACCTGAGCTTACACCTCTCACAGACTGCCTTGCTATTGCCGATAGACTTTTGCAGTTGACAGTAAAGAAATTCTATTCATGCTTTTCCAAGGAAGACCTCCATATTCTAGGAAGGGAAAAAAAATGGAATATCTCTCATCTTCAAGAGGATTAATTATACTTAAGCTTTCTGTGCTATGGGGATGGTATTAATGTGATGAAAAATGACAGACCAACAAGAAATTCACCCATATTAATGAACCCAAAGTTGTCTTGGCTGTTGGGAAATTAATTTTAATTGATTCATCAAACAGTAGTCTCTTCCGACAGTGGGATCAGAGATACTGATCTGACAAAACCCTCCAATGCCTATATCTTTGAGTTGTCTATACAAAAAATGCACTACATCCAAAGCCAGGTCTTTCCATTCAAAACCACTCTGAGTGGCACTGAGGGTATATGAGGAGGCATAATTTCAACATGACTATATTTTACTCTCTCATCCTCTCAGATGAGACTTCCTTCAGCAGGGTCTAACTAAAATGTGTTGCATGGGACCTTAAGCGTCTGCCTACTATGGTCTCAGCGGAGGCCAGGGTGATCTTGATGGTAGAATAAAACTCTCCATCTCATTGTGCCTTGCAATGGCAGCTCTCAAGCTACACAGACCAATTTCTGCAGGAGCACCTTTTGTTACTGTTGGAGCAACTGTTACTGTTGGGATGCCACCTCAGGAACACTGCTAAGACCTAGCGGTACTGGTACATGTCACTGTAATGTGAGATGTCAAAACTTTGGCTGACACATAGCTTGGGTTAAAACAGTTCTGGAAAATCTCATGCTATCTTCTCTGTGACTGACAATCTCTGCTGCTTAATGTAAAGCCAAAATGTAGCACAACAGCTCCACTGCAAGTGGTAGCCATCATGCCAGATATTTTCATGAACAGAACAGAAGTACTTGTGTGAGGATCAGCCTGATTCTCAAAAGTATCCAACCTTCAGTGATTCCTTGTGTTTATGGAGAAACACATTCCTGCAGGACCATGGGTGACGTGACCGTAGCGTACCCTGCACCAAATAGAAGATGTAATCCAGCCAAGGCTAGTGGCTGAACACTTACCATCCTAAGGCAGCAGTGTGGGCAGAAAACGGTACAAATGATACTGGGACTAGACATGAAAAGGGAGGAGCAGACAGCACTGGGGAACTACTGTCTTTTGCAGTCTAACTGCTAAGAACAAATAGCCTTCTGTAGGGGTAAATAACTCTTTTCCAGAAGATACTGCTACCAAGAAAGCAGTTAATTTTGCTCAAGGAAGCTTTCCTGCCTGTAATGGGGCATCTTTTCCAGAGACAGTTTTAGATGTTTCTCCACATGCATTTCACAGAAGTTGACTCCCCTGGTACGGGAGGGATAATGCTCACAGACATACTACAGGGCCCCAGCAGCCAGAGAGGGAGCCGAGGCAGAGGAAGCGGTGATAAAGCCTGGCAAATGAAGAGCACTGTGAGGATTATTTTCAGCATCCTTGCCTCCAAAATAAACCTTTTTGAATCCTTTCCACTGCTGGCATTTTTGAGGGAATACCTGCATACATTTTTCTCTACATTTTTCGCATAAGTTGGCTAGAACCCTGGAGTAACCAAGTGGTGTGGTTGTGGAGAAGGTTGAGGACTGGGGAAGCCCAGTTGGTGATTCCCCATGTCATCATATGGCCTGATGACATCCCTTTGACCCCTGTGGCTGCCTTTTTTGCGTTGATGGCTCCTCTAATAGCCTGGCTCGAAGTGAGGTGTGACAGAAGCTGGCCTGCAGACCATAGAGTCAGTCCTGTGTATGCTGCTATGGGGCTCAGCTGTTAAATTTGCTGGTACGCTGGCAGCGAAAGCAGACTAGATCCTGCTGACTGGGCTCAGGGCCCTTGGCCAGGAGATTGTGCCTTGATGGGGCCAAGTGGCAGCCCTGGAAGAGCAGGTCCCCAATCTCAACCCATGCATGACGCTTGGAGCGGGCTGTGTTGGAAGCTCTCAAACTGCATGACCACGAGCTGTGACAAGTTGTAGAGTGTTTGGTGTCCCACCTCTCTGGCATGCAGCTAATGGAACAGAGTGCAGGTACTCCTTCTGTTTCTTTGCTTTTTGCTCCTGTGGCGGATTTCTTTGGAAATCCTGGGAGGTGGGATGGGAGTGTTTTGAGACGTGTTTGGACTCCACAGATGACATTGGGCCCTGGCCAGTGGCCAGTGGCCAGGTTTGGACTCTGCCCCGGCTTTGCTGTGTTTTGCCACGGGCGGAGGTGCAGGTTGATGGGTCATATTCCCCAGGAATATTGAATGCGGATCCCTCTGGTGGTCCTGAGAGGAAGGTGAGGCCGCTGTGTTTAAAAAGTTTTGCCACTGGCGGCAGCCTGGGGGAAGGTATGCCCCCCAGCCCTTGTGTGCCCTCCTTTCCCGGAGCTGTTCGCAGTGCTTGGGGTGCTGAGGCTCCCTGTGATGCTGCGGGCAGCTCGGCTCCCAGTAGCCATGTGTTGTTCTGGTGTTGAAAGGGGCTGTGTTGCTTGTTTTTCTGGTGTGTATTGTCCCCCTGGGAGGGGCTTTGTTTCCAGTGCTGAGGAGGTGAAGATGGGTATCTTCGAGTTTTGTGTTTCGATCAGGGGGTGGTGGCCAGTGGCTGTTGGCTGGAAGATGAGGACACAGTCCACTGTTTGCTTTTGACTGCTGTATCAGATGGGTTTACTGCACTGCACAGCGTGGAGGAGCTATTTGGTTAGGGACAGATGCAGGGCCTTACTGATTCATATGTCTTTCTGCTCCACCTTTGGCAGTCTTGCTGAGCTACATGCATGACCTGGCCGAGGTCAGAGCTGTTTGGCAGTGGGCCAGATTGTGGCATGAGACTTTGTGCATTTGCAGACCTATTTTTAGTGCATCTGTATGGCTGTCCCTGAGTATACTTGAAGGGACCTGAAGGGATTACATGACCCTTGGAGATGTTATGGAGGGGTCGGTAGGTCTGCTGCCTGGCAGGTGCCTGCCTTAACTCCTCCCAACCCATTCCTGTCAATAGGGATGGTGGTCCATGGACCATAACTCGTAGCTATGAAGTTGGGAATACTTCTGCTACATTCTTTATTAACATCAGCTTCTCAGGTGGCTGTGTTTCAGGTATTTTCCACAGCCCTCAAGGCCTTCTCCCAAGGGAGGAGTCACTGGACAGTATTTTTTGATTTTGGGCTCATGCTTCAATTGACATCCTGCTTGGCTAGAGTGGTTTGTGCCTCAGTGGTCTGGGTCGGCAGTTACCCCATCTTGAGCTATTGGATTTAGATGTGTCCTTGTAGAATTACTGTGTGTATACTTGAGTGTAATATTTCCTCTGTATTATTTCTGCTTTGCACATAATAGATACAGAGCAGCTGTGATGTGTTTGCACCTGAGAACTTCCCAACCCGGTTGCTGCTATGCTGCACATACTGTTTGAGCCTGATGGTATGTGCTGTTTATACATAACTGCTGACCCAGCTGCATTGAGAGGGCTCCTGACCACAGCAGGACTCCACATTACGACTATGGCACCTTGTCAGGGATTCCCTGTTGCCTGAATGGTTTAATATCATGACAGACAGCGGCATTTCCCTCTGGCTTTGTGGGTTTGTCCCTCTGGTGTATGCTGTGCACGTGCCTTTACATGCTCTCTCCTTCTGTATTTTTGTTTCTCGTGGAGCATGTCTTCCTTGGCAAAAGGGGTGAACTGTAGGGGTAAATAACTCTTTTCCAGAAGATATTACTACTGAGTAGACAGGCAGTTTCACTCAAGGAAGCTTTCCTGCCTGGAATGAGACATCATCCCCAGAGACAGCTTTAGATGTTTCTCCACATGCATTCCGCAGAAGCTGACTCCTCCAGTGCAAGAGAGATAAGGCTCACAAACATGCTACCGGGCCCCAGCAGCCAGCAGAGGACCTGAGGCGGGGGAAGTGAGGATAAAGTCCAGGGAATGAACAAAAGGTTTACCTTTTCCCTGAAGCCTGGTGCTGCCATGTAAGTTTTCAGTGTCCTTGCCTCTGTAATAAACATTTTTGAATCCTTTCCACTGTTTTGGCATTTTCTGAGGGGAATACTTGCATATATTTTGCTTTACACCTCCCAAGGACATGTTACCAGTGAACATAATTCCAGCTGTCTCATGAGCTTTTGTGAAAGGTTAAGGCAGAAGATGAATAGCTATGGTACACCACTGAGACTTAACTCCATAGAGTAGGGGTTCCCTCATAACTCCCTGCTCTTAATGTTCCCGTGTAGTCAGGCTTGTTGTGGAAATGTCTTTTAAAGAAAAGAATACACTATTATATGTCTGTCAGTCACTAGGTGTAGCTTAGGTCTTCTTTGGCAAAAAGTACTCAAGAAAACAGAGCAAACAAACATCATTATTTGAAGTAGCAAATGTCTTCCAAAGAAATATGAAGTGGGTTGAAGCACAGGGTGAGGATATTCAAAATAACAGGGCTACTCTCACCTTAAAGTCCTACACATTTAGTGTGAACTCATGCTCTAAAGCTAAGAAGTGGCAAACTCAAGCCCCAGTTTGCAATGCTTCCCCTGTCTTTTCCCTAAAGACCAGATCTATCAATCTGTTTGCCAGTTACTTACCTACTTTCCGTTAAATTCAGATGTAACTATAAGACACAGGATGCTTTCTAATAACATTGCATGTAAAACCATAAAAATCAAACAGATTTTTTTAACTTCTGCCTTAGATCTTTCCCACATACCAAGCACAGAATAAAATGCTTGCTTATAGTGTTGACTAATATACAGTAACCAAATCATGTCCACTCTGCATAAAAATAATTCATAAATGCAATAACCATTACCAAGCACGGATCTTTTAGTAGCAATCACCGCAGAAAAGAGTCCAGAAGGGCCACAACATTCAAGGCAGGCATTACTTTGAAATGTAGCATCACTACATTAAAAGAATTGCAGTTACTTCTGAGGCTGGACAAAACTTAACTAGTTCAGGAAAAAAGGAAAAACAAAAACAAAACCAAGAAACAAAATGTCAGGACAGAGCAACAAACAAGGTCTGATTTTAATTGCAATCACAGCTTTGAGGATGAAAACTTGTTGGTAAGTATGGCTTTGTTACTGTCAAAGAACTGCATGAAACTAACAACTACAAGTGATGGGAGCAGTGGAGGAACTAATCCTACAGCAATAAATACAGCTTGAAAACCTTACTCCCATACTAAGGATAAGACTGAATAAATACTGCAAAGCTAATAGGAAGCAGCAGGTGAGACCACTTGTCAGAGCTGGCTATGAGTGAGTTTGACCTATTCAAATTGCCTAGCAAGTCCATAAAGCACATGAAGTTCCTGGGAGAAAAGGCTGCTATAGAATGTGCAATCAGTCAAACACAGAGATACATACACACAAATGTCAGACAAAATACACCCGCACACAAAAAAACCCTTAAAGTGATGTCACAGCACTGTGCTCTTGCTTGAAAAAGTCTCCTTTCACAGTGTCAAATGTGATATGAGTGCTTATTTTTCCATGGACGTTTTCCTGTCTTTGAGACCTGGCTGGCAAAAGGTAGGATTAGAAGTGAAGATTCAGCATCTGCTGTCTCATCCAGCTTTCAGAATACCCTGTGGCTGAGACCACAACAAACTCAATGAGTACAGGAGTAAAAGAAGAACAATGCTCATGCCCTGGGGAAGAACAGGCTTGTTCCAGTTGTGGTGAAATGGATCCCAGAGTAAGAATGTTGGAGTATCATTGGCTTGTAGAAAAACTAGTGGACGGGGAGCTAGGTCACCAGACTAAGATTTACGCGGCTTTTCTCTGCCTGCTCTTTTTGTTTACTTTCACCTTGAATCTAGAAGCTTCACAATGATGCTTTCTTCAGGTGCTGTGTGCCACAGTGACTTCAGGTGCCTGGAAATATGAGATGCTTCCAGAATACAAATCATGATATAGATGTTTATATACACTGAAGGAGAAAACTGCCAACTGCAGAGCTGAATTTGATTGTAAAATAGCACAAATTAAAATCCATAGAAACTGGGTGTTTAAAACCTATGGCATGGATTAATTATTAGGTTCCTCTTGCAAAGAGAAAGCAACCATCTGAGACTCCAGGAAATTTTTCTTTTGCAGGAGCTATCAGAAAGAGACTGTTTATGGATTTCAGACTTTCATGTGAAATCTGCATGAATTATAAATACAAAATAGATGAGGGTATCAAACTTCTGGAGCTATCAAAATGCTCAAGGGGATGCTTCCACATCTGGAGGAATGTTCTCTCATCTTTATGTTGCATGCTGGAAGACAGGATTTGTACAAAAGAATGAGAACAAAATTCAGGTCTATAATCAAGGCATTAAGGCTTTTTAAAAAGAGAATTTCATAGTCAGTAAAAAGTTTTCTGATAAAATTTGGGCAATACATGCTTATTGGGCATTACAGAGTGTTGTGTGTTAAGAAATGTCAATATCAGAATAAAAATAGAGTCACACAGCTGATGTGCAGCAGAGTTAATAGAGAATTTTGACTTTACACACTGTAGAGTATGGGGTGAGAAAATGGAAATAGGAACTCTCTTGCATTTCTAACGATGCAGAGAGACAGTAACTTATTGAAATTTTCCTCTTACTAATTGATTTGTATTTACTTTTTTGCCAAATAATAATTTTGGATGTATGCTATAATTTACAAACATACATATGGTACTAAGGTAAAATTATATACAACTGAAACCATCTCCAAACTTTGTAATCCTTAGATAAATTTCCTTCTACAGCTTTTCCAAGCTTGGCTAATGGTGTTAACAGATTCATGGAGGAGTTTAGTTGAAGAATATTTTTTTCTTGTCTTCATGCATTAACTGAATTAAAAACATGAACAAATTTACAGGGGTTAAGAATATTATTACTCCCTGCTGCTATATAGTGTTTGCTGTAAGCATCTAATCAATTAAGAATTCTATCTGCTCATTGATTTTCAGAGCTGCCATTCTGCAAAAAGAAAATCTGGTGAAAAATTGATACCAATCTTACATGCCTTACCTTGCCTGCACAGCTCTGAAGTCCTGCCTCAACAACTCTCACCCTGCTGCCTGCTGCCTTCAGATCTGCTATGTGCTCTTCCTTAATTCCTTTTCAGCCCTGCTCCCTCATGGATAAAGCCTGGTAGCATAGTAAAAATCCAGTTTCTGTCATTTGCTGTTGTTTCCCTCCTCCAGTTCTAGTTTGCTGGAGATTTGACATTGCTTTGCGTTCCTGATGTGCTAAGTAGTGGAGGCTAAACCAGTTCTGTCTTGAACCATATCTGTGATCAATTCTCATTCCACAAGAGGAAGAAGAAGAAGAGGAAGGTCTTGTAAAGCAAATCAACACAGTATGCTGTCATATAACAACCAACAAAATTTCCAAACTAATCTCCCCTATCTGAGACAACTTCTGAGGATGCAATAAATCACTACAGTCTTAGCATGTGAAAAATAATTTTAGCTGAAGCATTTACCTAGAAAGCTGGCTTTCTAGGGTTTTGGTAGTGGCAATCCCACAAAGAAGCAGCACCAGTCCTCTGGTACTCTGAAAACTAAAGCTTTAAATTGGAGTCTAAAGGGTGTTCTTTTCAGCACAGATGAGAACATTTTCTGCAGGTTCTGAGCTATCTTTGGAGGGACCTTTTTTCTAATTGTATATCTTCTCTAGAAAATGGCTAGCAAAAGCTGACATCATTTAATTGGCTGAAAGTAACTTCATATCATTTAGGAAAGACATTGGTTTAATCTGCCTTTTTTCTTTCTTAATTAAATTTGTCACAGTGATGTATTTGCACTATTAAATCATCTTGAATTTGCAAGAAGATTTAAAAACCCATGTATTTTTAGAATGACGCATTTTCAATCAATCATCCGAATGGGCCTGCCAGGAGAAAGCAGAGAAGTAATGCCTGTGGAAGGCACAGCAGCGACAGCATTCTCCCAGAAGAGGGATGCAGACCTATATGGTTTTCTGCAATGTGCACGGTGTTAATTCAGCTACAGTGAAGCAAAGGTTAAAGCTGGAAAACAACTTGAAGTGTCTTAACATCATTAAAGGGCAGGATATTTACATTGTCTGATAAAGGTAATTTTTTATTATTATTATTTTACTTTAGAAAAAAAAAACATAGGGAAGGCTTTGATTAGCACTGACAAGGAGCCTTTACCCAGAAGAGGGCTTAAGTTTATAATCTGCACCCAATTATGGTCAAATCCTGTATTTGGAAAATTTGGAACTGAAACGATATTCTGTGCTTTGAGACTGAGACAGACAGAATGGAATATAGAAGATCCTTGCTTTGTTCACTGCTAGACAAAATCCCCACTCTTGGCTTATCTATCCTGCCTTTCTCACTCCTTTTCTGATAGTTTTACAGAAGCCAAAACAACTCTCAAGAATAGCTGGCTGCATAGTTATTGCTCCAAAATCATCTGAATCTACGTAGTTCTCAGAACAACGGACAGATCTCTTTGCTTTCTAGGGTGTTGCAGCCAAGAAGTGAAAAGTAATGCAGGATAAGTTTTGGAAGTAGTTCAGTAGTCAGTATTGAGTGGATTGTCTAACAACTCTGAAAAACTGTTCCTCATTGTCAGTCACTTGTCTTCTGAAAATTGGAGACCAGTGGACATTGTATTCCTGTTAACTTGTTCTCCATAGACTACATGTTAAAAACTATCTGGTCTAGCTACTGATTTGTGAAAAAGATTTTTCTGCCTTGAATTTCGTTGATCTGCTTTCTTCCCTTAACCAGAAGAAATTTGTATTTGTCCTCTCACTTCCACTGACACCCTACTTCCTCTTTACAGATGTGGAGTGACAATGCACCTTCTTTCTGTGTATTAGGCTTAATTTTTGTCTTGTTTCACAGTTTTCCTCTGAATGGTAGCACTGGGATTTTGAATGAAATTAACAGATTTCTCAGACCAAGCAATCAGGAAAAGTTTTCAGTACTGCTTAGATAGCTTTGGAAATTACTGCCTTGAAATGCCATTCAGAATGGGTTTTACTGCCTCCAGGTGTTTTTATTGATAGTAGCATGAAGGTACCATTTCACATTAGTGATTTGTTTATAATTTGAAAGTGTCTGTGGCCTTTATATATAAAGTGAAACAATGAATGATGTGTTTATAAAAAGATGAGTGTATTTTCTTTGAAGACATGAAGTGTTCAAAGGGTGAGTGAGTTTTGTAGGAGACGAAAACTCAGCTTTGGCGACCTCGTGTTGTGCTCCTGCTGAATTAAAACCTCAGTTGTAGAATTGTTTGATTCTTGCCCTTGTTGAGTCCTTTTCCATACTTCCAATCAGCAACCTTCAAATGGATATGAAAAGAGACTTGAATCTGGTGATTTTTCACAGAGAAATTTTCCAATGACAGCAACGCCTGTGCCACCACCTATGCCAAATACTCCTTTCATAAAATGTTAAAATCATTTGCACTGTCTGACAGCATTCTAAATTATAGGTAAAGTTTCCAGAAGGCGCAGTAAATTAACTGAACCAACACTAGGATCTAGTCCTATATTCTATGTACTCAAGCCTCAATTCAAAGTCAGAAAGTAACGAGACAAGCATCAGGAAAATGTTTTCTACTCTTTGTGATGTGTATTTGCAATGATGTATTATTCTGTCTTTAGTTAAAGTCACATTCACTTCTGTTCTTTAGGAAGGGAACCTCTGTGGCTTTTTTTTATTGTAAGGAGGGTAAAAAAACCTCTGGCAATATTTTCAGTCCATTATCTGTGAAAAAAACTTGAATTGTCCAAGGAGTTGGAAGAAAAATCAATTAATTTCTTTCCAAGGATTGACCAATTAAAATCTGTCACCCAGAAATGTTCTTATGCTGAGCTTTTTTACTAAGCCTTAGTTACTTAAAAACATCCACTGCTAAAATAAATCATAGCCTGTGAGAAGTTAGCTGAACTGTTAGGGTGAAAATGTCTTCAATCATTTAAAAAAAAATGTAAGTGGCAATTTTCTTCACTTAGTTAATGTCATGATCTGCCAGCACAGTGACTTGAGAGGCTGAAGATCAATTATCCCTGAGATCTCCAGTAAAACAGTAGTGGGTCCACTGTTATATTTTCATGTGTATTATACAGGGCACTGCTTTCAGGAATGTTCCTCAGCCAGGTTTTTCCAGAGAAAGCAGGTTTGGTCTTTGGAAAGCACAGGAATGATTTGAGATGGATCTGCTGGCTCAAGGGCTGTTGCTCATATTTCTAATCTGTACAGTTTACCCTCCGCCCACCTTCTTTCACTGGTCTTCCATAGCAGCCACTTCTCCACCCCCTGCTGCTCCCTTTGCCACAGCTGAGGTATTCTTCTGATGTGGGTGCTCATTAGTGTTCTTTCTGTGAGTCAGTGCCAATCCATGGAGCTGACTCTTTCCACCTTCAAGCCGCAGTGATAATAATTTTGCTTGGAATTCTTGCACATGGTACTCTTTGGAGAACCAGCCTTATTAATGGAGAGTGTGTTCCTTCAGCATAAGAAATTCTTGGCACTCAAAGGTCAAGTGCCTGCAATCTAATAGGTTTACAGGTTCAGGGCCACTTCGAGCTGTTTCCCATTCCTTTGGCCTGTTCACAGGTCTTTGACTTTTTATTGATCTTTCTGCAAGGTCTAGGCATAAATGTTACTTTTACCTTGTGGAATAAATGTAAATTTTACCTCATTACAAGGTATCTAAATTTTTTTGGTATATTTCTTTTTCCTCTTTCTCATGGAAGTCTCTAGTCATCTTTCAGAACCAGACTCAGCTGGTTCTGAACTCCACTCTTGGTATGTCTGAGAAGCAGAACAGAGAATCAAGTTATTAACACTTGCCTACTGCACAAGTTCAACTAATGTGGTTTAACCCCATAGACCAATAAGCCCACACAACCCCTTGCTCACTCCCTGCCCAGTGAGGTAAGCGAAAGGTTCAGGAAAAGGTTAAGAACATTTATGCTTTGCAATTTGCCATGGCCAAATTAGAAATCAAACAGCAAGATCTGGCCTGAACCCATGTCTTCTCAAGAAGCATGGACCCTCCCAGCTGTCAGATATGGAAAACTCCTTAGTTTAGCACAGGCTATTAACTAGGCCAGCTTCTTCAGTCAGCTAAAGTTATGTCCTTTGCATGCAGAGATCTCTGGTCCTTCTGTTGCCTTTCTTTATTCCCATTCATTAATCTGGTCTCCTTTTGACTAACAATAATGAACAACATCACGACCAAAACCTAATGCAAGAGTACAGTTTTTGTACGTGGTTTTAATACTAGTACACAGCAGTCAGATTCATCACTGTATAGGAAATAAAACTGAAAATATAATTTTAAAATACAAGATTTTATAAAAATTGGTACTTAGAAAGTACTCCTGGGAAATCCTTTGCCTAGTTCATCTTGTAAGGAATACAATTAATTCCTTGGCCCTTACAGAATTGCTACAGAGACTGTGAAGTATAAGTCTAAACTCAATAGTGAGGTTATTTGCTGGTGGCAATACTGTTGTGGCTTGCTCTCACCTTTCAGCATAGGGAAGTAGAGTTGCAGCAGAAGGTTGATCTCTTCCCAGAGCAAACATCAACTGCTTTGTTCTCTGGAAACAACAAGAGGGACTCCCTGATAAATTAAGCTCGGTCATACTTTAGGGCTTTAATAATTTCCATGTCAGTTTGGGAAGTCTTTCCTGCTTTCCTGTTTGCAATACTGTTGTTTCCAAAGGTATGTACATGTGTCAGTCTGTCATCACCCAGTAAGGTTGTGACAATAATCTAAGTGGTTTTTGTTCTTCATATCCAAGTATTTACTTCAGTTTCAGCTTCGGAACTGGAACTGCTCAGGTATGAGGCTTTTGAAAGTACTCACTAGGATGAGTTTGTCATATATTTCTTAAAATTAATATACAAAAAGAAACAACTTGCTACATCAAAGTAATGTTAAACACAAACATTCTGTAAGCACAGCTGAAGAAACTGCTGTCACCACCTGTTCCTGCTGGGTGTTGTTCCTGCAAGACTTTCCATCACAGAATTTCACAGGAAAGAGTTCTCTAAGGCGTTGTTCTCAGAGGCCCTGTGCCAGGCTTTATAAGGAACCATATGAATTAATCACATTAGCTCACACAAAAGGATTCCATCAGACATTTATTCTTGTAAATCCCAGTTGTGCTGGACAAAAAATCTTCTCAGGGATGCTGCTATGCTCAACAGGGGCACTGCAGGCCAAGTGGGATATCTGCTTCCCAATTCAAGGTTATTCTGCATCTCCTACTGCTTCAGTTCATGCTTCCTCCTTGCAACAGCTTCTGCTTAAAGCAGATCTGTGAGCAAGGAGAGTTGGCTTGGAGAAAAAACTGCTTCATTCTTCAGTAGCCTGTTTTCATTTTCTGGTTCCAGAGTGTAGGAAGATGGATTTGGTGAGCGCATGTTGAATGATTTTGCTCTAGGCATTTGTTTTCATGCAGGGAAGAAGAAACAGTGGGTAATTATGTCCTGATTTCTACATGGGATACTCCTGGACCTTACAAATGTGAAACATTTAATGCATTTGGATAGGCTATCTCCCCAATTCCAATGGCATGTGCTAAGTGAAATGCTGAGCACAAGAAGGAACGACTTGGAGGTTTCCCTCAAGTAATTTTGAGAAATGTTCACACTCACCAGTAAAATTTAGAAGGCACAAAGTCTTGGAAGCAAAACTAAACCTTTATTTAACCAATTTGGCTGAATTGGATGTGTCTCTCTGGCCCAAGAGACAGATCCCTGACAGTAAGAGACAGAGGATTTTATACCCTCTCATGGCTGGTGGGTCCCTGCTTCCGTTCCTATTGGCTAATACTAGGAAGCTCACAGACTGACACAATCCACCTACCTGCCCAAGAC
>WBMV01003346.1:353889-365039 GCA_013396655.1 Campylorhamphus procurvoides
CCCCCCAAAAAGAGGAAATCCGATTATATCCACAGACAGCAGGTGGTGCTGTGGCACCTTCACCGCTGGCCACTTGCTCTCTCCCAGGGGTTGCAGTTATATTTACTGACAGCAGGTGGTGGTGTTGCGGCCGGCCGGCCGGGCTCCCCCTCAGGTGCGATGGCGGGCAGTTCCCAGGTTAGTTCCCGTGAGAAAATGGAAAGCAAAGCAGCAACAATGCTGTCTCTGCAGGGGGAGGAAAACAGGGGCTTTTTCCCACCTCTTTTTCCTCATGGCAATCTTTGTGGTGGTTATGGTCACTCACAAATGAAAATGGTCCAGTTGGAGAAGGAGAAAAGGAACAAAATCCAGTATCCAGTGATGCCAGGATCGGAGTGTGCGTGTCCCTCGTCCTCCTACTCTGCTGAGTGCTGAGATCCCTGACCTCCGCAGAAAACCAGAAACACCAACCCCTTCACCCCTCGAGCCCCGTCTTCCCTCCCAGGCTGGGGAGAGATCAGAACAAAAGCCTGGCTAAGGCAGATAACATCAGGACATGCACATCCTTTGTGTCTTTTGTTAAACACCTCTACCGACACTAAGGCACTGGCTCCAAGCTTTCTGGAAGGAATTCCCACTTAGGTTTGAAACTCTAACTTGGAGGAAATAAAGGGAATTCCCAGGACCGCAGGTAACCTATTCCAATAGAGAGAATTTCCATGAGAGGAGACATGAAGCTTTATACAGAAATCTGAGACAAAGCTTAATGGATCCCTATCTTAGAATCATAGAATGCTAAGGGTTGGAAGGGACCCTAAACATCACCTAGTCTCAATCCCCCTGCCATGGGCAGAGACACCTCCCACTACACCAGTCTGCTCAAGGTTTTTTCCAACCTGGCCTTGAACACTGCCAGGGTTGTGGCATCCACGACCTTCATGGGTAACCTGTTGCAGTAACTCACCACCCTAATAGTAAAGAATTTCTTCCTAATATCTAATCTAAATTCCCCTCTTTAATTTTGAACCCCTTACTCCTTGTCCTGTCACTACAGTTCTTGGTCAGAAGTCCCTCTCTGGCTTCCCTGTAAGTTGTCTTCAGATACTATAAAGTTCAGTCGTTATGAGCTCTCCACACAACCTTCCCTCTCCAGGATGAACTGCCCAAACTTTCTTAACCTGTCTTTGTAGGCAAGGTGCTCCAGTCCTCTCACCAGCTTGGTGGCCCTCCTTTGGGCTTGCTCTAACAGTGCCATGTCCTTCTTATATTGAAGGCACCAGAACTGCAAGCAGTTCAGGTGAGTCTCAGAGCACATAGCAGAGTAGAGGGGTAGAATTCCCTCCCTCAACCTGCTGAACATGCTGCTTTTGATGCAACCCAGGATTCCATCATCTTTCTGGGCTGCAAGTGCACATTGCTGGCTCGTGTTGAATCTTTTGTCTACCATCCACCCAAGTCCTTCTCCACAGGGTTGCTCTCAATTACTTCTCTGCCTGACTTGTAGGTGTGCCTGGGATTGCTGGGACCCAAGTTCAGGATCTTGGACTTTGCTTTGTAGAACTTCGTGAGGTTCTCACCAGCCCACCATTCGAGCCTGTCAGTGTCCTTCTGGATGACATCCCTTCCCTTCACAATGTTGACTGCACAACACAGCTTGGTGTCATAGGCAAACTTGATGTAGGTGCCCTTGATCCCACTGTCTGNTGAATCTTTTGTCTACCATCCACCCAAGTCCTTCTCCACAGGGTTGCTCTCAATTACTTCTCTGCCTGACTTGTAGGTGTGCCTGGGATTGCTGGGACCCAAGTTCAGGATCTTGGACTTTGCTTTGTAGAACTTCGTGAGGTTCTCACCAGCCCACCATTCGAGCCTGTCAGTGTCCTTCTGGATGACATCCCTTCCCTTCACAATGTTGACTGCACAACACAGCTTGGTGTCATAGGCAAACTTGATGTAGGTGCCCTTGATCCCACTGTCTGTGCTGCTGACAAAGATGTTGAACAGGACCAGTCCCAGTACTGACCCCTGAGGGACACAGCGCATCACTGGTCTCCATGTGGACTGTGACCCATTGACCACAACCCTGCAGCCACCCAGCCAGTTATTTATCCACCACATTGTCCATCCATCAAATCTGTGTCTCACCAATTTAAAAACAATGGCATCATGCTGGACAGTGTCAAACACTTTGCATTTTGTTTATTGCTTCCTGTGTGCACTATCCAGATCCCATTAAACAAGCAGGAGTTGGCTTTGTGTTCAAAACAATGCTGTTGAATGGAGACCTCTTCCAGTTCAGACTTAAGAGTATTTTTACTAAGCAAACATGCTGTATGTGCCTAACAATTTTCAGTGTCAGAAAAAGATGTCCTATGCATATTACTACTTTTTTGAAACAAGCATTGTAAGGAGAATGATATGTCATAATGTAGGTCAGTTACATTTACATCTGAACAATACTGGGTTGTCAGTTATGACCAGTTTTTTGTCTTGTCTACAAAGAAATTAATTCTACAGAGAAGTAGTTTCTTAGATAAAAACACATACGTCCAAACTTGCTTAAACCAAGTAAGCTACACCCCAGCAGTCAATTAAGTATACACACATATCTGTTGCCTATTGCCTACTCACCACAGTGTCTGATGACCAGAATCCTAATAAAAATCCACTAGGGAGTTGTCTGGACTAATTTCCATGCTTATTCTCGAGAAATAAAAAGGACAACTTACCAGCTCTGTAGAGAAGAAGACATGACCCTTCTGAATATGAAAATACTTTATCTGTATTCTTATTCACATAAGTAGAAATTGATCTGATTAAGAAGTCTTCTCGCATGTAGTCATTCCTGATCATCAATATATGCTGATCAGGGCCATTAGGCCAGAACTTCTAAATAGGGCACAAGCTGTGCCAGCCAACTTCACTAAGAAAAAATTAGTTTTCTGGTGTGTCGTGGTTTGACCCTGGATAAACGCCTGATATCCAGCAAAACTCCTTCAAGGCCTCCCCCCACCCCTTTTCACTTTCCAGAGGGAAGAAAAGAAAACCAGCTAGTAATTTACGGCTAGAGATAACAACCAGAAGAGGAGCTTTGATTAACACCACGGGCAAAGCAGAGCTTAGAATAATGCTTAAATTTATTGCTAACAAACTAAAAACTAAAACTAAGAAATAAAAACAGGTTAGAAACACTTTCCCACCACCACCCCTCAATCTGTCCATGCCCCTCCTTCCCCTGGTGGTGCGGGGCACAGGGCAATGGAAGGTTTACAGTCAGTTGTTGCTGGGTCAGCCATTCGCAGATCTAAGTCCAAAACTCGAGCAACAGTTCTGTCTCAGGGGGTTTTCCTGTGGGCTGCAAAGGGGACAGTTCGCTTCACCACAGTCATCACCACGGTCACAGGGGAATTACAACTTTGAGTCCTTCCCCTGCGCTCCGTGGGGTCCCCCCCACGAGAGAGAGATCCTCTGCTCTCTCGTGGGTCATTCCATGGGGTGCAGTCTCTCACGAAAAACTGCCTGTACCTACTTAGTATGGGATTCTCCCTTCATGGGTCTCAGCCGCAAATCTCTGCAAGGCTCTGCTCCACCTTGGGGGGTCTCCTGCTCAGCGTGGGTCCTCTCCCTCCGTGGGTCTCCGCTGCAAATCTCTGCGAGACTCTGCTCCAGCTTGGGGGGTCTCCTTCTCAGCGTGGGTCCTCTCCCTTTGTGGGTCTCGGCTGCAGATCTCTGCAGGGCCTCTGCTCCACCTTGGGGGCTCCTCTTGCTGAGCGTGGGTCCTCTCCCTCTGTGGGTCTCGGCTGCAAATCTCTGCAAGATTCTGATCCACTTTGGGGGCCTCCCACGAGGTAACAGCTTCTTTCATGCCTCCCCCTGCTCTAACAGGGAGGGGACAACTCGTAATCACCATGGTCATCACCAACGTATTCAGGGAATAATAGTTTTAAGTCCACTCCCTGATCCATGGGGTCCCTCCCCCTCCTTCTCCTCTTCTCCTCCTGCACTGACCTTGATGTCTGCGTTGTGATGTTGTTAACCCATGGCTGCCGAATTCTAACTGCGCCACAACTTCTTAAATATGTTTTCACGCAGGGGCGTAACTTAATGGTTCAAAAGCAGGAAGTTTTCCTCGGAGCTGGCCCTCATTGGCCCTGCTCTATAGGATGGAGGGAAACTTCCAGAGGCTTCCAATAGAAGCCAATCTTCCTCTTATATAAAAGAAAAAAACCCTAACCAGATAAACCCACGACATGGTGTTTTGGGAAACTGTAGCATCTGAAGACATGAGGACAGCTAAAAAACATACGTTGTAGTGGTCAGGTAGTGTCACTCATCTTTCTGCCCATTAGATACCAAGCTAGTGAAACTTTATTTCACATACAGTTTGATGTGTAATGAATAATCATGCAATTAAAAATCCCTCCTGAACAGTAGGCTTCTTAAACAGTTTCTCCAGCTCAGCCTTGCAATTGATGCCAGTTCTGTCATACAAGACTTGCAAGCCATCTGCACTTTCCCTTTGTGGGTGTTTACATTTTAACATTGGGCCAAAATCAAGGCTGGTCTTTATTTTGCTTAAATCAATCTGAAAAATTGCAGATATTATTTCTCCATCAATGTCACAGTCCTAAAATGCTTCCAGTTACTCTGATTAATAATTTATACTTGAAGGTCCACAGTCTGCCATATGTATTTGTCAGAAACATCACATTCAGAGAGACATATAAAATGCTTGTGCCATCAAACCATTTAAGGTATTCAATTGTATTTAGAGAGCAACTACATATGATTATTCCTAGTGAGCTGGCTAAGTTTGTAGCCAGGAAACATGATACTGAAAGGGCAACATCAGAAAAATAAGTGTCCTGTCCAAATTGCCCAAGTTTCCTTATTTTTCCATTGACTTCTTGATTTTACCAGGCCACACACGAATCAGGGGGAATGCAAAATGGTGAGGGTATGTTCTAGTCTTACCTCTTAGAGATCTGTTGTACTAGCCTGCAGAACACTCTGTCATGGCCTTACCAGCCATACTTAATGTTTGCCCCATCGGTTTGTCACATTTTGGCATTTTATAGCATCACATTAGCATATTTATTTGTATCCCATCTTCAGGAGAATTTCCTTTCCACTGATGAAAATCTTCACAGCTGTGGAGAAACATTTAAAACAAATGTTACCCTAGAGGCTCAAAAACTAAAATACCAGGGTATAAACAGGGAGGAATATGTATGAGACATCTGAGAAAGCAATGAGAAAACATTCTTCAAGAACAACAAAATAGTTCAAAGCGAAGTATAGATCTGTTACGTCATGGGAAAAGAGAGCAAATGATAGGTGATACAAATAAATATTGCACTGTTTTCCCCCTCTCTCTTATCTTCACAAAACTGTCACCAGACAACATTGCAAAGCAAGTAAAATAGTTCTAGAGCAAGAAAAAGAATAGGATAAAAATACTGTGAAAACTGTCCAAGTCTGAAGAAACTTGTCCATGGGTGCTGAAGGAAACAGCCAAAGTAATGATGAAGATTAGTGCTTCTATGAAGCAGTAGAGGAAATGTGAAGCCCTGTGAAAATCTAGGGCAAACATACATCTACTTTTGCAAAAGAGAAAAATTGACCCTTGAGAGCTCTGAGGTAATCACTCTAACTTCAGCCCCAGAAATCATGGAATTTGGGGCTAAATAAAGCTCACTGTAGAGGAAAGGAAGACAAAACCAGGTAGAATGCAGTTGTCAAGGATCGAGTAGCTGGCCTCACTTGTAAGGGTACACTCAGTAGATGCAATACGTATCAGTTTCAGTAAATAGGCACATAACTTCCTTGTTAGCACACAGTGATCCTATGGTTCCAGTGAGCTATCCAGGGAGCAGACAGCTGGCTGGGGGTGATCTATTTGTTTTTTAGAAGACAGTCAGAATAGTTATTGATGATTCACTGTAATTTGTGGAGAAAGATGCAAATTGGTTCCCATGGGGGTCTGTACCACGTCTTGTGTTATTCAGTTGTTTCATTAATGACCAGTAAGATGAAGAGTAAGTTTATTTACAGTATTTGCAGATGACACAGACTGAAAGGGGTACTCAGGAGGGACTGGATCAGAACTCAAAATGATCTTTACAAATGACCTGAAGTCAACAGGATGAAATGCCACAGAGACAAGTGACATATTTAGAAGGAAAGAAAACAAATGTCACCTCTGAAAAAGGCAACCAGATGGCTAGTATAATGTTAGGGGGTTTGAGGTTGGAACTAACAAAGGGAAGAGGTTTCAGGTGCGGTATTGTTCCCAGCATGGAGCACTGTACATTGAGAAAAAATTAATTATTCTCTGGATTGTTTCCTGTCTATAAATAGGACTCAACAGAGGTTAGAAGATATTGTAGCCCCTACTTGCTTCCAGCTGAAGTCATATAGCAATCCAGAGGTATAAGACTTGGCAAGATACAAGACTCCTGCTCCCCTACATTGTACCTCTTTGCACAACTTTTTAATATCATTGACAATTTTAGTCTTGCAGCTAGCATAAGGATGTCATTAGGTTCCAAGCTTCAATAAACAAGGCATTTTTCCAAAGCCTGGAAGGCTTACCTTCTACATCCCTCTCTCCCTCCCTTCCTTCTTTCCCCTCCCTCAGAATATTTTTTCATCCGATGAAGAAGAATGCTGAACATTATTGCTTGCTTTCCACATGACCATCAATATGTATTTTGTGTCTAAAACAAATATGTATTTTGCTTAAAAAAAGTTCAATTGGCTAAGCCACATATGCTTTCTGACTTCCTCTTTTAAAAACGATTTGACTGCTACACTTTCATTTCCAGTATAGGATTGTGTTCTTTGTAGAAGCAAGAACTTCAGCGGCAATTCAAAGGCACTCCAGCTGTTGGTCAGGGACACTACCTTCCCCTATCCTTGCTACAAAATTAATCTTTCTGGGATTAGCTTTCCCTTTAATTACACATAATTTTGTTTTGCTGTCATTTCCCAGTGTTGAGCATGCTCACAGACAAAGCTTCCCTGGGAAGAAGAGCTGGATACTCACAAGGTGTCTACCTATTTTTGGTTGTTTGTTTCTTGCTTGTTTGTTTGGGGAGTTTTCTGTGTTTTATTTGTTTGATTTTTTTAGTTCTTCCCTCAACCTATGACTAATCATGGAAACCAAAAATCTTATATTCCCACTATGATCTGTGAGGCTTTGGAACAACTTTGAAGATTTTGCCAGAGCATCCAGAGTAAGATGTCTTTTGTTACCAAGACCAGTTCCACTTTGTATAGAGATCAATATTGGTGCATCTGTTTTCTCCTGTGCTTTATTTTAGGAAATCTAATTAATCTTTAATAAGATCATGTGGAATATATGCATGTACAGTAAATTCAAGAGACACACTCAAGTACCAAATGTAACCACTGCACTGTAGACTTCTCCAGTGCTGAGAATAAGCATGGGAAATGACTCTAAGCAGCTAAGTCTTAGTTCAGTCTTTCAGGACTGTAAGAATTCCAGGTAATGGAGGACCTTACTACTCAGCAGTTACTAGAATAAGACTGTAAATTTTCACATCCCTTCATTCTTTCTCTTTTGTTAACAGAAGTTCTAGGGATTTTTTTCTGTCAAAGCTTGCCCCATCTATTCATAACTGTATATTCTACTTGCATATTGATGTCTGGGCAAAAAGTCCAGTAATGGCTGGAATTCAGATGCATGTGTATTATAATTTCTTGCTACCATGATTTCTAGCTAAATCTTAATAAACACTTTGCACGTTAGGTTTAGTTTTGTTCTTATGTGACGTATGCTGCGGAAAGTCACAGTCTAGATACCTGTATTATAGCATCTTGCATAGAAAGATAGCTTGAACTGGAGTATAACGTCTGGGTAAAGGCAGTATGATACAATTTTTTGGTGCAAAGAAAGGAAAAAAAGACACAGTGGCAAATTTTACATACTCACTGGAGTTTCAGGATTTGCCATCAATAATATTGCCTCTTCTACAAGGATCTTGATCATCTGCCTATCCTTGGAAAAGAATGGTGCTGGCATGGGTACTTAATATGAAACTCAAACTGGTCTATAGTGCTGCAGTGATCTAATTGTGCCTACTGATTCCTGCTCCAACTTCTTTGAGATAGTTCTGTGCAGTGGAGCCATGCCACTACAAGAAGGTTGACAAATGTTAGATACAGTCTCATTCATACTCATCAGCATGAAACATAGAAGTGATTCTCAATTCCAGGACAAGTGAGGTCCACAGCTACTTTAGGCAATGATCTCCAGCACCCCATTGGCAGCAATCACCATTTCAAGCACTTGTGCATTGGAATGATGTTCCCAAAATCTTTTAATTCATTTATATTTCCAGCTGACATGGAATTGTGATGCATTCTGGCATGTCTGTTCTTAATAATACTTCATAACTCTGACAGATATTCAGAAAATATGTGCTCCTTCTGACAATAATTAGAGAAGCCAGTCTTCCTCTTCGAACAACTTGGGATCACAAGTTATTCCTTTCTCACTTGCCTGAAGTGGGTCAAATACATCTCAAAGATGGACCCAAAGATCCAGTGTCTAGTTTTGTTTTGTTTTTTTCCTCTTTGTAGATGCAGAAAATGTTCATAAGCAATCATTCCACTGACTCAGCAATTGCCAGTAGGAAATGGGGATATAAGCTGTATTATTCTATAACTACACTGTGTCAAAGTGCAGTCATTTTAGATGAAAGACAGTGTTCAATCTGTTCCATGAATCCAAGAAATATACTGATACTCTTTGCATATTAGCTGGTTATATGTCTCCTAAGGTGAAGATTCTATTCATTTAAATGCAGATGTCTGAAGGTCTAAAGGTATCTGCTCCAAATTACCCCCTTAAGCTCCCTCTGTAGAGAGACAGAATCTTAAAACAACTGTCTGAGAGAGGTGGAATCAAATCACCTCTGGGTACCTGTGGGCAGGCAAATATACCTTGTTGATTCACTTTGTTGGTAGAGAGTTGGATCCAAACCTTTTTGTGGTCACTGAGTTTACAAGGAAGGCTTTAAGCATCTCATTGAAGTGCCTGTGGGACCACAGTAGTAATCACTACCTGAAAGAATAGGAGAAGCTACTCCAGTGATTGCAAAAGAACTCCCAGTCACCAGACAGTCATGATTACCTTTAGTGTTCTGTGACTTGAGGGATTCATATTAATAATTGCAAGGCAAGTAATTGCAAGTGGACCTTGGACTACAGTAGTGTCTTGCTGTATCAAACAGGCTGCTTCTATGAGGACTGTTAGCAGGCTGTGTAATCAGCTATGAGGCTGTACGCATGTATTCCCTTATAGACCCAGGTTTGCCAGTGAAGAAGGTACCATACCCCGAACTCGGTTTTGACTCTCCCACAGAACCTTGCTACCATGACTGATGGGTATTGTAAAGGATTCAGGCAAGCAGCTCACCTGAGAATCGTGGGAGTGGAAGGAAGAGAGGGAATTGCTGCTTGTAAATCATCCCTCTCTACATAGTCACTGTAGCACCTTGTTTTCTACAAACACCCATGCCTCATGAGAGCCATGCTGGAGGAATGGAAAAGAGCATTTTTATTCAGATCAGCCTTCTGTGACACATTACATTTGCCAGTATTAGGAATGAACTTCTTGAGATACACCTAACACTAAAGAGAATAAAATGACATTGGGGTTATTTGCAAAAATAAGAGACATAATTCTTTGTTGTTATCTTCCATTCAGAACTTCTCAACCCTGGATACAATAGGTTTTTTTTTTTTATTTTTTCAGGATTTTTTCTTCCTAGACACGGATTTCTATAGCTCTCTCTTCATGCCTCCTCATCCCCAGACGTTCCTTCTGAAATTGAATAGCCGTCCTTTCTATCTCTTTTATTTTACTTTTATTAACTCTCTGGGTTGCCTTTACAGTGACCAGAAAAAATATTCATTTCCCAATGTAAATGTCTACAGTAAGATTTCTAAAAGAATGGGATTGTTAGAAAATCTATAATTCACAGAAAAAAACCCAAACCTTTATTAAGAAAAACAGAAGGAGATTTTGGTGCCACTTGTTAAAGGAAAGGAAAAATGTTTAATTTCTGATTGGTTGTATATAGTATTTAAAAATAATAATGACAAACTCCTGCAGCATGAGCTGTATAAAAAGGAAAATTATTAACCAAATCCCAAGATAAACTTAAATAAAATTACAATTATGTCTCAAGAGACTGCTAATTGAACCTGTCTGTGTAGAAATTAAATATTGCTGATTTTTTTGACCAACAGACCTGGCTGAATGGTTTCCATGCTGCACTCACAAGTATGAATCCACCAAACACCTATATGGAGAAGATGAAGACATCATGGCCCATCTATTAGGAAGGGTAACCACTGACAAAATCAGTACTAAGCCAGATCACAGCCTAAGGGATAATTTTGGTCTTTCTCAACAGGGTAAACTCAGTGTTAGTCAAATCCCTCCTTATGGTAAGGAGCCAAAGTATGGTAAGGAAGCCAAAACATGCACAAGCACATGACAGTAAAAATGACATGAGCAGTGTGCACAAGGTTGCAATGATTTCACACGTTTTCCCTGTTGCATAACATTAAGCCTTTGTACCAGAATGCAATGTGAGAACCATCCATGTATCTCTAATCTAGCCATGGAAGACTGATGCTCCCACACAATTGGCTCCCTGTGCAATTTCAGAGTACTCGTTTTCAGACCCATCTCTTCCTGAAATCTAGTCAAAGATCACCTACACACCCACTCTAGTCCACACACTGAGGAGGGTCCTGAGCATCACTTGCGAGGAACTGACATGTTAGATCCTTTGCTGAGTACATTTGTCTAAATGTGTCCTTCCTTGAGAAGCGATCACTGACTGCAGTTACTCCAGCAACTTTATTGTTTCTCTCAGAACTTGGGAAGCTTATGTATTACCAATCTCATCTCACAACACCTTCCTCCCTCTACAGAGAACTCCAGCTTTATCTGGAGACTACTTCACTACAAGTAGGAAGGGAAATACTATGTCTCTCAGCCTCTCTAACTCAGGATAAGTGCATGAAACCAGCTCAGTGCTCTCCATCAATTTCCCTGTGCTGGAATGGCCCAAGAATGGCTCTCTCTCACTGGCTACTGCAAATATGTGGAAAATGGGGGGGGGGGGGAG
>WBMV01003346.1:365078-396409 GCA_013396655.1 Campylorhamphus procurvoides
TAGACACAGGAAAAGCACCTTCATACGAGTAATTATTATTTCATGAATCTGCACATGTCAGCAGAAAGGTACCACAGTATATGAGAAAGGAATAGAGGATAGAATGCAGCTAGAGTAGGCAAAGCATAAGGAATGAACAGAGAATGTGTTTATATTAAAAAAAACAAAACAAAACAAAACAAAACAAAAAGCTAGTAATTTTAACAAATGCTTTGGTGAAAAATAAAGATTTTTTTTCTAAATGTATCACAGATTCACAGGATGGGCAAGATTGGAAATGACCACAGAGGGTCATCTGGTCCAACCTCCCTGCTCAAGCAGGGCTAACTTAAAGCACATGGCACAGGATTGCATAAAGACAGTTCTGGAATATTTCCCGTGAGGGAGACTCCATAGCCTCTCTGGGCAATCTGTTCCAGTGCATGGTGACCTGCACAGTAAAGAAATTCTTCTTCATATTTAGGTGTCGCTTTGTGTGCATCAGTTTCTGCCCATTGCTTCCTATCATTTTGCTTGGCATTACTGAGAAGAGCCTGGCTCCATCCTCTTGACACCTTCATTTCATTCAGTGCCATCAAGGCATTGATGAGGTCCCCTCTTAGTCACCTTTTCTTGAAGCTGAACAGGCCCAGCTTCTTCAGCCTTTTCTTGTAAGAGGTGGTCCAGTTCCCATGTTTGTAGCCTTCTGCTGGACTTCTGCTGGATCTCTCACTTCAGGAGATCCATGTCTGTCTTGTACTGAGGAGCCCAGAGCTGGACACAGTATTGCAGATGTGGCCTGACCAGGGCTGAGTTAGAGAGGCAGGATCGCCTGTTATGTTTTTTTTAATTTAGTCTTTACTTTCAGTCAATAAAAATGTTTTGCTGGGTGTTTGTTTGTTCGTTTGCAAGTCAAGGACCCCTTTTATTTACATATGGCATTTTTCACTTATCTTTGATTAATAGGAGAAACAGTGTTTTAGACAAATGCTACATAATTCAAATTTTTATGAAACATCACAAATCAGTACAAGACATGCTGAAGTTAAAAGAAGATCTAATTCTATTTAGAAAATAAAACACTTGTTCAGTTAGAATCTCTGGATATTTCCTCCCTTGTGTTGAATATGCCACAGAATTGTAAGCCTTTAGAGAAAAGTGCTAAAAAGTATCCCAAAGCAGTGGGGCAAAAAAGAGGTTCATCTCATTAGGGAGAAATTGAACAATAAAAGCCAAATGAAAAAAGGCTGTCATTTACATAAAGGAAATCCCTAAGAACACTGTAAATGCTCACAAAGACAGAGCGCAATGACACCAGGTCCTGTTATTTTCATTAATCCATTAAATTTAAGGCAGAACAACTGAAATGCTTTGAAAATGCATAAGCTTTGAAAACAAATCTAAGTGTTATTAAAAAGGCAGAAATCTAACATGAGGTGTTGTTCTGGGTAGACTGACAGAAACGGTTCTGTAAACACCAGAACCAGGCCAACAGCACACATGGCTTCAAGCAGGCATGGTTTGGGAATCTAAATACATCTCTCTGTATCAGTTCCATTTTAATAAAATTGGTTCAAAAGTTGATTGAATAGGTCTAGTGCCAGTCAGCTACTGGAGATCATAATGATGTCCCAGGTTACATGCACAGCAATAGTTCTCCATAAGTTAACGAGTGGAGATAAAAAAACAGACAGATTTGGAAGGTCCAAAACATGACTGGGACAAAAAAACCCCCATAGGAATAAAAACAATGCTGAATGGGAGGGACAGAGAGAAAAAAAGAATGGGGACCATCTGAAGAGTGTTAGGGGGGTCAAATACAAGGTGGACCATACAAAGATTCCCACCTATTTGTCAGTGCTCATTCTGGACTGCAAGGCTTATGGAAAAAATAAACAATTCTCTTCAGTGTAAGCATTTCAGAAATGTCAATAGGGTTTTGATTTGGGACTTCGAGCAGCAGTGGCATTTTTATTTTTCAGGAGTTTTGTTACTGTTTTCTGCAGTTTTAGTTTTGATACTCCAAAGAAAAGAAAAATGAAAAAAATACCCCAAAGAACAACAACAACAATAACAACAAAGAAATGCTGAGAATAATAAATATTTCTGAAAGGGAAAAGCCTTTTTTTGATTGGTGAAATGCTGCCCAGAACCATTCTGAAGGTCTGTACTGGTTTAGGATGAACAGAGAGAGAAAAATCAGAATGCGGAGACCAAGAGACAGCATTTTTATTTCACTGATCATTGTAGCTATGCCTGAAGAAGACAAATCAGGATAAAAGGGTCTCTCAAAATACAGATGCTTTGTGCTGGAGAACAGGCTCTACTGATATTTATCTTAAAAAGCTGTATATTCCACAAAATACTTATTACACTGTGAGGATTGAATAGAAGCAGTTGGACTCCACAAATCCCTGAATGCTTAGAAGCTGACTTCTGCCCTGAGGCTTGGGTTAATTCACTGAGTTTGCATACAGAGTTCTTGTGATTTTCCAAACTGAAACCCTGTCATTTGAGTCCTCATTATATGCTGTAGGTCCACATGGCAACTGTACTCAATGAATGACTACGTGTGTGCCCTTAATCACAGGAGAACTCAGGTTTTATACTTTATCTCTGCATACATACGGGATTTGCAGAGGGACCTCGAGAGCCTCTAAATATTGTTCCAAGACACTTGAAGTGTAGGGAACAGGTACAATCTTCAAATCTTCATTCCACCCAGGAATCCCTGTTATTCTCGTTCCATAGAAGCTGGTAGTCAAAACCATGGGAAGCCCTTTGAGTCCATCAGGATTCCTCTAGAAACAACTAATCACACACAAATTATAAATGCTGTTCCTGCCAGAAATTGTATACCTATAAAAACTCTATGAATACTGCAGTTACACATTAAGAGAAGGATGTTGAAGTCGGAGAAGTGGAAAATATCTATTGAATGGCCATTAATTAACCAAATTCTGTGCAAGGTATGGGACACCCAGGGCAAAGAAATAGTCTTTGCCTCAGAGTTCCTTCAGTATTACAAAATGCTTAAGTAATAAAAAAGTTATTTGTGAACAGAAAGGCCAATATGTTCACTAGAAATACTTTGGCAATTTCTTCTGCAAAAAAGATCATTCCTACCTTTCGCAATGTGTTTCTGATCATTACCCTGACAGGTAACTGAAGAATACAGAATGGATCATTATTTTTCTGTGCTTAGTATTTTACTCCATTATAAGTGTCATGATGCTTAGCAATTAAAAATTTTTCTTCTAATTCAGCTCAATTTATAGAGGTACTCAGAATCCTAATTCCCCCTTCAGCCGTCAATCTGCCACACTTGGTAATACACAGCTAGTTTCCCTCTCTTTGACTGGTATTTTCCTGAATATTTTTCATCTGCATATTTTCAGTGAGGTTGTGCACAAAAGTCTAGGGTTTTCTGATGGCTGGGAGATTTTGTCTGTGACAAAAATTCATACAAAAAAAAAAAAGGAATTGATTCCTTAGTATGTGGCTCTGCATACTGCAGTCATCACTTTTCCAAGTGTCTAAGAAGGAGCTCATGACCAAGACAAGGCTTAGGAAATGGACTTTCCAACTCTGGAAAACCCACCCAATTTTCAAATCAAGGACCTGTGGGGCAGGTAAGGAGGCCCAGGTCTGGGGAAGGAGTGCTGGGTAGGCAGAGGAGCCACACTGGTACTTGTCATATCCACAAATGTGTGTGTGCTTGTGAACTGGGGGAAAAGCCAGCTAAATCATCGCCAGGCTAATGAGCCTTGGTGAGGCAGTAACGGATTTAGGATTAGAGTTCTCTCCCACAAATCTGTAATAGCCAACTGACCACTTGCTATTGTAGATGTCTAATAGGTCTCTAGAAATAGGAGGCAATCCCTCTGCAAAGATTTAAGTTCAAAATTGTAAGATTTTAATTACATCTAGTAGGTCCTATTATATTGTACTGCATCATGCTGAAGAACACTTCAGGAGCTATGAAAAATTTAATTTCACAAGGAGAGACAAACCCAGAAGAGAATACATATATGAAAGTTAATTATGAATGCTAATTATGAATGCTCTTCTTGAACTTCTCCTAACTATGCTCCTGTTGTTTGCAACAGACTATTTGATTTTATTTTAGTGGGTTTAGTAAGATAACTCTGTAAAGAAACATTGGGATTATTGAAAAATTTGAGGATAGGGTATGAAAAAATGGCATAGACAGGAAATTGATATAAAGATCAGAGTTTACAAACATGAAGGCTCCATTCCAATAAACAAAAATTCACAGGAGGCCAAATAATCTGGAGTCTCTGCAAATCTTTGGCTGTTGTCATGAATCTTTCTTTAATAAACTCATCCTGAGTGGAATTTTAACTATGCTGACCTTAGCTAGCTAGAAGTTGGAATGATTGCCACCAGCTGTGCCATCAGTATGAGAGGAAAAATGACTCCTCCATTTATATGTGACATTTAAGATATTTGTGACCCTGCATGCATAGATATAGAGAGCTAAAAATAGGCTCAAGGGTGATAAAAATAAAAGGTTGTTAGGAGAACAGCATGCTTAAGGAAAAAAATAAGCAAGACCTGCTAAAATACCTCAAATTCAAAATGTGTTTCACTCTGAGAATGCTCTTAAGCCTACAGCTTTTGAAAGCCATATCCTGTCTACCTGAATATGTGTCCACCATCAGGACAGCCATTTAACTAAACCCTCCCTTGAGTAAACTGGAAATGGAAAGAGTTAACAAAGGCACAGGCAGTCTCCTCCCTCACAGCCTAGCAAATAATGAGGTGACTTCTTCCAGAATGAGTCAGTGGTTCTAGAGCTCTTCCTGTTTCTACTGTAGGCTTCCTTTCAACAGGCATCTTATGATCAACTGTAATAAATAAATCCTCTGCCTCAATAACAGGTCTGACAAGAATGAGATATCCCACTCCTTAAGAAAGGACAATTAGGGAGCATTATTTCATAAGTTATATACAGGTAAAGCTGAAAGCACCTCACAAGGAACCTGACAGTTTATTCTGTTTATAGAACAAAAAAACTGGGACCCTGTGAGACAAAGTGGCTTTACTGTCATAAGGAGCAGGCTGAGAAAAACCTCCTATAGGACTATTGCTACCTGACTTAAAAAATAATTTCTTCCAGCACGCTTTACATGCAGTGGAGGATGCTGTTTTGAGTTCTCTTACCCCCAGAAGAGTCCCAGAGAAATCTTAGTTATAGATATACCCACCTGCAGAAAAAAGTTTTTTCTTGAGGGCCTTGTGTTATTGAAAATGCTATGCAGTGCTCTGAATTTTATTGCTCTAAGCCCTGCTACTTTTCTGAAACTGCCAGAGACCAAACCTCTCTGTAATCACTTTTAGAGACCCAGATATGGCAGCTCCTTTCCTCTGCCACAACATCCCTCTGCTAGGCAGGCTGGCAACCTCTGAGAGAGTGACAGACATTTTTGTTTCTCAGTTGCAATCACAGAAAGGTAGATTACACTGAAATTTTTAAAAAAATAAGTTGCATGTAACAACCTTATTTTTCCTTATTTCAATGTTATTTTTCAAGCAAGAATTTTCCATCCCTGAGCCACTGTATGGCCCATCATTAGACAGGCTGCTGGATATTTATTATCACACTTAATTTCTTTTGTAACAGATGGGAGGAAATCCACTCCTACCTCCTTTGTGAGACAAATAGTGCTAAGGATTGCAAAGATGATTGGTGTAGAAATTTACTTTGCTCTCAAAAGCTTTATTTGGTCCCTGCTGTGCAAAGACATGCCTGCTTACATTTTCCATAGCAACAAAAGTTCAGATCAGTCTGATCTAGTAAGTTCTTTATGAGGATCAACAAAAGCTGGAGGCAGGATGCCTGGGCAAAAACTGGAGCTGTTTAGGTTTAAGTGGCTGGAGTTGCTTAGTTTTAATGCACTAAAAGCATTCTTGGGGATGCTGCTATAAAGACAGGAATTGCAATGGTGACAGAACAGAACAACTGAGAGGGGAAGCTAATGCAAGAATATGAGTTTTGGGCTGACAAATGCATGAAAAGGCTGCTAGGCCACCTGACTGCTGTTCACTCAGAGATCACTTAGGCTTTGGGAGATATAGATGACTTAAAAGAGGCTGTGAAAGAGCTTCCCCCTGATCTTTGGGCACATAGAGTGTAGTAAGACATTTCCAGGCTCTAGCTCCAGCTCAACAGTGCTCAGAGGTTTCTGCAAACACAGAGGGAGAGAGAGAGCTGAGTCTGTGGTCTTCACAAAGTTTCAAAGTTACCACTGGTTGACAATACAGAACCTTCACTCATGTGTGAGTGGCAAATGGTTCTGCAATCAGCTTGTCCCCACTTCCATGCCTTCCTTTGTACACAGACCTTCTTTGTATTTCCAGGCCAACAGCAAGAAGAATCAGATGATGTTTTCCATTCCTTACAACGGTTATGTGAGGAGTTCTTGGATTTTCGGTGCTGTTACACTGCTTATAGCATGTTCTCTCCTTTTGCATTTGATTCATAAGGGCATTAACATTTAGCCTTGGTTATTTTACCTTTTCCATCCCTGTTTTAAGCCTGTAATCTGAAGGCAAGTTAAAAGTAATGTTTCAGGAGAAAGCAATTCGGTCTGATGTGTTGCTTTGCAGAGTGGCTGGTCACATGGAAAGGTCTTCACCTCCAGCAGTGAGGCTGCAAATTAAAGTGAGCACCAGAGGCAGAGCACCAGTAATCTTTTCTGTCTTTCTACACATTTGTGTGCATGCTTGAAAGATCACAGATAGCTGAAACTAGCCTCCCCAGATATCTAAACAGAATTTTTCTTCTTGCCTTCCGTCCTCTCTCTTTAATACTCTTTATAGGATTGCCAGAAATGACTTTTCCATAAAAAAGGTCTCTAAATAGATAAATAGAAAGGAACAAGGCATGATGGAATAAAACCCACATACAAGAATGTACATTGCAAATACTTTGTCTTGGTTAATTTCTTTTTCTGTCTTTGGAAAAATGTTTAAAGATTTAGTGCTGGGATTTCTCACCCACCCCCCATTCTCCCCAGTCCCTCTGGCAAAGTCTAGCAAAAATAATAGCACAGAACAGATTGGGCATCTGAGCTCCGTATCTAACACTGGCTCAGTAACCATGGCTTTCACTAACACCCACATCCCCACTCCACATAACACAACATTTGGACAGCCACTTTTCTTCAATGGCTCTTCTATTTGCTTGTGCGTGGTGTCCTGGTCCATATTCACAGAGACCCCTGGTCATGGTACTTGACAGACTCTGATTTCTCCATTGCTACCACCCTCTATAAAGAGGCAGATCTCTAACATACCTTCAATTACATCCAAGTATTTAGGCATAGTGAGTCAAACCCAAGAGACCTTCTCCACTGTAAGCCAGGTTTTGGCCAGTTCTACATGAATGAGAAGCAAGCTGAAAAGAGGTGAGATGAAAGAGAGTGAAATGGTGCAGGGCTCATTCCGGTCTCAATAAGAAAGCTCTGATAAAAAATGGCTTAATAAAAGATCTGCTTCAAAAAGGGAGAGTAAAAGGAGAAGAATAGATAGCAAGTAAATCTTACTTCTCTTCAGATGCTGAGAACCCCAAGGCTGTACATCATGGGTGGACCCTGCATGGAGTAAGGTTCCTCCATTTTATTTTCGGGAAGACAGCTCTATTCTCCATTTATGCCATCTAACAGATGTTTTCCAGGAGATCTTCTTGGTACTCTGTTAGATAAAGGCAGAGCCATGCAGCTATAGCCATTGCTAATGCCAGATGGGAGCTGCCTGCAGTTGCAATGAGCTCTCTGAGTTTATCTGAAGACAAGGGATGGTGAAGCACAACACAAGCATCAAGGACACACTGTATGTGCAGCACAGCACAGGTCTGGGTGTGCTCAGGTTAGCTGTACTCTGAATCACTAACTCCTCAACATACAATGGTTTTCTGATCACAGTCATGGCAGGATCCTTCCAGAAGCAGACTTCCTCACCACCATGCTGATAAGTATTTTATGTTCTTCTTTTTCCACATTTTCCACCCTATGCCTGTACAAGCTTCTGTAGCAAGCAATGTCTTTTTCACATGATTATTATATGCCAAAATAGGATCATTGCATTCGACGTGGAGTCCTTTCCCCTGCTATAAGATTTCCACTGGGCACAAGGTGGAAACCTTATTTCACAACTACACATCACTAATTTGATGCCATTAGCCTAATCCTGAATCTTCACTAGCCAATAGAGCAGGCCCAGTTTTGTTGTGTGCATTTAAAATGCTTTTGACTAGGAGAACTGCACATGAGGTATCTAGAAAAACAGAAGGTGGTGCCTGTAGTAAAAGCCCTCTGTAACCACTCTTTGCCATGAGAGGAATACTGCATGATTTTGAAGGTGTTTCATGCAATCACTGTAGTAAGTATGGCTGTGACAAGCTGGTACCCTCACTTCATTCATTAATGCTTTGTTCTCTAGAAATTGCCTCTAGCACACAAACAAACTACTTGGATTTTGCTTGTTAAAAAACAAAGTAATTGCTTTATGTAACTTCTTGTAAATATGAGAGCCTTTGGGGTGTTTTTAAAAAAAACATCATTAGCAGACTTATTTTTATCATAATTTTCAGAAGAAGGTTATTGCTTGCCATGGAGGCTTTTGCTCTCAAAAGGGTTATTGTTGCACTGGGAATCACATTGAGCATAACTTAAAAAAAATAAATCACAGACTAAAAATAAGAAAGATACAAAGTACTCTACTTTCTGCTGTTTGTACAACACATATAGCTCTTCTGCAATTTCCTCATTCCAGCCTTACACACCCTGGGTAGCTGAGCCATGTATAGTTGGATCACTGCAGAATGTCTCACATAAAGTCACTAAAAAATATTGGGTCTTTTTTTCTGATGAATTGCTGGTTGAAGCATTGGTCTGGAGTCTGATTAGGCATTCAGCAGATAAAATACAGATTACCCCCCAAATTCTCCTGCTTTTGGAATATGAAATCAGAAGTACTGTAGAGAAATCAGGACTCAAGCTTGGCTGGACCTCAGAAAAGTAGTGGTTTAAACATCACACCAGGATCCGGTTGTTTTCTAGTACACATTTGTGCAGAAAAAGCCAGTGAATTTGTACAGCTCAACTGGTACTTCACTGAGGAAAGCTAAAAACAGGTACAGAGAGGCTGCATGAACTATTTTGTTTCCCCACATGAATATTAGCATGGAAAGAAAATATTTTTCAGACAGAATTCATAAATATCCTGAGTTAAATAATGAGTGAGAGAGAATCCAGGAAAAAATCAGACCTATCCAGTGCAGCAAAGATTGCCTGCCTACAACAGAGGAAGTTAAAATACAAGAGTTCACATTTAGAGACAGGTTCCATAAAATCTTTGAAATCTAGATTTCTGTATCAATCAGGGCCAGTCCCAGAGGACAGAATATTAAATATAATGAGAAGAAATAACCAATTCATGGCAACAAAAGCCAGAGCTGGATATTATCCAACATTCATCCAAAGGATAAATTAAGGAAAGATTTTTTGTATATATATTTGAGATAGGTGATGCCCCTCTGGACATTGCAAATTCCAAGTAACTGTGAGTGCACATGGAGGAACAAGAACTTTCCTTGCATTTTACAGACATGTTTGACTGAAAAGAAATTACTAGAACAGATCACAAATGTATCAAAACAGCCCTATATACACAATAATTTTTCAAGTCTATCACAAGTCAGGAAGGCAGGAACATTACCATTAATACAGCCCATCTCGTAACCCTTAGGAGGTCTCTTCAGCCAGGACCTGCATATGAAAAAACCTACATCAGATATGAATAGAGCTGGCTGTTGTCAAGGCACTGTTCAGAAGTCAGTGTTATCAACACAGACTTTTTTTGTTCTAGGTGTGCAAAAAATGCAATACTGAAGAGGCTAAACCTCAAGAACAATACAGAGGAAGTGAGATCTGATGGCAGTACACTTCATCTCTCACAGACTATGAGATAAAAATAAAATGGCTCTATTCTTTACAGTGAATCAGAAGAAATGTGGTTCAGTGGTGTTCAATTGAATTAGGACAAAAGTCAAGCAGTTAAAACCATATATAAAAGAAGAAGATGATCCTTTAGATCCATTAGATTTGCCCTGGGAGCTGATAAAGACACTCAGTTTTTCCTGTCAAAACTAGAAAAGTACTGGAGATCACAATTGTACATTTACAACTGTGATTAGAGTGTAATTAAACTGTGAATTTACAGTTGTGCAATTACAGCAACACTGGTAAAGGAATTCAGGACACTGCCTAGACACAAAAATACTGGGATGCAAAAGGAATATCTTGCCTTATATTAACAAACATTTAGTAATTGATCTCTTGCCTATTTTGAAGAGACCACCAAACAATTTATGTCCAGCACCTGCTCTGTGGTGTTTGTTCTCCACTTCCTCTCTCCTCCTTTCTCAGCTTCATTTCTCAATAAAGAGAGAACATGAATGAGCTACAAGGGAGATGCTGAGGTGATATGTGGAAAGGAGACTTAAGCAGAGTTGAGGGGCAGGGAGACAAGAAGGGAGGGGATTTTCAGGCATTGTGAAATGGAGAGAAAATGAGATTTGGAGAAGCCAAGGTTAGTGTTAGTCTGTCTTGCAGAAGTAGAGACCAAATTCATACCCCCAATCTTATAACCTTTGTATCTCCCTTTCACAAAAAACAAAAAGCAAAAGAAGTCAAGACAGATATGGTGGGAGTAAGCGGCAAATTACATTTTTTTGATTGAAAACTGGTTTCAAGGAGAACTGGGGAAACTCACATTGCCTTCCACTCTCTCCTGAGCTCTGTAACCCACAAATTGCTACAGATGTAACAAATAAGAAGCTTGGCTACTGCTAAACATCTTATATTGTCTGGAAATGACAACTGCTTCATCACAGCTTCATTTCTCTAACTTCTTGCTGGGTTTTCCTTGCACCTTAGGTAAAACAATTTGTTTAAACTCACTCCTGACACATTTTCCCTCCTACTGGGATTGAGCAAACCAGATGTGCCGAAGTCAGTGGCATTCACATGCAAACAAAATCTTTAAACTGTTAATTCAAACTGCATCTTTAAATTTCACCTCCAAGCAGAAATCCCGCTACATGAGGCACTCTTTAGTTTGCCATTAACTAGTAATGGGTACACATTAAGCATGAAATAGAAGTCAGTAAAATCTTTATGACTGTAATATTTAGAAGCAGGGCACTCATCACTACAAATTAGAGAGCAGTGGGAAGAGTAATTTTTTTTAAAGTTCTGCTCCCAGCTTGGTTTCCAAAGCTAAACTTTTAAGAGGAATGTAGACATCAGATAAACTAGCAGAAGTCAACATCTCCCAGGAAAGTATTGAAATGCACTGTGGCCCTTTGGTCAGAAGCAGTGGGCTTTCAGAGATTCCTGTGTAAGTTTTAAATGTTCAGGGGTAGCCAGTTCCTCCCATAGTTCTCACTGACACTAGACAGAGTGAGCCAGGGAGTAAAAGGAACATCAGCATCCAATCTGAAGGAACCTCAGAAACCCTTCTCCTTATAAAGTGAACCATTAAATGATGATGTGGCCACGGACACCCCTGTAACAGAGGATTATCTGGAGGTATCTAGGCACAGTGTTTTACTGCTCCAGCAGGAATGCTTTGGGGATGCTTTGGGGATGCATCCATCAGGAGAGCTGGCAATCTTCTCAGTGCCTTCTTGCTGAGCCTTCTCAGATCTGTTTATCTGCAGAGAAACATCTGTGGGCAATTAGGCCAGTGGTCTACTCAGGCCAGTCTTGTGTCCTATAAAAGTAATTTGTGGAGATAGGTAAGGAGAATAGGTGCAAAGCATGAACACAAAGAGGTCCTTTCCCTTTCAATTCTCACACTTCACCAGCTCAGGCACCTGCTGGGGCAAATTATGATTGCTTCACAGCAGATTGAATACAAGATCCAGTCCTACTCCCCCTGCAAAAGAACTCCATGGAGTCCCTTAATGTAGACCCTTATCTATTCTTTTCCAACACAGCAAAATTGTTCCCAGACTGGCTACAGAATGTCTTCTATCTCGATCACAGTTCTCCAGCAGTAGGACAGAAGCCCTCTGGTTAACTGGATCTCCAGAGATCCAGTTGCACATGAAGCAACATTAATACACTGCTACTGGTTGTTTTCTCCTGCAAGTAACTTAGATAGATTTCATTACCATCAAAACAGCAATACCTACCCACTAAGGATCACAGCATAGTTGAAACTGACTGCCATGTTCTTACTGAAGAGAGCAGGAAAAGAAAAGTAGCCAATAATTGATATTTGGCTTTGGGATCTGGAAAGCAAAACAACTTGACTCTGTTCAGAAGTATGAAAGCAAAATCTCAGTAAAGACTGCAGGCAAAGTAAGGCACCTCAGAGCACAGTAACTTACCACTCTATGTTCTGCAGGAAACAATGTTGATAAATCACCTGCTATTCCTGAACTGCCATGACCTTGCTTTATGATCCTGCCTTCTCCTTGTTCTCTAGACTTTCTGAAAGTGCCTCCATAAGCCCTGTTCCCACAGTCCTCGACTTCAAACAGGATGGAGGGTATCTTATATCACACTCTGACAAACACCTAATGCCCACCAGTACCTCATGGGACCTGCCAGAGGGCTTCCTTTATACCCGCATCATACAGCAGACAGGAAATACACTCTTGTAAGTTGTGCAGAGCATATCACAACTTAATGTCCTAATATTTTCAACAGTCTAAGACTGTGTTAGATGTGTATTCACCTGGGCAATTTACTGTCCAGAGCAAGATTTTCCTGATGCACTTGTGAAAGAAGCTTAATCCTTTTCAAATATTATTTTAATAAGTATTTTTATTGTCCTCCAGAAATTCTTCAAGTAGACAACATTTTGGGGATCAAATTTTAGATTCAGCTGTTTATATAGAGAATAAATATCTTCTGTGATATAGCTAGAAAGTTTCCTTCTAAGTAACAGTATTTTGAGAAACATCTCTTTCCCATTTGCAATGGAAGTTGTCCTCTAGTTGAAAATCCCATGAAGCCACTTACTAAAAGATCCCTGTTAAGGTGGCCCAAGTGAAAAGTGCAATCTGCTTTCCTAATACATTATAACTTTCAAGACAGGTCTGTGGATATTTAAAGAGCTGGGAGCTGGTAAAGGGGTTCTACAGCACAATGTCATAATGTGCAGAACTCAATCAGGATGAGCAGACAGTGGCAGCTGTGCTGTGAGGACCAGGTCAAAAGAAACAAGAATTTCATGTCAGTATTTTTGCCGCCTTCTTAACAGACTTTGTAGAATCACAAACCAAATACTTTAATGGAATTTATCTGAACTGTTTCTGTTTATTAAGATGTAGGAAACTTTAAAAAAGTAGAAATTAAATAAAAATAAAACAACTCAGTTCATTTTTTCCCCACTAAGATGGGTTTTGCCCTCTACAGCATGGACATTATCTTAGTGGATATGTGGATTGACATTTGTTTTAATACTGTAGGTAAAAGGTGGTCTGTAAGGGTGTTTGGGTATGTCAGATGGGTTTCTTCTAGGTTGCTAGCCCACAGCTGTGGTGTAAATATTAGAAAGGGAGATGTATATTAGCCCATCTTAAATCCTGCAGATTTTTGGCATATTAGGGTTATTTACACAAACATAAGTAAGCTGCATTCCTGGTGGCATTTCCAAAAGCCACCAGGATTCAATCCAAAAAAAGTCCTGTAACATATTTTTATACTCTCTGGAAGCAACTTTATGTCCCCAAATTCCTCTGTTCCTTTTTTAATATAAGCTATAATATTAAAAAGACTGTATCTTCATTGTAACAAGATATGGTCAAAACAGTTATAAATTAAGAAATGTTCAACATAAGAAACATTCAGTCAGAATGTCATGGTTTTTAGGATTTAGGGAGACATACAGGTCTGGTTCCTTGACAAAGACTCATGGTTGCCATGGGAACTTAAACAATAAACATAACACCAAGAAGAAAGCATCCTTGCAGAGATGAAGTATAAAGCAGCACGAAGAAGGGAACATAGTATATCGCCTAAGAACCGAGATTTTGGGGTTTTATCTTTACTGCTCATGGGCTCTCCTTTCATATCAAAAATTTATAAATTTATCTATCTGTATGCAAGCCTCAAACAAGGCCAAGTAGACTCTCTTCACATTTCAGTGAAGCTTTTCATTGTGGTGATAGATCTGTTATGAAAAGTTTGTTGCAGATTTTCAAAGGAATTTTGGCTTTTGTATGATCAGGAAAAAACTTTCAGAATAAAAACCTCTGACTATTCTAACAAACAGTATGAAAGACTGGGATCTTAACAAAATCTCTTAAGATATTCAGTCCCTTTTTGAACAGGAAAAAACCCTCTTTTCTCACCCTGTTGCCTGAAGAGCCCACAGTAAGTCCTGTTAAAGACTGCGTGCTAGGCTTCTTGCATTTATCTTATGGAATTTGGCCATTCCCCTGCTCTCAAAACATCACTAAGCAGGGTTACTCCTCAAAAGTGCTACAATACTTTTCAGAAAACCTGTAAAGTATTTTACTTTTTCCCAGTTATCAAATATCAATGAGATATTTTAACATGCTTCTCACTTGAAAATCGTTCATTACAAGAAGTCCTGTTTCCATAAGTTTAATACCAGCATAACTGTCAAGTCAGACTTTAAAAGAAGAAAATTCTGGTGATTTTTCAGTCTCCAGTCAGCTTATCAAAGGCTAGAAATTTTGAGAGGCTGGCTCAGCTTTCACTGGCTTCTCCTACAGGGAGTTTATCTTCTTGTCGTGTTAGATGATGTAGAGCCTTAGCACCTATTGTATTTGAACTTTTCTAAATCCAAATGACACTGGTTAACTTGAGCCTCTGTGAATGATTCAAAGCTTTTTGATTCCCTGTTGACTTCAGATGTGTCCCAAAACTAAATAAAGGTAGTACAACACAGACCAGCAAAGATGGGCTCAGTGACATACAAATCATCAGATTGCTTGATATACAAGTGTTAGACCAGATTTTTCAGTTACCAAACAGAGGTTAAAGAAGCAATTCCAGATGATGTTCCTTCCATAGGGTATTATGCGTGGTCCTGGCTAGAGCTGGGCTTTGTTCTCTTCTCCCACAGCTTGCAGTTTTCATGGGATATAATACTGGAGATCAATTTTGTTGTTTCTGCCTATAGACACTTATGAGGAGTGATATGCTAGTGCTCTTTGGTTGTCCACATTTGGTGTGTTCCACAGCAATGTTGCTCCAGACCCAACCTGACAAATATGGATGGTAGCAACCTAGTACTCCATATTCCCAGGGAGGTGATGGAGTCACTATCCCTGGAAGTGTTTAGGAAATGACTGGACATGGCACTTGTTGACAAGGTGTTGACAGATCAAAGGTAAGACTCAATGATCTTGAAGGTCTCTTTGAACCTAAATTATTCTGGGACATCCAGTCATCTTCCTCTCATCAGGGTATACAAAGCTAGGATTCCTCAGCAGAGTCTTCTGAGATAGAAAGACTTTTCCAAGTGCCATGTACCAGGCATGGTGTGACAGTAATTGCAGTGTTAACTGACCGCAGCCATTATGTTTGTGTTGCAGCTTGCTGAGAATCTGCACTCTGTCATGCCTGACACTGTGCTGAAATGCTAAGTAAGGCAAAAGTCCTGTGTTCCCAAACAACTGCAGAAAACAGTAAGAGAAAGAAACAAACCCTAGATATCTTTTACAACAAACTGTGACTTTCAGGTAGGCCTCTAGAGTAGACATTATCAATGTCATCAGATGGACGCTGTATACAAGTCAATCCAGCAGACAAGGTCTCTAAACAATTTAATGTGGTTTAATCTATTTCAAGTCAGTGTAGAAAATCAATGATCATCTGTGAAAAGTCATACTGAAATGGGAAGGACTTGAACTGTGACAGCTGATCAGTGAACAGATGGCAGATACTTGATTATTCCAGAAATAAAAGGTTGAAAATTTCTTCTGTAGTTCAGTATTATGCACAAGTTTATCTTCAGTGGAAAGGCAACATTAATGTAAACAAAATTACATGAAGCCAAAAGAGGAAAAGGGTTTAGATTTTGTGTTGTTAAGTGAGAGGAAAATATAGAGCAAAAAGATGCCCCCATAAAAGTTCTCTTTGTCAATGTAAAGACTACATGAGGAAATAATGCAAAATAATAGAACAAGACAAGTTCAAAGACAGTTTAAAATGGGACTTCCTGACTGTGTATACTTTGTGATGGTACCTACAGTTAGAAATATTACAGGAATTTTAAGATTCAGCATTATTAAAAGAAAGGCCAAGCACAAGTAATCACCTTGAGTTTTCCACAGTCCCACTGAATTAAATGCGTTCAGTGTTATTTCCATTTCAGTGAATGACTAAGGAGAAGCTATTTTAATCATAAGATAGAAGAGTTATGCAGCTTTGACTTTAATCCCAAAATTATATATGCAATAGTAATTGTCCAAGATACTTCCCTTTCATAATAAATGACTGTTCTCCTCTTTCACAAAAGAGGAGCAATGGGATTTTATTTATTCATTAGCTTTTTATTTCTATGCAAAATAAGAAGGAGAACATTTGTGTAATAGGAGAGCCAGATTTGCAGGGAAAGCTATTTTTATGTCTCCCAGCAGTGGATTCTAACAGTCACGAAATGTCCTCACTTTCCCTTTTGACCCACCCTCTCTGCCATTTTCATGTCTAGCTTCACTTACTGTGAGAAATGCCCATGGAAGTCAGCTGTCAAAGAGTGTGCTGGCTGAGGAGGTGTTTACTCTGACAGAGCTATGACTTGTGCTGAAGGTCCTCTGGCAGATCCATTTCCTCCACCATTTGCAGGACTTACACAAGAATTTTCATGTGAGTTGTTCTCCTGTGTTACACAAGAAATCCACTTAGGGGATCACAGAGGACTCCTCCTGCTCCATCTTCTGTGTGTTTCATCACAGACCTCTGAAAATCAGGGTTGTGGTCCAGAGCTGCAGCTGGCTGAATGGAGTGTCAGCATGGAGAGCAGAATTATGTATTCTGAGATTGATTTTTCATAACAGTCAGGTAGCAATGGCCTTACAAAACCAGAGGCACCTAATGAAATGGAATCTCTAGTACAACCGATGGGACGACCTACCACCACAAATCTAGTTGTTACAAGAACTTCACGATCTTGCAAGAGTGAAGAACAAAACAGCTTATAATCAGATTTTTCTCCTTTCTGTTCGTCTTTTGAAAAACAAGCAAATAACGTCCTGGGGATATTATGACAATTCAGACCATGAGCTGCTCTCCAACCAGATTAAGACACATCTTTTGTTTGTTTTCTACAAGCCTGGACCAAGGCATATGTTTAAAGAAACAGGGAGGGACTGAAAAATGAAACATGAAGAATACTGTTTCTACTGTGTATGGTTATTGAGATTTTAAAAAAACCCCACAAAACACTGTCCAGAAACTTAGAAAAAGGAATAAGAAAGATTTACCTCTAGTGCTTTAAGAGCACATAAGTAAACTTAAATTGAAGGGGGTATAAACCAGGACATAAGCATTACTTTAATGAGGCAGCAAGTGTCTTCTGAAAAGGATGTTTTGCTTACAGCATGTTTGAAAGATCTCAAGGCTAATACATCAGAAACTGTATGCAAGTGCATACAGCATGCTAATGGCTAGGATCAGAACCTTAGCAAAGAAACAGTGCTTTGGTTGACAACTGTGTTGCTTTTTTGAGTAGTTGTTCTTGTATGAAATTTACCATTAAAGCTCTGTGTCTGATAGAAAGTGATTAACTTCTCTTCCTTCTCAAAAATTCAATTGTGCCTTCTCCATCCAAAGATCAGGCATTGGCACAGGCTTTCTCCAAGTACAATGAGACAGTGTATTTCATTACTGCAAACAGGTGATCTTCCTTCTAAATGCTACCTGAAAGCAAACACACAGAAACAGAGGACTAGTAAATACCTTTTGTAGAAGACTCACTACACAAATCCCAGATATGACAGTATACACCCTCAAGCTTATTATATTGTGCTTACATGTGTGCATAAATATGCAGTGCTGCTTACACAGTGTGAGTGCTATTGGGTTTTGTTCCATACACAGAGAAGTCAAAAAAATAAACTAACACATGGAGGGAGCAGGAGGAGAGGAGACCTTTATTTACTTTGAATGCAATACAAGTATCTCTAGAACCCATGAAACGGAGCCTAAAAGAGCCAAACTATGCAGCCTGGGTGCTAGAAGTTAAAAACAGAGGAAACATAGTCTTAGTCAGACACTTCCCACAAGTCTCAAGTGTTGCATTGACTCCTGTGTTATATAAATTATTTAAGCTGCCAGTGACACTGTATCTCTCTTACTTCCTCTTTGCAGTAGCTGAACTGTGAATTCTATAAGAGTGAGAGAACTGGAACTGCGTAGCACTCATTGTAAGTTCTGTGTCTCATGAGCTTGGGCTTCTGAGGCTCTACCAGAAGGTAAAGCCTATCCTCTCCACAACTGGGAGAGGATGGCAGCTTTTCCTCAACACTTGATACTATTCAGACATGCATGCCTGGATGGATGGAGTAATGCATGCTGGGGAGGATAGGAAGATGTGGCCTACTGCAATATTTGCCAAAGCCTACATGCAAGAAGGAGGTAAGCACACAAAACTATTGCACAGGCAGTTTCATTACTTCATACATTCCTGTTGAAATGCTTTTCTCCATCATTCTGCTGATGTTGATGTTGATGTCTGATGTTGACTCATTCACAGTTTTGATTGGTCATCATCTTATTTAGGATATTGTGAGTCTCTCTGGCTTCATTTCCAAGGAGTGAACCAAAAAAGCACTTAAAATCTAACAAAGAAAAGTGTCAGCTTTAGGCTGATGACAAGAACTTCAGACCGCAGGAAATAACAGCCCTGGGGCAAGTTCTGTGGCTTTATCATCTACTTCTATTGCACCTGGTACAGTAAGACTCTATTACAGGGACACTAATGCAGTATCCATTTATGAAACTGCAGGCCTGTCTTCCAGTCTAAGACAGAAATCCCTAAGAGGGGGTTTATGTTAGGGCTTGTGAAAGTTCAGAGCGCACCCAGCCCTGAAAAAAAGTACCTACTAGATACTTACTGCCAGGCAGGTGGGAAAACACAAACTGGTGGAGATAGCAGAAGCAGTGTCCAGGAGAGATACGGACTTAGAGTGTGAAAAATCTCATCTCTCTTAAAGTACAGCATAGGAAATTTGGCTGATGAGTCTGCGAATTGAGAGCACATGCACAGTTGAATTAGGAGCTGCATATAGCTCCACAAGTCCTTCACACACCTCATGGTACCAATTTCTAAGTCACTAACCATGACCATATAACTAATCATGAGATTAAAGCAGAAGGCTTATTCTGATTTGAGAAGTCACCAGTTAATCTATGACAATGTGTTGTCTTTCTATTAAGGGATTAATGTCAAGATTTCCTGTTACAGTCATTACAGAATTTGGTAATTCTTTAAGGAAAAAGCTACCATGAGATTGAAATGATTGGCATGAGTTTTGTACATGATCTGGGGATTGTCATATATTTCTGCCAGAATATTTAGCATACAGCTAAGTGCCATGAAACAGATTTCTCACTAGGACTCACACATTTCTGTTTTGATTGTGGAAGCTATGAAAGAAGATTTGCATGCCATAAACAAGCCACCTGGATGTTAGATGTATGAGGCTGTTAGTCAAGCTTTCTTCATACATAAAGGGAAAGAATAGGACTACTATATACATTCAACTCATCAAGCAATTACTCAGAGCATGTTTGAACATGCTGCTTAACATCCAAAAGAGAATCCAGCTCAGACAGAGATGTTGAACTGTGGTTCTTTAAATGAAAAAAGGGATGCTTCTTATTTGATGCACAATTTTAAAAAAATCCACATAATTATTCATAAATGTACATATACCTGTCTAAAAATACACAAACATATTAAAATTAAAGAGAATTTTCTAAGGTATCACAAACTGGAAAACATCTGAAATAAGAACAGTTTCTAACTCCCATCATATCATAAAGATTAGACAACAACCATGCATCCTCCAAGTTTCTTAGTGCAACTGCAAACACTTCCTCTGTTGTACGCTCCTCCTTAAGAATGAGCAGTCCAGCTCCACTTTTCAAATCTAGCTGGAACATCTCTGAGTTGAAATGATGGTCACTCATCTCTGCTCAGTAACTTTCTTCAATGTAGTAAGAAACAAACACATCTGCGTTCTGAAGAAAATTAACTCATATTATAGCTTCCTAATTGATTTCCTGGTTGCAAAAGGAGAACCTCACTCATTGACTTCTCTGGAGTTCAGGTCTAGCTGGCCACAAGTCAGAGCAGGATGATGCTTCTTCCTTCAACTAAACCTCAAGCACCCTTTCAGGCATGGTACCAAAACTATGAAGTCCAATGTAACCTTTGTTGTTGTTGCTGCTGTTGTTTGTTTGTTCATTTTTGGTTCTGGTGTTCATTTTTTGGTTTTGAGGGGGTTGGTTTGTTTTTTTGTAATTGAGTTTATGTTAAAACTTTGTCTGAGCTGAAAGGTCACAATACATGTTTTCCCCTGGTCACTGTCTACGAATACTACAACACTTACCAGGGATTAATAACAAGAAATGACAGGACACAAACTGCTCATGACTGCCCACTAATAAATTGGCTATGTGGGTAAGAAAGGACACTAAAAATGCCAGATTCTTGAGTCAGAAACAAGTAGAATCCACCCCCACCGCTCGCCGTTACTTCTCCCCCAGAAGAACATTTTGCTGAATAGAGAAAACTCTGGAGAAGTCAAATATTATGGCACCATCACAATTTTGCATTCCCATACAAACTGCATGTGTTTACTCTTCTTAAAAAAAAAAAATCAAATAAATCAAGAGCAATTAATTGAAAAAAATTGAAAGCAAAAAACTGAAAGCAATACTTTTCTCAAAATGTTAAACATTCACCTTCAGAGGATCATATCCATGATATTGTGTGAAATGAGTTTTTAGAGGCTGTCCTGGGCATTCAATTTGTTTTAATTCAATAAATCCCAAGGTGACTATCTATCTATCTATCTATCTATCTATCTATCTATCTATCTATCTATCTATCTATCTAATCTATTTCCTCTCTCTCAAAAACACCATTGCTCGTCTGTGGGTTTGCAGATAGTCATTTCCTTCCCCATTTTGCTGTCTCAGAAATCTATGAAGATATGTTTCAGGAGAAGGGGACTCTCCAGCTTTATGCAGAAATTAATCCTGACCAGAACACTACAGTTAATGAGAGGTACTGGTTCATTGCCTACAAAACAGATGCCTTTTCATCTTGACTTGAAGAGTCAGGGAAGGGGGACAAATTTATAATGATTCTTTAAAAAGAGTATTAAAAACATTGGATTTTCACTCATCCAGTCACATGAATATGCCACTGTCTATAGAAATGGGGAAACCAGGCAGCTTTGTCTCTCAGCAAAGCAACACATTTCAGGAACAGTTATGATGAATGCATTTTTAGTATCTGAGTAACTGGCCACAGTGATGCCTTTTAAAATATCAAGCTCTTCTCTCCCTTACTAAAACTTTCAGAATTAACACCAAAAATTTCAGTCATGTTTCTCCCATTTGTTGGTCAGCTATGAAACTGCTCACTTTTTGTTTGTTTGTTTTTGCAGTTGACATGATGAAGCCATCCTCTGTTCAGCTTGGGGGATTTTAGAACATTTTTAGGCAGAAATTTTTCCCCAGAAGTAGTATTTGAAAAATTTATCTTGGAAAACTCAGTTAAGATAAACTTACCTTTTCCCTGAACCAAAGAAATATATATTTCTTTTTATAAAGATTAATTAGTATCAGTTATACAGACAGTTCTCATGAGAAGATTTATTTGGCCAAAGAATGTCTGTAATTCCTTTGAAGCAAACCTCTTCTCAGACACAGAAAGCAGGAAGTAATGGTTTACTGCTGTACTGGGTTCTGGCTGAGAGGCAGTTATGAACTTAACTTTCTTCTTAACAGCACATATAATGTCATATTTACATTTGTGAGTAAAATAGTGTTAATGACACACCAGTGTTTTAGCTGATTCCGAGCAGTTCTTGGAGAATGTGAAAACTCTCTTTCTCACTTGCCTAGGTAGCAAACAGGCAGTGAGTGGGCAAGAAGCTGGGAGGGGACACCGCAGGGATAGAAGATCTCAACACAATGCAGGGAATACTCGATATTATATAACCTTGTGCTCAGCAATAAAAGTTTGGGGAAAGGAATGAAGCTTGTTTGTGATTATGACATTTCTCTTCCCAAGGTGTTAACATCTGTCCTGAGGCCCCACTTTTCTGGGAAAGGCTGTATATCGTTAGATAGTGCAATAATTTTGTTGTTGCAACGTAGAGAAAGGACAAGATGTGGACTATCGTTGTGTGTGTAAACTGTCCATCTTTGTTAGTCTTGTGATGATGTTACTTTGATTTTAAGGTGTGGAACTTATTTTGTGGATGCAAGCAAGTTTCTGAAGAAGGTACGTTGAATATATAATTATATGAAAATTCAGTTTCAGAGAGTCAGGCCATCGAGAATATTTGATACAGGTGTCTGAGCTTTGGCAGTAGAGGGTCTGCAGTGGTAGACCTTCTCTTTGAGAAGGGCCACCCTGTGCTGGACACGTGTGATTCCAGGCAGTTTAAGCTGGCTCCAAGACACCCAACACAGGATATAAATAAGCCTATTCATCAAGCTTGCGTCACCTCTAGGAAGATCTGTTTAAGAAAGGACACAACACTGTGAAGAGTGAAGGCAAAAAAAAAAAAAAAANAAAAAAAAAAAAAAAAAAAAAGGACAAATTGACAGTACAAATGCCAAGGTCAGAGAAGGAGGAGGGAGAGAAAGCTCTCCAAGTGCCAGCAGAGCAGAGAATTCCTCTGCGGCCTATGAGGAGGATCACACTGCAGCAGATATCCACACTGGAAGAAGTGAAAGATCTCATGCCTGAGGAGATAGATGTTTTCTATCAGGAATTGTGGCCAGTGGAAAGTTTCTCTTCCCAAAAGTTATGTAGATCCTTGCTGAGCTACTTACACTTGAAAAAGCTCTTTCTCCAGCGCCTGTAGAAGGAGCCTAAACAACCACTGTAACTGCAGTGAAATGCAATCCTTACAGGAAAAAAGGGATTTCATGCGTCCTCTACACTTGAATCCTGTCTTGTTCTGGAATAACTTTGTATTGCAGACAGGACATGATGAACTCAGTTGTGGCACTACTGTTTCTGTCCCCCTGGTGCCTAATTTCTGCCTCCATCCAAGACTTGGGAACCGTTGAGTAGTCAGAGCAATTTGCTATTATTAGGGGTAGCTTCTGCAACAGCAGTTGAAAAATACTGTAATGAATCCTGCAGTTAGAAAGCATGAACATCACTGGTGAAGGTGTTTCTGTATGAATGGGAGCAAGAGTTAAGGGATATGTTCCTTTTGTACTGCTACAATGAACATTACTATTAAATACACCATTCACCAGACTAACAAGGTGCAGTCTTTTATAGCAGAGAGTATGCCTGTGAGTCTACACTGCTCTTAAATATTTCATTGTTATTTAGGGAGAATTCAGCCCTGTCCTGCCACCAAGGTGAGTGAAGTGAGGTGAGGGATGTTCCTACCATAATTTTGGTGGATGCATTCCATTGTCTCAGCAGAGCTGTAGTCTTAGTTACAACAAAGGAATAAGTGCAGATGTTTCATGCTATTTCCCTAGTCCAAGAATCCATTCCAATTATCAACACATTGGAGAGCTTTGGGAAATCAATATCAGAAAAGGATTTTTTGAAACACAAGTTCAAGGTCATGTGAAATACAGTGATATGAAGATGATCCTCCACTCACCCAGTTCTGCAGCTGTATTTCAGGTGACCTTGAACTTTTGATTACTGAGTCTGGCCCCAGATTTAGGAGTGAGGATTTCACATGGAAATCCCTTCCTGGTAATAATTTCTTAAAACCTTTTCTGTGCAGTGATGTATTTCCCACTGTAGGTTACCTTACTGAAAGAAAATGGGAGATAAGCATTGAAAACTGGATTCTAATGCTTCATTCTTGCTTGGTCCATTCAGATGGAACTTTGTTTTGGTTTTTTTTTTCTTTTGTTGATGTTGATGTTTTTATTGTTCTTGCTGTTTTGTTGGTTTTTTTTCTTTGCTTGTTTGGGTTTTTTTTGGCAGCATCTCATTCCACAGAAGAAAACAGAAATCACTATTTCGTGCTTGCTTTATTGTAGTCTATCAACTCCCAGAGAAAAGGATCTCTTCTTGGTGTTTCCAACACCTGTGAACTCTCCTGCTGGCCTTTTCTTGACAGTTTCCAACTCCTGAATTGGCTACATTTCTCTATTGATGAAATCCAAGAATCTGTCCTCTGGCAAAGTGATCCCTTCATAGTAGAGTGGCACAGGTGTTTTTAGCCACCAACCTGATTGTTTAGAGGTTTTTAGATGCTATTGCCACTGAATATACAAGGAGACCTCTCCTTATAGGCCTCTGAAACAATTCTTACTTGTACAGCATTGAAGTTAAGAAGCAGAGAATTTGTAGGAGACAAAGTGTCCTTCCAGAGGAATACATTGTGAACACCCATACAGAAGAGAAAGATTATGCACTAAATGAAGATATTAAACAAAATTTTCCTTCAAGAAAGAATAAAGGGGATAAAATATTTAAAAGTAGTATTACTGAAACAGCAAATCACAGCATGTATAGATCATAGTAAGTGAAAACTTGAAAGCCATCTGCTTAGAAATAACTGTGAGAAAAAAACAATAGTAAATTACTCTATTGAAAATTTAGAAAAAAATACCTACTGCAGAGAACAACTGTTCATTGTTTTGCATGATGGTTAGCAGTTTATGTTCCCCCTTCCTGAATCTGCAGAGATTCCAACAGCTCTGCTTTCTTTCTTTCACAGAGAGGGCTGAGACTGTTTGTGTATCAATGTTTAATAGTGATTGCGTTGCAGCAGAAAACAGAACAGCGAACAGGCAGAATGAGTGAGTTGTCCTGTCCTGCCACAGGACTCATAAATGTCTTTGTGCCATTCATGTCAGACAAGATGAAAGGACAGGGCAGCAGTAAGAGATACAGGGGTAAATCTGCGCAGGTGCAAGTTGAGGCCTCTTCCATAGACAGAAGTGAGAGCCCAGCACATCTCAGCTGAGATTCATTGTACCATTATGCACCAGAATGTTCTCAGGTTCCCAGCACGATAAACTCTGCCTGTCCCTCAGGACCTTACCATCCTTCTGTCCAGAAACACTGCATTTTTGAGTGGGCTGGGAAATTCATAGCTCACCTGATTGGATATCCAAATCTTCCTACTGTGTCTCTTGGAAGTGTTTAAAGGAAGGAGACCAGGGGCCAGCACAAGCCACCAGTAATAAGCTCCATATGAATGTGACTAAATTTTCAGTCAGAGCATATAGATAAGGTCTCATGGATCTATTCTTTCATGGCAAATTTTAATTTTGGTCTTCTGTGTAACTCCTGGCCAGGCAGTTTGCAATATTCTATATGCATTTATAAAACTGCAGTTGCAGTATCTTAGCAACATGTCAGGAACTGTCAGAAAGGGTTACACCATTGTGGTGGCCCATATGAATAATCATCTCTACCTGGCTCATCTTTCAGTCAGCATGACTATCTTACTGACAACAAACACCAGCTCTGAATGGTAAGAAATGGGAAAGGGGAGGAAATCATCCCAAAATCGGAAAGATTGTTAAGAAAACTGGGTTCTTTCAGAGACTGAAATAAAGTTAAAAAAAAAAAGAAGCTTAATGGTCATTTTTCTGAGCTGAAAATATTCAGTAATGATGTCCTTCAGGTTATAGTTAGCATCCTCATCAGAAAACTTACGAAGGAGCTGAACAGTGAAATTTCCAATCCTGCTGATGATAGTCTTTCAGGTAGTCAAATGCCACAGTTAATGATGAGGCAGTCTGGAATAACCTTTCAAAAGTGATTTAGTGGGCAAAAGGATGGCCAATGACCTCCAGCATAAATAAACATGGCACACTATGTCTACAGAAAAATAATTCTAAGCCCAGTTATTGTAGCACTGAGAACAGAGCTGGCAATTGTTGCTCAGGAGCAGAGTTCTCAGAGTCACTGCAGACTGGTCTCTGCAAACTTTGCTTCAGCATGCAATAGCACTGAGTTGAACAAAACCCAGAAGAATGCTCAGCACCACCAGGGAAGGATGGAAAACAAAATGGGTGGATAATTCTTTTGTGCACAAAGACATGGTACACCTACCTCATAACCGCTGCACTTAGTTCCGTTCTGTACCTCTCTAATTGGCAGTGGGGATCAGACAGATAAAGGCAATCAGGTTGTAGACTTCTAGAGAAAGACACTTCTGTAAGTTGTAGATCAAAGAGAGACTTGATGAAATTAGTATAAAATAGTTTAAAGGAATAAAAGAATCAGAATAGTGAAAAAATTGCGGAATCTGCTGTCATTATCATAGACAGGCAAACCATGCCAAAAGTCATTGGTAACAAGCCTGTAATTATGTAGTTTAACTTTTACCTCACAGATCCAGCAACAAACTCAATAGGAGATCTACAGAAAACAGCCAGGTTTTCATTATTTTCCTCAAGGTTCACCTTTGCCTGCTCCCACAGCTGTTCTCTCTGACACCCTCCAACAGGAGAGAGCAAGCAGGGAACAACATTGAAATGAGTGTGGAGAAGCTCTCCATGGTAGATAAGGTATTTTCTAGATATAGAAAATAAGGATAGATGATTCCTATTCATGCCAGTTCTCTTGAAAGCCTGGGAACACGTAGATGATCTGACCATCATGTAGCTAGAGGCAGAGCAGGTTGATCCAGTTTAGAAGTAAAACTAGCTGCAGAAAACAGTGACTGGATGAACCTCACTGGTGGTAGATACATAAAAGAAAAACAAATTAGAGAGGAAAAAAACCCACCAAACAACCAAAAAAAGCCTCAAGAAACAACTAAACCCCAAACCAAACAAAACCCAAAAACCAAAACCAAAACCAACCAATCAACCAAAAATACCCCACCCTCCAAAACCCTCAAAAACACCTCAGACCTCCCCATACCCAAACACCGCCCCCCCAAAACAAAAACGAAAAAAACAAAACCAAACCAAATCAAAAAAACCCAACCCAAACCAAACAAAAAAAACCAAAGCCCCTCAAAACGTTCACCCCAAAACAAACAACTACTGGAAGACCACAGGCAGATGTGACTTCAGAGAACAATCTACTTTGGAAAACACAGAAATGGCCAGACCAAGAGCAGAAGAAACCTTCATAATTTTTTAGCAACATTGGTTTCAGAAATTGAGATCTTCTCTCTTAGGAAGCATTTTGGTCCAGGAAAATCTGCTTAGATACTTATCAACAAGATTTAAGTAGGCAAAGAGAGGACAGTATGTGCTCCAAAGCACTATCAGTCCGAAGAGAACAAGCAGTGTTTTCCATGTACTCCAGGAAGCTGCAATTGCTCAGCTTCAACAGCATGGATATACACTGAAGATATTAACTCCATTTTGCTAATGACTACCAATACTGGAGGGGGGGAAAGAAGGCAGACCCAAAGAAAAATAGTTGCTACCTGCAAGAAGTATGCCCCTGTGGGGGGAATACATTTGGCCCACCTGGTGTGAACAGGCCTCTTCAGGCTTTGAGCTATACAATATGGAAGAGTCGGTAGCAGTGGATAGTGGATTGAAGATGCTCTTCTTAAGTTCAGACACTGCACTCAGGTACATAACAGATCTATGCTTCCCCAAATGCTGGAAAGAAAAGGTGGGATGGTAATTTAAAGAGATTCAGAGTCTCAAAGGATAGCAGTGTTATCACAGGCCCTTGCTTATAACTTCAAAGATGCTGACACTGGCTGCAGAGCAGAGTGCTGGGTAGAGAATGGTCCTTCATTCTGAAAGTTCCTCAGACCCTTTCTGGTCTTTTCTGCCTTTGAGGCAGAAAAATTGCTCAGGGATCCCTTCTGGTGCTAATAATGCAGAGGTTATGGGTTCAATCCCCATGACCATTCACTGAAGAGCTGGACTCAATGATTCTTGTGAGTCCCTTCCAATTCAGAGTATTCTGTGATTCTGTGACTGTTTGTTTGTCTAATCGGAGCCTATTTCCATTATCTGTTGTCTGATGCTTTCTATCTGATTGCATGTAGTTATATCCCTAAAAGTTGTTAGGATCTTCTTTTTCTATATAGTTAATTGCATCCACTGTACATGTATTCCCTCCTCTTTTCAGTTTTGTTCAGTCCAGATTCATCTGAGTTGCTATTTCACAGATTATCTAGGTGCCCCATTCAATGAGGAACCACAGTGAAAGTGAGAACTGTGTGCAAACTGGATGAAACTACTGGGGAAAGAGAGATATTATGACGCATTTAGCAGCTGCTCACCTAAATACAGGAATCTGGCAACTCCATACAGAGACTAGTTTGTATCTAAACAGCCTCTAAGATACTTGCTAGTTTATTGTTGCATGATGTGGGCTATACATACGTTCTAGCTGGCAGCAGTCCTTTCTGTGGTTTGCCTGTAAAAATGAACAGTACAGAGTAATCTAACACCCAGTTGGATCTGATGTATATTATATACAACTCACTGCCTGCAAAATATTTTACTTTATGAGGAGTCATGCAGCCAGTGAGCACAGCAAAAGAATACATTTCTTTTATAAAACGTGTGGAATTTCAAGCGGGCAAGCTGACTGCTTGAATGCCAGAATAATAAAAGACATTTCCAGGACATTTCAGCCTGGTCTAAGCATCTGCCTTTTATGAGAATTCTTTTAAGTCCAGAAATCAGACTTAGTTTTTCTTCTCCTTCATCTTTGAATGGAGCTATTCTTTCAAAAGGCATAAGGAAGAATGTGTCTTGTTGATACTTTGCACTTCTGTAAGAGAGAAAAAAATGCTGCTATTATCATTATGATTGTGATTATGATTAGTAAATAATATTGATATTGTCAAAATTATTAATTTGTGTTTTGTTTTTATTAAAATGAACTTTTCTCTTTACAGAAAACAGAACCATGAAAATGGGCAAATGTTACAACTGAAGCTGTCACATCAGCTCTTCTGAGAATTTTTAGTCTTCCAGACTTGTCAAAATCCATCACACTGATTGCTGTGTCACCTTGCTTCTCAAATGAGCTGTTCTTGGCAAGTAAAAACCAAACCTTCTTCCCAGGCTTTCCCAGCCTCTTTCCCTGCAACTGTGACAGAGACTTGCTGCCATTGAACTGCTCCTGAAGCAAATTAGGAATACCTTTACCTTCCTTTCATGGTGGAGACTCAAAAAACAGTGAGTGTTTAGTTAAGCAGCAAAGACTTACAACTTAGATTTTGTTTTCTCTACCAAATCATAGATTAACTTCTAAGGGGCAGTTTGTAAAGCAGCACATATTCCTTTATTTCATACATCTCTCTCTCCTTACTCTAGGAGGAGGAGATCTGGAACAAGGGGCTGAAGTGCCAGAGACAAAGTGGGACAATGGGCTAAATATGTTTGCCCTGCATGCAACAGAACGGGAGACTTGCAAATGGAGGGGGAAGACAAAGTATAAGACATGTGATGGTCATGATAGGAAAGGAAAAGACTGGGAGGAAGCCTGGATCAGTGCTATGCTCTTTGGTTAAAAATTTGCTTCCAGAACTAGGTTTTCTTTGTTAGTATGCTAACATACAAGAGACATTCTATCTCCCCTACAGCTATCTTTAAAGAAGGAAGAAAAAACCCTATCCTTCTTTTTCTCATATGAAGAAATCAACATACTATAGGAAAGGCAGCTTTGCCACTGTACCATGTCAAATAAAACCCATCAGTATTTGGAGCAGTAACACAGCACGTGGACAGAACATACAGATGCACTAGGTTATCCTTGTGACTGTTTCAAGATTCCAAGACAAGAAGACAAACAGGGAACTGAGTTTTGCAATTGACCAGCATGGAGCAAATAAATAAAAATTTCGTTGTGAATTGCACATCTAAAGGCTAAAAAGCCAGAGCCTTGTGCCAAGACACAGAGCAGTGGCAGAGGATGGAAAATTACTTGGTTTAATCAGTCTAACCAACTGAAGAAGATTATGAGGATTTCTGGATGATTCATAAATGCAATGTTTTTTTAAATCTAGTCATTACAGGATTGAAAAATGGGCTCCATAGGAATTTTCCTTTATGCTCTGAAATCAGTGAGTTTTTTATAGCTGCTTCAACTGGCAAAGCAGTCTCTGATTTACTGACCTGGAAATAAAACAATGTCTGTAACTGATTGCTGTTGTTGATAAAATTGTTAGTTGACAGCACAAGATTTGGGGAAATGAAGGAATTCTGGCTGATAGAGTCTGTGGGTCCCTGCTGCACGTAAAGTTTCTTTTGAGCTTATCCAGTAGGTCTGGCCTTCAGACACATCTCATACACTTGCATTTTCTCACCAGAAACTCCCTTCTCCTTATACCAGTTAGTCTGCTTCTTTTGGATATCAGGCAGGAACATGCCAATTAAGGTTTTTCAAGTCTCGTTCACAAAAACTGACCAGGTTTACCTGAAGCTTTCTAAATAGCATTCAGCCAGAGCCACACACTTGGCATGGAGAAGTATCAGCCTGGATGCAATTGTTTCAAGTGGGATGTCATGGAAAACATCTGTCACAGAGCACACTATCTGCTCTCCCAAAAATAATAGGACCAGTCCCTGTGATTTTCCTTCTGCCCAGAATGACTGTAGGTCTCTGTCTTTGAAAAGCATATATCAACAAGTGGCATTTCTGATGACACGACAGTCAGTCTGTCTGAGTACATATGTCTCACTGAGATTTCCAGAAAATTGTCTGCAGAAGAAATGTCTGGGAAGCCAGTACCAACCTAGACAAGACAAGTGCCAGGCTAACAAGATGCAGTAATGATCTTAGAACCTCATTACTGGTAAGTTTCTGTGTATTTGCAATACTTTTAAAAGAGGTTCAGTCAGATGAATCAGGTGCATTTTGGGGCAATAGAGATGTAAATTACATAGTGGCACTTGTCTCTGGTTTTCAGACAAAAGACCATCTTCAAACTGTGGCACTGTTGCCATAGTCCTTTCATGAATTTGTAGATTTTTATACTTCTAGGTATACTTCTCACATATAGCATAGCCTGCAACCTCTAACCCTGTGTTAGCTGTCTTAAGGGTCAGATAATAGCTGGAACACTGTACAAGGAAAACATGTACCATAGCTAAGGCAACTAGATACCATGTTAGTCAAAACAAGAAAGCAAAGCCCAGCAACCTTGGAGAAGCTCCAATAAG
>WBMV01003346.1:396515-425792 GCA_013396655.1 Campylorhamphus procurvoides
GGTGAAAGGGTTTTTCACCTGGGAGGGACGGGTTGTCCCTTGTTTGCTTCGGTAAGGCATAGCAGAGTGGCTCAGGGTGGCTGGAAACAGCCGGGAATGAAATGAAAGAGACGTCTTTCGGATTAATTTACTCTGCATGTTTTGAAGCGGTGGTGCTTAGAGAAGAGCTATGGTATTCCTGAGGCCATGAGTTCATCCTAGCACCGGTCTTTTCTATCTGTTACTTATCAACACGTGTTGTACTGTTTTATACTTTTTATACTTTATATATTCTTTTATACTCCTTTATATTCTGTACCCCAAAACCTTATAAGTAAAGAACTCTTGTTGTCTTGGAAAAGTTTTTTCCCCTTCTATAAGGCAACAGCACTACAGAGGCAGGAAGAACTAAGATGGATGTTGTCAGATTCATAATACAACCCTAACAGTCCTAAATCTTTTGAAGATCTAGTAGTCTGTTTTCCTTCCTTTACTTCACAATTTCTTCTACCTGTCCCTACCTCAGGCCCTTGGTCCAGTTCCAGGTGTTGGCAGAGCATGCTGTTGCCCTCTGTGTATACAGGTTACAGGAGATGATGCCCAGTATTGCACAGTATTGAATTCCGTGTGTCAGAGAGGAATGGCACAGCTGATTTTCCAGAACTGCTGGCAAATGAAGTAAAATAAAAAGCTCTGTGCAGAACTGAAATCCTCAGCAAGTTAGGACATCATCATATGCCCGTCTGGAGCAAGTCTGAATGTCCTAGCCTGGTGTGCTGCAAATTTATTTTGTTGTGTAGTAATTCTCAGACCACTGCTTAATCATCTCTAACAAAGCAATAGTAAGAGCATGGAAAAAATCCCACAAACTAAAACTGAAAGGTAAAAAGAAGGTGGGAACAGTGTGTGTCAAGTGCTGATCTTATTCTGACTTCTGAAACACTTAAAAAATGTTCTATTATTGGGATATTTTATTTGCCTGAATTACATGTCCATAATAAAACCTGATAGCTAGTCTCAGAAAGATGACAATTCACTTTCTTTGGACCTGCTGTTTCTGGACCTCAGCAGCCACGTTCTAAGCAAAGAGCAGCTGTTCTGTCTCATGGAAAGTTGTTCTGTGCAGCAGCATTGACATTTGAAATGTCTGATGGGGAAAAACAAGCAGAGATGAGCTATCTGACCAACTGCTGGAGAAAAACTCAACTACAGACACAGTTGTGTCATTTCCCTGTATCAAAGCATCTTCTGAGGTGTTGACTAGGACTGTGTCCATACAATGCTCAGAGTTCATTGAAATCAGCCCTGCTGGGGACCACAGTCATTAACAGTGTTTGAGCAGCACTGACCCCTTTGCTGAGATCTGTGGGCTGCTACCACCACAATAGTTGTTCTGTGAAACCATTTCAAAAGCAATTCCTGAAGCAGAATTTTTTTTAACTGATCAGGTTAGAAAATGGTCTAGAAAAATATGTTGGAAAAGTGGCAGAGAGCTTTTTCCCCCAGGACCATTACTAAGAATTCATCTTAGGGTTAGTGTCATATTTGCATGCTAACTGGACTATGGTGCTACTAATCATTACTCTGCAATGTTTTTCAGAACCTTGCTTCCTTTGCAGAAAGAATTAATAATTTGTTTGACTTCTCTTTTCTGGGTTATTTTCTATAGCTGGGTGTTCAACACCTTGCATGGGAACCTCTATTTTCACAACCGATCCACACATATTTTTGCAATACAATCAGCAAATCAGAAATATCTACTTATTTCCTTTATGTAATTGGAACAATCTTTCCATATAATGAAGCATGAAAGTGCAAACAAAGGTATGCTGGAGGTGTAGGAGAAGGCATTTGGTATATTGTTTGCACTTTATGTTTATCAGTGACAAAAATACACTAGGCAAAAATGTTTCTTTTTTGAGAGGTTTAAAGAAGTTGAATCAAATACATGAACAGTGACTTCCTTGCAAATGTATTCAGAAGTAGAAGCTTGCTTTGTAAAATTTCTATGAAGCCTTTTGGCTTTTATGTTTCTGGCATCTGTTTCTGGCACACAGGACATTCAGGCATGTAGGAGGGTCATATCTTCTACCAGGGCTAGGGAAGTGATTCCCTGTACTTGGCACTGGTGAGACTGCACGTCGAGTACTGTGTCCAGTTCTGGGGCATTCAATTCAGAAAGGATGTTGAGGTGCTGGAATGTGCCCAGATAAGGGCGATGAAGCTGGTGAAGAGTTTGAAGCACAAGCCTTATGAGGAGCAGTTGATGGAGATGAGGTTGTTTAACCTGGAGAAGAGAAGGCTCCGGGGAGGCCATATGACTCTCTACAACTGCCTGAAAGAAGTAATGAGGTGGGGGTGAGTCTCTTCTCCAGGCAACCAGTAACAGAAGAAGAGGACACAGTCTTAATTTGCACCAAGGAAGGTTTAGGTTGGACATTAGGAAGAAGTGCTTCACAGAAAGGATGACTGAACATTGGAATGGCCTGTCCAGGGAGGTGATGGAGTTACTGCCCTGAAGGTGTTTAAGAAGAGATGTCCATGGCAGCAAATCTAAGGAGAGGGACTCATCTGAACAGCAAAGAACAAAGGTCCTTTACTCCATGGGAGGCACCTGATGTAAAACCAGAGTTCCTGTGTTAAAGTTTCTGATGTGTTTATCCGTCCAGTAGCCCATAAAACATGCCCTACTGCCCTGGGATGCATGAATTCTTTCTGTTCCCATATTTCTGAGCCAGTGTTTTATCCTAAATGTGAATCCACCGATAAGGAAAAAGGACCCAGCAGCATCTAAAGTTTCTTGCTTTCAACCAAAAGCTGGTTTGTTTTTAAGACTCCTAAGGACTGTTTCTCAGCTCTCTGATGCTTTGAGCTGTGAACTGGGCCTGGAAGTAAGGTCAGCACATTGGCAGCTGGTGAATGGATCTACAGGAAGCAATTTCTCCCTGCTCCAATGAGAAGTACAAAAGATCTTGCCTCTGACTGTCTTAGGCACTAGCAGCAGCCACTCCCTGCAGGAGTTAGTGGGAAGAGTGCAGTCAGCACCCTGTATCACCTGAAACAAATCTCTCAGCAGTGTAACACCATGCACAGCAAGCAGCGTCACATCTCATAAAGCATTACAGGTGACTTTGAGGCAGTTTTGTCAGAAACCTAGAGTAACTGACTTTTGGGAGAGGGGGCCAGCCCAGAAGCATGAACAGCAAGCCTAGTTTACCAAGGGGTCTCACCTAATAACTACAACCCTGTACCAGCCATTGGGGCTGCAAACCTCCATTCAGTATGTACTGATGAACAACCTGAATCAGTTCTGAAGCACCAACAGGAGGTTTCCTACCCAAAGGTCTCACTGCAGTATGGACTGCACACACCTGACCTCACTCAGAGACCAGGAACATCCACAGTGCCCAAGTTCAACCAGTCTGGGAACAGATTCCACCATTCCTCACCTTCAGCCAGTCATTAGTTAAAGAGACTGACAGCCTCTAGATAGTTCTAAATCTTTCAGGCCCTCGAAGAGGAGTCTGGACAATTTCTTGCTTTGTAAAGTATGATGGTCCGGACTGCAACAGCAAGCAGTCTATTACTGACCAAACAAATGAAAATCTACAAATATTCTGCTAACTGCTACTTGAAGTTTTTTCACCACCTAATCTGAAAAAAGACTGCACTAATTCTTGTCTCTACTTGTCCTTGCTAGTGGTGGCAAGAGTCTGTTAACTGAAAGGCCACAACCATTTAATTATCTCAATTTTTAGAGGGGTGTGAAATCTTTGCTGATGGACATCCTAGCCTCTGGTTTGATCCGCAAGGCTTTTCCACAGAGTAGGATCTGGCTATTAAACCTAAAGAAGTTCAGGTTTGGCCAGCACAACTAAACTGGACACTATTGCCCTAGTTGCAGCTTTTTCCTCCCCTCTTCCCCTGATGTTTTACCTCTCTTCCTAGTGATTTTGTGAGCAATTAAAATATTTCCCTCCCCACAAGTGAACAAATTAATAAAAGAAAGAAGGATATAAAGGAGAGAGGAAATGTTTTGCAATAAGAGCTAGCAATTATTTAGAGGCTTTCTGAACATGAAGACTCTACACAACAAATTCACAGTTCAAACTTCTTGGACATCCTCATTTGGTGTCAGCAGAGATACATACTCACTTTTTCATGAAAAATGACATTTGTGCTGAAAGATAGGGAGCTAGAAACCACTGCAATATTTTATCAACTGTATGATTAATAGCAATTCTTTACCTTGACAACAGGATGAGAATGAAAAATCGTCTGGGTGGGCAAGATAAAGCTTTCCAAGCAGTAATGTATTGAGGCATCAGCATTTTCAATCTCCCTCCTACCAGCAATGTGAATGTGCAGACTGCAAGGCCCTTCTGGCTGATGAATTACTAGGGAAAAGTCATGGCTGGGTCAATCTTTCTACTTTATTCCACCTAGCATAATAAAAAATTTATGAGTAACGGAGAACAAGCTGTCAACATGTCAAAAACTGTGCGCATGTATACACTGTTAAAACTTCTTCCTTTTCTTTCCTCAGATTTTCACCAGCAAACCATCAGCCCACTAAATTATGGAAATTAGAAGGATAATCTCAAACAGATGATCCTTCATGGGTTTACATTATCAGCTGCTCACATGCATAATTCTTATTGTTGTACATTTCTTATTGTTTATCAAGCTTAAATGATCTCTGATGTTATAAAAGCACACAAAAGACAGAGCCAACAATTTCTGCAAGAACTGGGTTCAACATGAACTTACTGTGTAGCATTTCACACATACTATGCATTCTGAAAAAGGATTTTCAGAAACTGACAGAGAAAAATGTGCTGTAAAGGAAAGAGCATAATCTGAGGAATCCTTCATTCTTTAAGTAACAACAAATCCAATAAATTAATGAAACAAAACCCCAGGTGAATGCAAAAGCGAGAAGGGGGAAAAAGACATTTGGACTTCATGAAGTAGTTTTTGCTTCTGAATTTCACTTTTTTCACTGACACTGAAAAATATGCCATTTTTAAAAAAAAGAAATCTGAAAATTTTACATAAGCCTTTTCAAGGTATTTGTGTTGCAATAGTGAAGTCACTATTGGCAGAACTTGCTGAGCTTGAATCTGCTCATCTCAGACAGTTCTAGAGAGCACAAGAAGAAACAACCCCCCCCCCTCCATACTTGTCCTGAAAGATAAATGAGTGTTTCTGCAACTCCCAGTGACTGTCAACAATACTTACTTTCTACTGTCAGCTATAAGGCTGCCCTCATTGACTGTCTAGCTACTGCAGATTTGGGCTGTGGAGGAGGAATTTGAGCAGTTGGGGTAAGACTTCATACCGCATTAACAAAAATTGGAAACTAATTCTCATTCCAGTGAGCCATCATGCAAGACGGTTAAAATAAGGTGGGCCTGAAAGGTAATTCCCTCCCTCACAGTACAAGAAGCTGAAAGTTGTTTTAATACAGACTGCACGCTGGTTTTCAGGCCCTATACGGTTACAGCAGGGATCTCACACACCAAGCTTACTAAGCACAGCATAGATTTGCCTTTTTTCTGGGTTTAAAGCCTTCCAGATTTCGTGTTGTTTTTTTTTTTTGGTCAGGAGATCTTAACTCTAGAACATGGCCTGTTTGACTGGATTTGCATTTAGGACTCCAGCTGCTCTGCTTGAAGTCAGTAACTTACCAAGAGTAGCTTTGACATGACACATTCTGTCTCCTGGATGATTGTAAAAATGAAGATTTATGAGGAAATACATTGGGGAGGTTGTGCCTGAATGTTTTTCATTAAAAATATTGCTGCTTTGTGTTGCTTCTGTCCAACAAGGCAGACTTTTATATGTAAATCTTTCCCTAAGCATGCTAATGAGGTACATAATGCTGCCTCTTTCTTTTGAGTAGAGAGAGTCCATGGAGAACTCCCTGTTTCAGCTGTAAGTTATGAGCACCCTGGAGGATGCACTAGCATATCCAAAGTTGCCTTCATCTTTATGGTGTACTGACCTCTCCCTTCTTCACTATGTACTGAGTTTACTTTTAAGTCCTTCCAACTACAAGAAAGGCAGAAAAGATTGGAAACATTTACATATTTTTGAGTCAAGAGTTCTTGATTAAAAACTGAAATCTACATCTTTTGTTGACTGAACATTCCTAAGTGTCACAGGTGTTCCAAAGGTAACATTGGAAGTTTGGGACACACCTTAAGCACTTTGTGCCAAATCAGTGACAGTTGATTACTGGGTGAGGAGGCACATGAATTCTTGAAGAACTTAGGGTAGATAAGCAGATATTCCCAGTGCTCTTGGAGCAACACAAAGGCTTAGGACACATCTCTGAGTTCCTTACAGAGTGATAAACTACCACAGGAGGGTTTGGGACTCTATATGTTTCAGTCTCTGATCTTATGACATTGTCTGTAGGGCACACCAACTCGTCTTCAAAAAAGGTTTTCCCATACAGGGCCTGAGCAGTGCTCACTGGAAGCAAAGATATGCTTTACCCTCCAGAGGGCAGGCTTTTCTTTGAATGGGTGCCCAGAAAGCTACACAACTAATCCTGATGTCCATCATCCCTACCACGTGCAAGTGCTGTTCAGTCTTGATGGGATCTGGTCATGGTTTCCTGTGGAGATCTGGACCACTGTAGTGATCCACACAGATTGGTTCATCCTGCTTTAAGTCTCTCTGTAAGGGCTTTGGACAGACTCAAGCTCTTTCTTCTCATTAGAAGGCCAAACCAACCCAGCAGCAAGGCATTATGGGCATGGAGGAGTGAAGACACAAGATGGGGCAACAAGACTAACTTCTTGGCTCTGATGATATAACCTTCCTGTACCTGTGTCACTCCACAAGTACAATTGCACCTGCATGGCCTGAGGAGTGCATAACTACTCAGTTCTGACTTCTTCCACTCCAGGAGACCTTGATATCCAAACTACCAACTAGACCACACTAATGGGAGTTAGGGCTGGTTATCCATTTTGACATACAGTTAATCAGAGCATAGTTACTTCTGGCTTCCCCACCTAACACAAGACTTCCTCAGGCCGTAAGAGTTTCAGGACATTGTACTGCACCCTGTTATACACACAAGGCTCTCAGCTGGAGTAGCCAGGCAAAGAGGTAAAGGGCATAAGACAACTGCCTTGTTTATGAATTGGTAATGTCTTCTTAAAACTCCTTTGACAAGAAGGCTGAGCAACCTAAGTCAGAAAGATGAAGTGATTCACTAGGGTGTTACTGCATATCCTAGCCACTATCAGCAGATCAGAAATGCTGATAAATGGAGTTCTAAGAGCAAAGGACTCTTTCACACTGGAGAAAAGGATAGTGGGTGAAAGGATAAAATGCAGTTAAAATACACAAAGAAAAATTTTGAATTAATTATAAATTAAAAAGTAAATGCAAGTCTCGATCCCTGGAGACAGTAGTGGAACAATTGGAAAATTAAAACAGAAACATCAAAAGACATGAGAGGAGAAAGGCTGAGTTTCACAAAGCAGAGGCTTATAGGCACATTAATTAATGAAGAAAAAAAAAATCAACCTATTCTTTAAAAGAGGTATATAAGCATGGGTCAAGACTTTAAATTTCTCTCTTATAAGACTTCTCCAAAAGAAAGGTGGAACAGAGAAACACTAGGGGCTCTGACTAAACAGGACAGATGCAGCTCTTCTTCCCAGTTGTCCCCTGGTCATTAGTTATGTCAGTTGGTTCACACCTGGAAGGTGTTCATATAGCAGGATAAGGAGGTCATCTCTCCACCTGAGTATATTTTAAAGAGGGGATAAAACAATATTTTTTGTATTTCTTAAGTAAAAAACAATCACATAGTTACAATCATCAGCATGTTAAGAGAGACTGTATTTCTCTACCACAAATAATATCCAGGTTCTGAAATTTGCAGAGATCTGCAGCACTGTGGGAATTGAATTTTCCAACGCTGTTCACAAAATCTCTTCTTTTACCATAAAAACATCCATTTTTGTTTGAACTCACAGGACCGTTTAGCCCAGCTTGTCTGTAACTCTAGACAAGAGCAAATGTATTGGAGAGAGCAGAAAAGGTCAAGCATGCAGCAATACTCTCCTAATCACCAGTAGTTTACAGTTCAAGGACTTCCCCAGCACAAGAAAGTGCTTTTATATTTAAAGGACCCCAAATAAATTCCTTTTTTCTGAATTTGTCAAGTTGCCTTCTGAGCATGTGTGAACTTTCTAGGGTCACAGTATCCAGTGCCAAAGAGTTATACAATGGTATCTAATGGTATATAATGGTAACTTGTATAAAAATACAACAAATTCTTCTGTTTTGAAACACCTTCTTTCTCATTTTATGTGTTGCTCTGTAACTTTTTGTTTTCAAGGGACAATGATGTCAAACTCCATTCACCTCCAAACCACATAAGAATTTACAGAAGCCTCTCATATCCCTTCTCAGTTTTCTCTTTTCCATGGTACAGTGTATTTATCATTTTTCACAGTTGAAGCAGTCTGTTTACTCATTCCCAAAGCCATCACAGATCTCTAGCCAGTTCCCTTCTCTATACTATACTTTGTACTGAACAGATACTATGCAAAGCAGTTGCAAATAGCTATTGTTCTATACGGGCATGCAGTGCACTTTTCAGAGACCAATGGACCTCAGAGTTAGGTAGATAGCATGAGTAACATGAGTAACATGAGGTATCCAGCAAGCAGTTATTTGAACCTGGACTAAACAAAATATTTCTAAGTAGGAAGGAGAAGTGTCTCCAGTGACCCACAGACAGGAGAGAGACAGGCCCCTGTCTCATCTCTTTCAGATCGGTAGCAGATCTGAGTCTGCTTTCAGTTTGGTTTCCTATTGGTAAAAAAATGGTGTACAGGATCAGTGTTTTCTCAGTTTAGTTAAGGAAACCCAGCCCTAGAACAGACACAATCCGAAATGACACAGATAACGCATTTCTAAAAATACCCATCTGCTGTCTCTCACTTTAAATACTAGAGATGACAACTTCTAAAATATGTTTTACTATTTTTTTCAAGCTTTTATTGTTTGAGCTTTTAAGAACCAAGTTTTATTAGACAAATTCTAAGGCAATCCTCAGACTCAGTGACATCTCTGAGAGCCCCTCAAGTGATGTCCGACACTGCTGGCAACTCTGTGAGAATTGATCTTTTCTCTTAAAGGCTGTTTGACTTCTATTAATATATATCAAAAAATCCAATTTTACACAGATTACAATATTATCTATCCCTCAGGATTATAGCACAGAGGTAGATAACGTGACTCAACAATATCACAAGAGCTCTAAACCCATAAGGCAAATGAAATTAGGCCCACATCTGTAAAAGTTGCAAACCATAAGCCAGTCTTGCAATTTCATGGAGAAGGACACAGTCTTGTATATTTCAGCTTAGCCATGCTTCCAACTGAGTTTCAAAGCCTTGGATAAACACTTCCCAGAATCATAGCTGAGAAGACCATAATTGGCAGAGACTACTGTATGAGTACAAAAGAAGACATCAAGAAATATAAAGAAATTTTCCAGATGAGAACCGTCAGAGTCTGAAAATGAAAGGCCATCTCCAAACCCATATTTTTAGGACAAAATAAAGTATATGGCTTATTAAATTCTCTCACAGCTGGAGTACTCAAAAGAAAAAAAATAAAATGAGAAGCAGTCTGCTCTAAATGGATGAGGAAATTTAAAGTTTGCAGAAATGTCTGTTTTAAGAGAGCAAGTACAACCTTATGACAATAATGAGTAGAGCTGGATCATTCCTTCAGCCTATTTATGAAGAATGAACAATGCATGTAATATGGAACAATCAGCAGTTTCCATAGGTACAACTATCTAGGGAAGAACCGACTGAACAGTAGGAAAATGTACCAAACAATACAGGCAGAATACAGGCTTGTATTGCTTTCCTTAAGAGGGATGTGTTTAGAGATGCTTTGCCATGATCACTTAGGGCTCCTATACATGCATACCAATATCTGAACTGGCCACTGCTGAAGACAAACCAAAAGAAACACAGTAGGAAAGCCCCTTAGAGGCAGGCTGAAACTTGAAGCACACTGTGCTTCAGACAGATCATTCAAAACTGAGGGTATTCTGGAAATGTATTTTAATCCTGTTGGGATTTTAGAAGAGTCTAGTTGGAATCTCAGATACCTGCTTTAGCACCTGAGGAACAGACCTGAAGTTCAGATAGGCAGCTTCTGAGAGCTTCAACTGTATCTAGATTTTGTTCTGTTAATTTTCCCTACAGCTTTCCAAAGCCTCCTGGATAGGCAGAGAAGAATGTTCTGCAGCATCAAGGCAGGAGGTATCCCTGCTTAAACTTAGTTCTCTCTGGGCCTGATGTTCCCTGATGTCTGTCCTGCTCTTTTTCTTTCACCTGTACTACTATTCTTCCCTCCTGTCCCTTTAACTTGTGTTTTTCTTTACAGAAGAGATTCTGGTTTTTTCTCAACTCCTTTTTTCTGTTTTCTTCTTTTCTGTTCCAGCTTTTCTCCCATTAGTCTGACATACGTAGATCACTCTTAAATTCTCCTAGACTCCCAGTCCTGGGAAAAGGCTCTACTTCTCAGTCTGTGCACATCACCACAGTGCTAGTGGTTGAGTCAGAGAGTATATTTAAGCCAATGAGTCATCCACAGCTCTTTCAGGAGCAGATTTTTTATTAAGATTGCAATTACTGACATAAGCAAGGAGCCTATATGGTGAACATTGAGACAAAACTGGTAAGACGGGTGAGAGTAGGGAAAAGTCCCTTATTATGGGTCAGAATAGCCACATTCCTAATTAAAATACTGTGAGGAAGAAGTTATTTTGGAGGGAACAATTTTAGTGCAATAAGTGACAGTTTTCTTTTTTACTTTTTTCAAGATTTCATTTTCTTCAACATCCAGAAATGTCACTCAGCTTTTTAGAGGTTGTTTGCATTAGCTAGAAAATTGTGTAATGAGTTAGTTTCTTTTATAGCCACATACTAAACAGAACTAAATTTTTTAAGTATTCTAAAAAAACCGAAAAAAACCAACAAAAAGCTATGCATAATGCCAATTAACAAAACCCTCTAACATTCAGTACTTTGAAACAGTTTGCTAAATGAAAACCAAAAATGGATGTGATAATATATTAAAATTACTCCACAGAGTTAGCATAAGTGTGTTTGCAATTAAAAATAAAAGGGAGCCAGCATGTTTCAGAATGTTTCAATAATAAATATCCCTCTGTTACTGATGCAAGTGAATTTTCCTAGAGAAATGTAGTACAAGTAAAATCACCTAAGAGAAAATTATAAAACAGAAGAATTACTTAAATCAACAAAAGTTTCCAATCTGCAGAAAGAAACTGTAGTGATAAAGCTACTTACCAAAAGGATATTACAGTAATCAAAAGAGAATATAACTGATGGTAGTTCACAAAAAAAATTACCATATCCATTAATCTGCAGTTTCAAATAAATGCTTGTTCTTTATTTCTTTGTTGAGCAGGGAAGTGTCATAATTGACAGATAGTCCCATTAGGTATTGTTCCCTGCTGTCAGACTTCAGGAAAAGGTTGCACCTTATCAAACAGAACAGTTTTCAGAAATTTTTTCAGGGCGAGGCACAGGCTAAAAATTAAAGAAGAAAGAAGTTTTTATAAAATTGAAGACTACATCTTTCAATCCAGCCTAGTAATTATGGCTTTCAATAGAACGAAAAAAGCAATGTTGACCTTATCTTTGTCTGCATCCTGGGAAGACAGCTAAAGAAATGAGAGTGAGTCAGCACAGAAAAATGCTTGTGCTTTCTAAATTCCCAGTCACAAAAAAGATAGTGGAAACCCAAACAAATCAAGGGAAAGCTGCCCAGTTATATCAGATGCGGGGTTGTTAAGAGATGAACCTAAAGCAAACTTACATATATATCTCTAATAAAAAGTTAAAAGAAAGTTTAAGGCTATGAAATTCTGTTTATAACCTGTACAAGCAGCTTTCTGTCCCCAGACCTTAACAATTTGTTCTGAATAGACCTAGCTCGTGAATAGTAACTATCCTTCCTAAGCAAAGGTTGTACATAGTAATAGGTGCACTTGAATTGCACCTTTTCTGCAACATCATGCCATAAAGTTCTTGCAAATTCTAGGGTGTAAAAGCCAACAATGCTCTAGAGAAATCAATCCACCTCAATCTATTGAAGCAAAAATACTCCATGAATATATGACTTATTAAATAGTGAGAGACTAAAATCAAATGTCAGTTTCATTATTATTATTGAGTTACCAGCACAAAAATTACACAGAACAAGCCTAATGAGGACCCACTTGACAACAAAGCAGAAAAATATGAAGCAACTGAAATGATTGAAGAAGCAGGATGAGAAATGAAAGGGTAGAGCAGCTCTTGGTCAGCACCTCTTTTCACTGACTGAGCTCAAAATCTTTATTACTACAAGGGCAGTGAATCTGTTTGCTGCACACAATGTCATTTATGCTGAATAGCACAGCCCTGTTTGTGTTGGTTCCAAAGGCTTACCAGAGCCTATATTTCTCTACAATGTTGGCTTTTTAGGTTAGTGGTTGGTTTTTTCACTCTAAACATCATAGATCTGTTTCTCACTTCTGACTGAATTTTCTCAAGGGAACTGCTTATGTTGCTGTGTCTGTGTATATGCCACCTGCAAAAAATTTTTGACTAGAATTGTTCTGTCAGCCAGGGCCTGTTTTCACTGCCTCTTCATTGCTGACTACTTCATATTGTAAGAAATTGGACTTGCCTATCTCGCCTATCTCACCTCCCTCGCATTGGTATTTTTAGCCATCAGCACACTTGGAGCAACCATGGGTAGAGCCCTTCCCAAATCTTCATTTGCGAAGCCTAGCCATAATGATGACTTCATATTGTCTTTTCCTAAGAGTCGTATCATCTCTTCCTTCAGACTCAGCTTTAGACTCTGTCAGTATTTTGCCAAATGGGAAGGGAACAAAACAGGCCACACCTCCTAACTTGTCTGCACTGCTCACAATGATGTGGTGCTCTCAGAGATTTAAATGGAAGGGTAATTGTGCTAGAAGTATGTCCCACAAAAATGAATGAAAACATTTGCTCTGTTTTGCACAAGTGAGTAAATTGGAACTAAGAGCATGTATCTGATCCCTAAGCCTCAACCCAAGAAGGAACAGACCAACTAAAATCTACAACAGCTCTTTGTTGGGCTGTGAACTGTGCTGGAGACCTAGCAAACAACACCTGGAAGAAGCTTGAGAAAGCTAATATAAGAGCATTGAACAGTGTAGATGTACTGATGTAGAGAGATCTTATGTCATCCTATCTAGTCTTGCAAAGGCAGGGAGAGTCTGGAATGAAGGGACTGGTCATCTAATAGAAGATTACCATGAATGTAATGTAGTCTGGATGATGTCCCACTGACAAATGCAGCAGGGCATGGAAGGTGCCACAGGTGAGCTGCAAGGAGGCACTGAATTATTGGAGCTACAGAAACAGAGGGTCACCACGTAGCTGAAAACTGAGCAGAACTGTAGCCTGTAGAAAGAGCTGTGAATTTGGCAAAGATCCATGGGTACCCTCTGTTCGTCATTTCTAGCCTGAGGAAGGAAAGCCCTTTGCAGAATGATGAGCACATGGAGGACAAAGGGATCAAAAACATTATCCCATGGTTCATTGTGTGCTCCATCCCAGAGCCAAGGTCCAAGTAAAATTCTACTTTATAACAACCATGGCATGACCTGGAATTGTGTGTGGATGTCAGGCCCTGAGGGCCCAATATAGTCACTGGTACATTTCATGTTCCTGTCTGTCCTGGTTATAGTGGCTGGGACCAGTTTGTCACTGTGTGGGTGTGGCCAGGGCTTTGTATTCTACACCCTCCATGTAATTTCTCATGGACTGCTAGCAATGGATCATTTCCAGCAGCTTGCCAGGGTGCACCTGGCCCCTCAGACTACAAGCTGGGTGTTTAGGAACTCTGTGAGATAAGGAAGTTTTCCTGTCTTCACACCAATGACTCAGGTGTGACAACTCCCATCTGGGGAGGGGAATCCTTAGCACCTTCACACTCAGCCTGAGGCGTCATGTCTGCTAATGGGCCATCAAGGAGTATTCCATGACTCATAGTATAAGTCACACATTATGAAACTCCTTACCTTGGGGGAGGTCCTGGGCACTCCCACCTGAGCCCAAGCATATATAACCTTGGGGGTTTGGAACTTCTGGGACCACTTGTGGAATCCAGAGGAGGACCAGGACCTCAACAGGACTGCAACTGTCACTCTTAACCAGACTGTGGACATCATCTTCATCAACGGGTTTTCTCTTTCCTTTTACTTTGTACTAAGGGGAGGGCCACGAGATGCTCAGCAGAGGGGCTGATGAGCTTCACTCTGTTTGTGCCCCAGGGTACTGGGTTGTACATCTCTTCTTTGTGGGTTAAATGGATTTTTCCTCTGCATCCTTGTACTTGTGATTTCTTTTTTTCCATTAAATTGTAATTCTGACTTGAAATATGTTTTGGTGTTGGTTTCATTTCTCCTGCTGGTTTACCTGTAAACCAGTACACTGTCCCAGATACTTCAGATGTGTGCACTCTTTTTCTTGCACATTTTAGCATGTTTCAATTCATCACAAGAAATACAGGTCACATGTTTTTGAATGCACTCTCTGTCCCAATTTTGCTGATCAGCACTTCACTTTTTTCTGCTCTGGCTTTACCTTGCACCTCTCTTAGGTGAAAGAAGAAGAGCAGTGGCAGAACTGGATTACATTAGATTACAGTGTTCATTTGCATAAGGTCAACTGTGATTACAGGGACTTGAAAATTGTGCCATATGATCTCTGAATCCTATGCTTTTGTTTCTGAGGCACAGCTGGTGGATACCTTGAACCACCTCTGCTTACCAACACAGACTTCTAATTAAAATGATTACCTATCTTGGAACGGAATTAGTCCACTGGGAAAAAAGCAGCAGAGCACAGAGGGCATTACAGAGATTTTAAGTAAGGGAAAAAAAGAAGGGACAGCATTACTGAGGCTGTGAGGTTTTCTCCAGCTTAATAGGGAAATTACTCAGTTCTGAGACCAGAATAATATCATGGAAGTCAAACACTGCCAGTGCTGACAATGGCGTATGCATACATATCAAAACGCTTAAGATTTCCTGGTCTTAATCAGCCCAACTGGGCAGAAGCTTCTGAAAGATTTCCCACCTCATGGTACTGAGAATTTGACTACATTTCAGATTAAACGCAATGCCATTTATTCATTGATATAAGCAAAGGCATGCAATTCCCATCTGGTAAGGATGTTGAGAGGTAAGAGAGAGTGCTCTGACTTGTCAGCACTACACTGCCATCTGTGTGGTAAGCACACCATACCTGCAGCTCGGATGAGTGCAGGGAACGGGAGTGGGAATTAACGTGGGAGCAGGAAGAGGATGAACCACACAGGTGTGATGTAGATGATTTTTCAGTACTTCTGTCTTGATGCAAGTGTCTGCACCAAAGACTCACCACTTACCGCAAAGCCACACAGCAGAGAGGAGATCCAATCTTTCCTGCTGGGAGAAAAACACCATTAAAGGCTTGGCTGTAGTCAAGGAAGATATGAGTCACAGCCATTTGAGAAACATGCATATGGGAGAGAAATATAAAAAACAGCCACTGTCTCCAGGTGTTGCAGCAACAAAAATACTACCAGTGCTCTTACCGTTTTCGGGGGTCACAGATCTGGGCTGGCAGCAAAGAAGCAGGGAGGCCCAGTAGTAAACTGCAAGGGGGAGTGGGTTCTGAACACAGCATGCTCTTCATAGGTTACTATTATTGATATTGAAAGCTGTTTTTCTTTTTTTCAAAGTGAAGCAAATCAAGACAAAAGAACAGGCCAAGGAACACAATTAAAGGGGCAAGGATAAATCGTAGGGAAATGCCTGAAAAATGTTTATCCCTTATCAGTTTAAAGTGTCGTAGAGACCAAAGTGATGGGCTTCCAAAATTTCATGTGCATGGCTCCAGCTCGAACTATTCCAAGGAAGGATTTCAAGCCAATCAACAGTGACCCTGGCACACATCACAGCTTTTGAGTTGTGAAAGTGACTGTTTTTGTGTAAGTGATGCTTCTCCAAAAAGTATCACAATCTCAGATAATGTGAACAGACCTCACACGCTAAAAAATGGACTGTAACTGCTGTGAGAGAGATTTTTCTCCTCTGTGTGAACAAAAAGCTCTGTTGCAGTAATAGGCCTTTCTCCTGCGAAAGATCAGTCACAGAGGAATACATCACTGAAGTCTGCTACAGTAAGGTGGTAGGCAGCCCTATGTGCTCCATAATGTGCCTCCCCTAGTGACGAATCATGGTCTAGCCCACCCTAAGCAGACCATCATTAAAATTTCAGAGTAGCCCACCATGAAAATCATCAGGGAATCATCAAACCATTGTATGTGTACAGTAAAGGGAGAATCATCCTCCCCAACAAGGCCATACAATTTCTCTGTGATATCTCCTTTTGTTACTTAAGGGTATTATATCACATGTGTCTGCTTAGTCCTCATTTCTTATCTCTTTATTAGGATCTCTTTATAGGAGGAATAGCTTGAGCCTCCATGATTTATGATCTTAGTAGGCTTGACTTAAAAAACTTAACTTCTAAACTTATCTTGAACTCAAATTCATATCCTCAGTATAAGATAGAACTTATTTAATTTATAGTTGCTTATTTCCAGAGATGCCACTGTGCATCGTAATTTTGTTATTGCTTCATATAACTCATTCCTTTCTAATGATCTTTGGGTTGTTTATGCAAGAAGCAGCAAGAGACCACATTCAAACACATTTAATATGATCATGAGATTGAGAGTGCACTTCCCCACATGCATTCAATTCATAAACATATTTCTGCAATAGCATGCAGGGGAAAACAAAAGAAAACCAAAACCCAACATAAACCAAACAAATACAAAACCAAACCTACTTCCACCATCTGACCTTAGAAATATCCTGTCCTTTATAGGGCACATATTTTCCCCTCCAACAATGATCTTTATCCAGAGAAACACTACTCTATGCCCTGCTGATAGCTGGCTCACAGTCTGTTGGCAGACGTTTGAGGCTTATGATTCAACACAAGAATAATATTCCTTGCCACTCTGCAAAAAAAAAATCGTCTTCTGGCAAGCATTCATCAGTAGCATGATTTTAAAAAACAGCAGATTTAGTTAAAGGATAAGGACCGTGCCATTAATTTCCTTAGAATACACAGCGTGTGAAGAGACCAGGGGATGTTAGAAAAATTAATAAAAGAAAAATTAAAAACTCTCTTAGTTGCATGTTAGAGTATCTGCCTTAAGCTGTAGGTGAAAGCTAAAGAAGATGAGAGATGAAACAAGAAAAGTCATTGTTGAGCCCTATTTAAGCCAAACTCAAGCAAGTAAGACATCCCAAGAGACTTCACTGGACCATATCTCATAGCCTAAATATGATTAGTTTAACCTGAGTGTTCTTTAATTGACTTTGAGTGAAAGGAGGTATAGGAGGGAACCTGAAGACCTTAGACTAAATGTAGCTGCTCTTTGGATGTTGTGCAATAAATCTACACAAGAACCAAGTTGTCTCAGGATTTGTTATTAGATTTGTATAGCCAAAGCTTAAAACTTTTCTTGAAGTCATACCAGCTTGCTATTTTGCTGAGGTTTTTGTATCCTGGAAGTATTCTTCATTGTGTGGCAGAGCACTATAACTCATTCATAGCTTTTCCTGTATCAGAGGTGTTCATATTTCTCATTTCTGAGTAGTTGCCCTGGGGTAGGATGTTTCACCTTACGTAACTGTAAATAACTAGCAAGTAGGTAACTGTGTGAATTAAACTCTATGGACAGCCTAAAGCAGCAGCCATCAGATCTGTTTGTTTCATCTGTTTTTGTCCCAAGTGCCACAATTTTGTAACATTTAGTACCCCATGTGATCACAGGCTGCTGGGTGACTGGTTGGCAGCACCAGATGGCCCTCCCTTCCTGTCTACTCTATAAGGACTTCAGAGACAGAAAGACCTATCCCTCAAATATGTGAGGATCCATCTGTTTCAGCCACACTTATATGGTGAATAGCTTCCATTTGGCTAAATGTCATTCCCTGGATGTTTTCATACTGGTCTGTGATTGCCTGTTTCTTGACTCCACCATACCTGCATATAGCACACACAGATTTGTATATAGATACATAATGATATAAACTAAATATACATGCATGTATTCATAAGAATGTATGCATAATCAGTAGAAAATACTCTTTAATTGGAGCTGGGGACATTAATTACTGAAGTCTAACTGAGAATAAAAAGCAACTAAACAAAATTTAAAGCATAGATTCAGTTCACAACTTGCTTTAAAAGGCAGCTGAACAAGCCTAGCCTTCACAGGGCTGGAGTATGGAAAGGGAAGGTGGGCAGTGGGCATTTCAAGTGTGAGAGACCTAAATGAGCTGCAACGTATAAACCCTTCCTCACAGGCCAGTCAAGGGGTTCCTTGTGCAACGCTTGCACTATGCATAGAAGAAATCAGTCCTATGAGTTGAACTGGGAGGGCCCTGCACCTGGCCGCAGCCCAGCTGGGTCATTGTCCAGTATGACTTGGGCAGACTTTGGATTTTTGCACAATTGTGTAACACACAGGCAACACTGCATGAAAATGAAAAACCAGAAAAAATGCCAATGTCAAAAGAATATGAGGGGTGAAGGTACGCTGGAGAGAACAACCACATAGAGACCCTAAAGTCTTTCTGACACAGACCACATAGACTGGAAGAACTGGCCAGTGGGCCTAAGAACTGAAAAGTCAAATTTTTAGGAAGTTTCACACAGACAGGGTAGGTGATCTTTCTGAGCTCTCTTTTCTCAAGTTGCAGGTCAGTCTTAAAGCTACCTGAAAGGCCACTTGTGCAGGGGTAGCATAAAATTTTTTCCTTATCCTTAGGTTAGTGACCTTGCAGAAAGTTTCAAAAAGCTCCAGCTGACTTACTGAGGATACAGAAGTCAGTAGTGCGTCATGATCTGTTAACATTTGTGTCTGGGGCCTGGCATAGTCACAGAAAGAAGAGTGGACATAGAGGGGACAAGGACATTCTGGAGAAAAAGAGTGAAGAAGTTTAGCAACCAACTTCCTTCACATGCTATCAATAAATTTTATCTGTGTATGAGTTCACATGATTGTCAGGTGTTGCATTTCTAGTAGCACTAGCTTGCTAGACATGCCTTCATCACTGCTTCTGTTAAAAGACATTTTTTTGTTCCTGGAAAGGTGGGAGTCTTGGGAGATATAAATTATTCCTCTCAACAGAAGGCAAGTGGCAACCTGGCTTTCAAAACAGGACATTTAAAGGTTACACAAGGTGTAAGACTTGCCACACAAGTGGAAAGAAACCACTTTAGAAGACCAGGTGATTTTGGCAGAGGTGGATGTGCAGTGGCAGGAAGACTTGATAGATGTGCAATGGTTTTCCACAGTGGTGTTAAGTACATCTTTACAGTGCCTTGCATACTAGAGATGACTTACATGCCTGAACATCAGTTCAAAAGCTAACACAATCTCTGAAAGAGTCCAGGCTTTTAAAACTATTTTAGCAGGTGGCCACACACTTCTGAAGTTCAGACTGACTAGAGAAAAGAATTTTTAAATCAAGTTTTAAACAATGTGCTAAAGAAGTACAATGTTTGTCATATTCCCACTACTGATAAGCGTTGCAGTTGTAGAACATTTAAATATGACACTTTAGAATGAAGAAGTGTGATTTCTTCTACCATATGCAATACTTTCTGCTTCACTGCTGCATTATCAGAGTTTACTAGGAGCTGTAACCATAATTTTCAGGGACCTCTTACAGCCAAGTCTGTAGAAATGAAACCTTTCAACTTGTGGGAAAGAATGCTTCAACAAGCGTCAGCAGGAACAAAAGAGTGGAGCCTGTGTTACTAGTGGGATGGGACATCCTATGGTAATGACATTGTGAGGTAAGTATGGAGCTGTGGTGGCTACTGCCAGCCAGTCTCAGGGCAACCTGTAAACACCGTACAGCAGCTACTTCTGCTATGGAAAGCCTTCTGCTGACAGGCATGGGTGTTTCATTAAGCTTGAGTTCGAGCTGTATTGCATAGGCTGAATACTGAGAGGTTTGAAGGCAACAGTGAGGAGGTGGTGTGGAACATGATAGTGCCAGGCTGTCTGCAGGATCTGAAGTAGCAAAGCAGTTCCTATAACCAGGGCAAAGCAAGAGCAATGGCAAAGGTGCAGAATGCAAAATTTCCTTCTCAGTGCCAAGGCAGGCAACCTCGTCAATCCAACAATTATGGTTTAAGGAGCAGTTTAGAGCCTCCAAGCCCATTGCTAACATGGATCAGGGTCAACTACCCACTTTCAAGCAAGTTATCAGGCAGTATCTGTACACCATAAACCAACTTATATCAACTTTGACAATTCTGGTAAAGGTTATTTTCACAACAGACACCACTTATATGAATAATACTACAGAGTTCGTGTTATGCTGAAGAGAAGGTTTGCTTCAAGACCTTGACTGGGTAAAAAGGAGTAAGACCTAACACAGGCAGCCACAACAGCAACACAGACTATTTTGAAAGAAGCTGAAAATTACTTGGAAAAAAATCTGCTCAAACAGGAACAAAATGGGAAGAGGGAAGGATGATGGTAGATTGTAAGTTTACATCCAGTGCTGTCTGTGGATGAGGTTTTGAATTCATAAACTCACTCATTACCTGGCTTTCCTATATTCAGTACTTCATCTCATTTTATTTCTCATAGCCAATTCCAGATAACTGAGAGTAAAATCCTATTCTGTTTTCTTAGTGTGCGGGATTAGCTTTCAATTGCTTACCTGCTTGCATAAAGAGATAAAGGGATGATTTGTGAGTGATCAAAAATGGATCACAGAATATTTTAGGTTGGAAGAGACCTTTGAGATCATTGAGTCCAACCATGAAGGGGGGTTAAGTGGTAAGTACCTTTCTGAAAATGTTCTAGTACAAAGCATTTAGCAGTGCACACACAGAGATGGCACAGTTGTGCCTTCCAATTTTTTCCCACCTTCTTATTTGTCCTTTCAGCTTTGTCATTGGAAATTATACATTTCCAAAGGCCTGGTATAAAAAGCTCTTCCATCACATTTTTACAAATTGACCTTAATTGTCAGGTTCATTCATCTGTTTTCAGTACCTTCCTTCACACAGATTTTCTGTAGAATTGAATACATCAGAAAAAAGAAGAAATCCAGTCAGGCTGAAAATCCCATCAGCTCAAATGCTACAGTGGATTCAGATACCCACATTTAAACCTGTACTCCATGTCTGCATGAGAAATCTGTTTCCCTAGGCTGTGCCATGAGATTTGGTTCCATCCCTTGTCTAGCAAATAGGAGCATTTTACAGGCAGACACACTTACCATGCCCTTCAAAGTCTGAGATGGTGGCAAATAAGTCATCATAGTATCACAGAATCATTTAAGTTGGAAAAAGTCTTTCTAATCATTCAGTCAAACCATTAACCCAGCACCGTCATTCTAATGACTAAACCATGTCTCTAAGTGCCCCATCTATTGATCTTTGAAATCCCACCAGGAACAGCAAGTCAACCACTTCCTTGAGCAGCCATTTCTAATGCTTGACAACCCTTCCTGTGATAAAATATTTCCCAATATCCAATCTAAACCTCCCTGATGCAGCTTGAGGCTGTTTCCTCTCATCGTATCATATGCTACCCAGGAAAAGGGACCAAGACTCACTTTGCTGCAAGTTTTTTCAGGTAAAAAAGAGAAGCAGTTTCTGTCAGTCTCAAATACCTAAGGAGTTCACAAAAAGGAGCAAGAGGTGAGTACCACAGCTGCAGCACAGTGTTAAAACTTGTGCCTTTTTTAGTGGGAAATAATCATCAACAAGACAGATCTGATTTATCTCACAAAGATCGTGATTATACAAGGTTAAGTTCAGCTGCTTAGGTGCATGTGCTGTGACACTGCGATGGAACTTCCTGTCTGTGTACTCCCATGAGATGCAGAAACACCACCACTGACTAGCAGGATGAAGAGATAACCCTGTGACCTTGGCTACATATCCAATCAAACTAAATTCAGAGCTTATGCCCTGTGAATGGCTGCCTGGTTCTTTATCCTTTAGTTTATCTCTTACTATGGTGCAGATACCAAAGCCTATGTGCTGCGTAAGAACATCAGCTTTCCTATATGTGGCACACAGAGCATGGGCTTTACTGCAATTAAAACCTTTCCAGCAGTCTCCCCAACAGACTCCTCTCCATAAAATTCCTGTATCTTGTTATTGGAAAGGCTCTAATTTCCTAAGAACAACTTGTCTTCTGAGCACTATGTGCTAACTGACCATTAAAAATAGTTCCGTATTCTGGAAAAAGACTGTGACATGATCACAGGCAGGAGACTTTAAAAGAGCACCTGTTGGAAACAATGTCAGGTCTCTCCTTTGCTCCCACTGCTGTGCGCTTTCCTGGTGCCTCTGCTACTGCTAAAAAATCTTCTGAGTTACTCAAGTTTTCCAATTTTAATGCTGGACATTGCAGCAAATTGTTCAACATAGCTGAAGAGATTTTAGAGATTTCACATCCCTTTACTTTCCAGGCATAACTTCTGTTCACTCTGCAGGCAGCTACCTCCCATCAGACTGTGATGTTTATCTTGGGACTGAGAACTGGCCAAAGCTGAGTCGGACACACAGACTTCTGTAGCTGAAGAAAAATGTGGGAATGAAATGCAGACTTCTGCTCTCACACATTGCACTTTTTCCTCCAGTTCCTTATCTCTCAAGCTTTCTGTTTTAAGACTCATTCTTTTAAAAGGCTGTATGTTGAATGTGAAAATGATGAATGGTTGAGCTTGCTTTAGCAGTCAGCTAATGTCAACTGGTTTTTTGCAATCACTTCATTTCCATAAGTCATCTTCAGTTCCTAATTTCCTTCCAGTTTTTCTTTTTTTTTTAAATTTGGACAAACATGTTACATTGTTTTGTCACAGAGAGATCTATCATCTATCTATCTATCTATCTATCTATCTATCTATCTATCTATCTATCTATCTATCTATCTATCTATCAGGGTGGGCCAAAATACTATGCTCAGCTCAAGAGTCCCTTCAACTCAGGTGTCACAGCACTACCTAACACAGATGTTTCTACTACTGTATGTCTTCCTTGGCTATTCACAATATTGCAGACAGCAACGCAAGTGTCTGTTTCTGTCTAGGAAACAGTCATGGGGAATTTAGGTCCAGACACACAACCTGGATGCAATGGTTTAATGCATTCCCTGTATTTGCTGTGTCACAGCCATTCACTCTCTTAACCCACCTGAATATGACGAAAAGTCTTTTAACTTAAGCTTCAATAAAGAGAATTGAAATGGCCAACCTACAAGATTCATGAAAATACACTAATGAAGTAAGTTGCCACAGCTGAGCTAATATAAAATACCTCTGTAAACACTAAAATTAAGAGATGCCTGAACTGTTAGACAGCTTCTTCTTATGTAATTGCAGACACTTTGTTTTCACCATTTCAAGGACAATTGTGGCTACCCACAGCATCTTCTGGCTGTTGACCAGGCTCTCCTGGCCTTCACAAATTTGGACTCCTCACGTGGGTGGCATAGGCCAGTTTTTCAGCTCCCTGAAACAACTCAGTAACCATTTTTAAGTCAGAGAAATTATGCAGATTGATGCTTACTGATCTACCCTGTTTCTCTACTGCCAAAGAAGATATGCTTTCAGGTAAAATTAAGAATGTCTTCAGACTGCTCTCCAGCATCCCACAGTCAGGCAGGAAAAGTTTTTTATCTAACACAGCTAAGCAAGGAAAAGGAATCATTGTTGATTATAATACTTTGTTGTTGATTATAATACTTTTTTATTGATTATAATACTTTGTTGTTGATGTGTTCATCATTGGAACCACATGACTAGAGCAATTATAAAGCACTGTACAAAACCACACTTCTATGTCATTGCTGGAGTTCCCAAACTAGCACAGTCTATAGATAGGAGAGCCTTGTAATGCATTTGCCTGTACTTGCCTTTAACTCTGCTTGCTGAACCTCTGATGGCTTGATTGCAGCTCCTGCCCAGCCACATAGTGTCTCCCCTCTCAAGGCAGCACAGATTTTGCTGGTGTAATCAGTGTTATTCTTCTTGGCATCTTAGTCTTTTCAGAAGCTGAGGTTGCAAGGAGAAAATATTAATCTTATCAAAAGAGGTTTACATGAAACGTGGTAGAATCTTTCTTGCTCTTACAGAAAGGAAAACTGAACTACAAACAGGTGTCAAATTTGGCCCACCATCACCTATAAACTTCACAGAATAAAATGGCTTTTAAGTTACTTTTTTCTTGCTTAGGGTTATTTAGCAGATGTACAGACTTCCAACCTCCTTATGGTAGGGAGTTTGGGACTTCATAATCTTTAAAGGTCCCTTCCAACCCAAACTATTCTATGACTCTATTCCATGCTGATGGATACTGGGGTAGTGATAGAACTGCTGTTCACAGATGAAACCTGACCTACAACTTATATGTCCCAGAGTAACAAATTTCACCCAATTTCCTGCATTTACATGGTAAGGGTGAAGGTAGATGTTCCTTAGAAAATGAAACCAATGTAATATGCAGAGGTCATGCCTTTCGAAACACAATTGCTGCAACAGACATCTCTGTGTATTTTACAGTGAAAGCAGTCATGATGTACTTAGGCCTGTACTGTACTCAGCTCTGAGAGCAGAGTACAAGAATCTGGATGGAAAAATAAAGCTAAGAAGCTAGAGAAGAGCTATTCCTTCTTGTAGCTTGTAGTTTACCATCATGTTTACCATCAGAAGCTTCTTCTTTCTTTCCTTTTTTTTAATGGAGGATATGTTACAGATCTTATCCCATTCCTTTTCTGCTCCTAAAGCATGTAAAAAATGGAAACTCAAGTGTGTTGTGCAGTTGTTATAAGCTCAAAATTTCTGAAATGTTCAAAGAATAGCCCAATACTTCAAATTTTTTGTGTGTTTGTGATAAACTCCATCATCTTGGGGCAAATATCACAGAGAAGTTAAATCAATCCATTTATTCTTCCATGCATCTTTTGGTCACAATGTTGCCCGGGGACATAAAGCTTCCGATTTAATGTTTTCTTTTTTGTCTTCTTACATGAGTGAAACAGGAATTCTCTTCTCTTGTATATTGTCAAATATATTCCCCATGGATTAACTTATCTGGGGGTGATGGTACCCTGGGGCTTAGGGTCTTGCAACATTAATTTTAGTTAGGATTTTAAAGTTTCTATCAACTCCACGTTATTTCTTACCACTAACTTGGGTTCCCATTCTCAAGATCACGCTAAAACTTTAATATTTCCTGTTCAAAGGTAGGCTTTTACTTAAGTGGCAGTTTTATTACTTTTTACTTCATAAATAGTTAGTCATTTACCACACAGGTGTGAGTGTGTTTCTGTTGTCTTTAGGAGGGTAACATCTTTCTATTCTCCTCTATTTTTTAAAAATGATGGTATGTTTTGCTCCTGTTCCCAAAGTCACAAGGCTTCCATGGTCTACTGCTGTCACTGCCTGAACGTATGTACTGACTGGGCTTATGTCCCAATAGCTTCAGACACAGTGCTACTCACTGGATACCTCTTTAAAAGGACACCTTTTGGTTAATGTGAAGCTGGAAATTGGATGTTTACAAACATGGTATTATAGGCTTTGTATTAGGAAGAGGCTTCTCTTCCTTTTTGGCTGGGACTGATTCCTGCTGTAAGAAGTAAATACTTTAAGGGACATTTTCCAGAGCCCATGGGGAAAAAAAAGCCCTCTGAATTCATTCTGCTGATAACAAAAAAGCATCAGAAACAGTCTTTTGTAGACAACTTCCACCTAGGCTGCAGGAGCATTCACTCTTTGTGATGTACATGATAGATATTAATATAGAGCACAGCAGCGTAAGAGCTGCTGTGGGACAATAAATAAAACTAAAGCAATCATTGTAAGCATGCAAGCAAAATAAAGAAAGGAGAAAAATAAACAGAGAAAAAACACCTAAGATTTTGTTCTCTACTTCCCAGCAGCAGGTGATGTCCAGCCACTTCCTGGGAAGCAGGGCTTCAGTACATGTGGCAGGTGCTCCAAAAGACAAACACCATAAATAACAAATGCCTCACCTTCCTTCTCCTTTCCCTTATCTTTTGTACCTGAGCTGATGTCATATGGTATGGAATAGCCCTTTGGTCGGTTTGGGTCAGCTGTCCCAGTCATGTTCCCTTCCAGGATCTTGCCCCCCGCTCCCAGCCTACTGATGAGAGGTGGAAAGTTGGAGAGGCAGCAGTGCTGGTACTGTGCCATCACTGCTCAGCAGTAGACAAAACACTGGTATGTTATCAACACCTTTCTAGCTACCGATACAAAGCACAACGCTGTGAGGGCTGCTGTGGGGAAAATGAGCTCCAGACCCAATACACTGTGACATAAGGAGGTGATATCTTTCTGAGATGGATGGATAGTGTAAAAGGGACCATTGGCAACTGTTTAGGAAACAGGCTAATGTGTGAACTAGTTTTTTTCAAAGATAATTAATCTAGTTATTGAATTTAAATAGCTACTTGTATTTATATCTGTAATAACAGTTGTACTGATTGGGGATTAGACACAAGAAAATGTGGAAAAAATATGAGATCAAGGAGAAAAGACAGAAAGGCAGGAAGGCAGGAAGGCAAAATGGAAATATAATAAACCCAAATATATTCTTTCTAAATAAAGAACAGATGTAATACATCCTTCTGATGTCCATGGGTGAGCTACCATCTCTGTAATGAGGAATATCTGATCAAGACTGGCTTGGCTAACATACCAAGGCCCAGCGGGAGATTTGTTCCTGTTCATCTCCCTTTTACCTCCCAGGATGCCAGAGAGCAAAGCAAATTGCAATAATTTGTGACTATAAAGCAAACACAGAGTTCTAATTATATTATTTTACACCAACAGTCTTTTTAAGCACACTGTCCTGGCTTGCATTTTCTTTTCTAAAGTTTTGTCAGTAGTGTTTTTCCTGGAGGAGAAAGCTATTCTAGCTGAGTAGCCTTTCATTATTTTCATTATTATCTGAGACACTTGTATGACTTGTAAAACATTTACTATGGCCTCTGGCCTCTGCAAATGCTGTTGTCTCTCTTCAGCATCACTTGATCTGGTTTAAGAGATTCATCTAATTCAACTGACAGAAAATAATTTAGTCAGGTCTTAAACCATGTTTCTTGCTTGACCTACGAATCTAATTTCCAATCAGCAGTTGCTCTTTGGTTGTCTTAGAACTTTAGACATAGACAGATGTGCTTTATTGTGCTCCCCCTTTATTTACTTTGCCTTCTGGGTGTCATGAATATGCTCACATGGAAACATCCTTTCACATACTTTATCTTTCACAATGTTGGTTATATGAACCTTCTGAACAGTAGCTGATGGACTGTTCATTATCACTCTAAGTGTTAGGAGAGCACCAACACCAAGGCGGTTTCTCTAAGAATGACTAACAAATCAAGAAGGCAAACTAGATAAGGAAACCAGGAAAGCAAGGCAAAAGACCACCGTGGATGGGTTGAGGCCTGCTGGTCAAACAGAAAGATAGAAAGGAAATGCACAGGTAGCAGAAGCAGAGTCATGATAATGGTGCTTTAAGTTTCTAATTTTCCTTGTCATGGGATTAATGTATATGTCAAGTTATTTCCTTTGGCTAATGCCACAGGAAAGAACACCTCCCATCAGAATACTGTGGAAGTTAACTTAAGAAATGGCAGTTGTAATTATGAACAGCTTTTCCATCTGAGTCATGCATTTAAAATGCTTCTCACTTTGTGAGCCTTTAGCCTTTTACAGTGTAGTTAGCAGAGTGCTGGAGTGTGACATTTCAGGTTGGTTATGAGGTGGAGTCACTCCTGGTGCTGGAAAACCCTCATGTGCAATAAAGCCCTAGAACCCAGGCAAGGGCTAAGACTTATTGTCTATGGCCAACACTGTGTACCTCTATGTTATCTTTGCAGATGGAGATATGCATAGTTGACATCAAGAAAGTATGAGTTGGCTGAAGGATGACGTCTGGTGGAGATAGGATGGTCTTCCTTTTGTCTCTGAAGAACTGATAAGAGCTAAATGAAATTGTATGACCAAACCTTGAAGGATGCTGTGAACAAAAAAGGAACTTTTGTCTTATTAAGGGTAATTTAAATATTAAAATGCACACTTTTCATATGCTAATAATCTTAATGTAGTACATGCTACCACCTACATGTCTTATATTGCTCAAATCTCTGCCCAGATTATGCTGTATGTAAACAAGAGGAGAAGGATAAGATTGGGCTATGTATGAGAAGGGTAGAAATTTCATCTAGTTAGAAGGAAGACCAAAAAAGACCTTGAAGACAGCTGATGAACTAGTCTTCCATCCCACCTCTCAAGTGGGGATACCTTCCTGGTAAGATTCTTTGTATGACTAATTATTAACTCAGTTAACACAATATTATTGTTCCTGTTAGAGCTGTACCGCAGATAGTGCATTTATAAATGGCAATTCTGAATCTGTATTTCTGTATTATTCAATAAACCTCACTATTCATGAATCTGTGATCACAAAACTTCTATTGAATGTGAGGACTATTCTCCAATGCTAAGAAGTGTTTCTGCATTCCAGATATCAGTCTCAACACCTGGAAATTATCTGGAAAACTGCTGTATAGAGTGTAGAGGTAATGTACTCATGGTAAGCTGCACACAATAAAAAAACAGATATTTTCTGCATTACCTGAAATCTAAGCAGAGATGATGGGAGGGTCACTTTGCATTTAGCAAAGGACAAATTCTTGAAGAATCACAGCATAATTCTTGCCAAGTGTATGCAAGAAAGCATCTATGTATGGCAGCCTACTGAGACAGAGAAGGGGACATGGAAAAGAGGAATAAGAACTGTCCATTCCTTGTGAAAAAATGTGGTATGTCTATTGGCATCAGATGCACACAAGCACTTAAAAAGAGCTGCAGCCAAATGTCTTCCAGACTTTTCTGTTCTAAAAGGAACTCAAGACTTCTCAACTGCTGCTGGCATCCTGCAGTAGCTCCTGTGCAGGGCTGCCTAACAAGCCAACACATACAAATGCAGTGCTCTAAAAGTTAGGTCTGTGCTCCTTAGACTGCACACACCAGGAGTTGTGGAGGACTGTCTGCCTCAGCACAAGCAATACATTTCATCCTTTAACATCCTTTACACA
>WBMV01003346.1:425827-470193 GCA_013396655.1 Campylorhamphus procurvoides
TTTTGGTGGGCAGGGGAGAGGGGAAGGGAACAGATGAAAGAGATTGATGCAGCAAATTGCACAACTCTTCAAGTCTGACACATCAGGAAGGCAATACCTACATCTTCTCACTACTTCTTCTGCAATCAGTCTTGGATCAGTGTAGGAAGTCCTCCCACTGCATATTCTGGGTTGAAAAAAGTAGTTACTAGAGTGTACAGGTGATCCTGCAGTCTAAACTTCAGATGCAGGCTTAGATGGGTGAATATAAGCAGGAAAACTACATAAGAACGTATTGCACACAGGATTGCATTCAAGCTGGAAAACACAACAATTAGAAATCCCCATCTCTGCCGGAAACCATAGACAAATTTAATAAACAAACACAGTCTTGGTATCAGTTAAATTATTTCCTGAAATGAACAAAGGTGGACAAGTCCATGCTAATGTATCCTTGCCAATTTTTACTGGCAGGTCTCAGAAGCAGAGACCATCTTTTGGTCCACAATTGTACAATTAGTAATGAATAGCATATTATATGAGGTGTTACCCGACTTTTGGTATGCCAAAGAACAAAGCATCTAAAACAACATTGTTAAATTGTTTGTCTAACTCCATTTCTCTGAAATTATTTATGACAGATTGTCATGTTCCTCTGTAGATGAATTAAATCAGGGCTCTAATTGGGAGTTTGATACAGCACTGTAGGTGTGACCTTGTCATGCAGAAAATCACTTTGGAAAGAGAAAGGATCAGAGATTTGGAGAATTTGTCTTTTAATTTTCTTCGAAAAGGTCTTTTAAATACAAATCAGATGTAACTAAAAATAGAACATTCATTCTATGTAATGTGAAAGATGGTTAATAACATAGACAATGTCTATTATATCAGATTCTGTCTGTGAAAAATAGGAAATAATATCAATTCAGCAAACAGAACTTATCAGTATCGGCTTTGTCTTTTTCTGGGATAAGATATTTTTGCTTCTTTTATCCATAAAAGTTGTTCATTTTTTAATAGTGGCACATATTAAAATAGCAATATTCAAACCATTATCATATTTTCTTTCTTATATAGAGTTAATGGGAAATTACCACATAAAGTATGGTGACTTATTCTAACTATAAACAAGACTTGTCCAGGAGTATTCTGAAAGTCATTGGGAATAACTTTGTAATGTGGGTGACTGAGGAATGAACCAGGTTGTGTGCTTTACTGCATCTGACATTTACGAACAAAAAAAGAATGGATTAGGGATGTAAATGGTGGGAGCTGCTGGGCAGCACCACTGCAGAGAAGGGTGCTGGTGCACAGCAAGCTGTCCATGAGCTAGCCATTCACCCACAGGCCATGAGCAGCCCAGACTGCATGAGGATGAGAACTGTCAGCAGAGCAGGGGAGGCAACCCTTTCCTTCTTCCTCTCAGCACTGCTGAGGCCATGCCTGGAGTGTGGATTTCAGTTCTGCATTCCCCAGTACAACAGAGACATAGACTTTCTAAAGAAAGTTTAGTGAAGAGTCTGGAGCATCTTTTGTATAAGAAGAGTGTGAGAGAGCTGTGACTCTTCAGCCCAGAAAAGTGAAGGCTCAGGAAGGCATTACCATAGCTCAGATGAGGGAATGAAGAAGAAGGAGCCAGACACTTCGTGGTGGTGCCCAGTGACAAGATCAGAGGTAACTTGTGCAAACTTGAACACAAGAAATTTCACTTAAGCATAAGAATAAATGAATTTATTGCAAGGGTGATCAAACAGTGGGATAGACTTCAGACAGGTTGTGGAGTCACCAACTTTGCAGACATTCCCAGTCAAACAGGAAATGGAGTGGGTTATCCTGGTCCTTCAAGACTCTGAGCTGAGAGATTGTCCATTATAAAAGATAATGGGAAAATAACACGTAATGCTGTTACAAGCTTCTGTGATTCTTAGTGGTGCAAAACCATGTAACTTCAAACCCATTAGTAAGAGACCCAAAGGATTCTCGTTGAAGTCATGATGAAGTGCATCTGTGTACAAACGTGCCCAGGCTCGTTTGCTTTTACTTCATAACACCAGGTCATCCTCAGACCCAAAGATATATTGTTCTGTTATCTTGCCAGAATACCCAAGAAACCAATCAGCTGCAGTAAACTGAGGTTTCAAGTCTTAACTCCCACATCAATGGTGGTACCTCATTTTAAACTGGAACCCTAGCACATTGATCTACACTGTGCAAGACACAATTGGCCTCCCTTTGATTAAGGACTATAGGACCCTCTGCTTCTCTTGGGGGCTTCTAATTGTGTAAAATCTGAAAAAAATGGGCACTATCAGAAGATATGTTCTTCACTTCTTTTGCATTACCATTTTTTTAAAGTGAAAATTACTACAGCTAATGTGCAATAAAACAAAACACTGCTTTTTCTTCAGTCATGAAATTTTTTTTTCCTTTATATGTGATTTAGTTGCTGGACTGAAAGTCAGATATCCAAAGGAACTTTTATAGAAAGTGAAAGAAAGAGTAGAAGCCATTTATTACTGTTTTCTGTTTGCCAAATATAGTTTCTCTTTCAGGAAGTGTACTGTTCTGGAAAGGCCTCTCGTACTCCTCTGGACTTCTATGGCATTTCATTATACTCTGACTTCAGCGTGTAAAATATTTGTTGAAGCTTTCACTGCTTTAATGAGTAGGAACTGGCATTGTGATGCTTCAAACAGGTCTATTTCACCAGCTTATTTTCTGGTTTGCTTTCACTTTCTTGACTCAGACACTTGAAGAACAAAACTCAAATCACTAAAAAAAACTGTAGATGATAAAACTACTGTGTTGGTAAGTGATGTGGAACAACATACTTTCTTTTCCTGATGCAGTCAAATTGTATGCTCTGTAGCAACTGCCAGGGTATCTGATTAGGTTGTCCAGGTCTTTTTGTCATCCTGCCAGAAAGTCAAAAATAAGGCCAAAGGCTCATTTATTTCCTACCTGAGGTAGGTGAGGTTTATTATATCCTGGATTTGTTGGATTTATGTGAATCTTTTAAAGAAAATCACCTGCAAAGTTTAAGCATTCTGAGCACTATTCCACTCAAAACATTTCCCTTTTAGAAAAGACTCTGAGGTAAAACCCTTGAAAGAAGAGATTCACTGTACATATCCTGATCGAATCCGTTACATTTGAAATATGTAAAAAACAACTCAAAAGGAAAGTGAAATTGAGTGTGAACATCCCTTGGCCCTCTGAAGCCTGTTTTCTTCATGAAAGAATTTTGAACCATTTCCTTGATATTACTTTTACTTTTTTCCTCACAGAGTTCCCACCTGGGAACAGCTTGATAAATGTGAGGAAGAGACAGTTCTTCCTCTTGGGTTGTCTACATAAACAGAGGGAATGGGAGACATTAGTGCTGCATCACAAAACTGTTGTTGGTATCATAGTATTAAATTGTTTTTGTTATGGCTAGTACTTCCTCTACTTAATTATCGATTTTAACATTTTAACATTTGTGTTTACCTGGAAGCATATAAAGAGTTTGAACAAAATAATAAATACCTAGTTATAGATAATAGGCACCAGGCAGATTGCCATCCCAGGCTTACTCCACTTACCCTGGAATTCCAGTGCAAGTCTTAAATATTTTTTCTTGGCCAGTGCCATAATCTCACCTCTCTGATATTCAGTGAATGATGGTGGAAGAGTTGCAGTTAGTAGTTTTTGGAAGGCTATATTGTCCTTGGTCAAATTACAGGAGATTTTATGTGAAAAGTAGTAAATATGATCAATTACTAGAAGGTTTCCTGTAGGAAATGCTAGTTTTCACTGTCAATAAGATATTTCACACAGAAGACTTTCAGGCTGACTGCAGCAAGTAGGCTTGGAAAGTTTCATTTGCTGGTTTAGAGAATAGCAATTCCTCTTCTACTCATTTCCAAGAGCATCACCCACTCTGACATCTGCTCTCACCACATACTACAACCTGAAAAACAGGGGTTTATGGCGTCTCTAGCATCATGGGCTGTCTGAGAGCTGTCCGTCTTCCCCACCAGAGATCTGAGTAGCATAAACAATGCCATAGATCAGCCAGTTTTCACCCCAGACAAATAAAATTATGTTGTTTTTTATGTCCTTTAGGGAGCCAGCAGGTCTCATTCTTTTACAGACCTGTCCAATACATGATTCTGTAACATGACTATGTATTGTCCTTAGGAGTTCACCTTTTGAGTAAGTATTGTGTTGATTTACAGGAAAAGTTTGTTCACAAAATGTGAAACCTAGAAAATTGTATTGAGGGATCCTAGCCAAAGAGAAAGTGAGTCCTAGCTATGCTCATACATTCTCACTGAATCTCTCCAATAGGTAGAAAAATCATCTCTTTGTAGCTCCCAGTCAGAATAAAAATCAGACATCATTATATTGTGAATCACTAGCAAAGATGTCTGTCTCCCGTCCTAACAAATCCATTTTCTTCAAGTATTCTGATTCTTTTCTCTCAGAAAAGCAGGAGACTATAATAATTTTTGACTTTAAAAACTATTCTCAGTTCATTTATGTTTCTGACAACCAAATTGAAACTCTCATATCCTAACAAATGGAATAAAAATGGAAACAACCTTAAACTCCAAACTGGTGAGGTATATGTCCACGAAACTCTAAAAAGGGTTTCTTGGAGATGCTATTAATATATGCCATGAGAAAGTCACGTCTCCAAATATACCTGCAGAACACAATTGCTTTCTGGGGAAAACCAGTTAATGGGATGATCAGAGGAAGAAGAAAGTGTGACAAGTGCCTTTAAGGGCTTTCATGCAGATACAAACGGATGTCACTGTAGTCTACAGACTTATATCTGATTCCTGCCCCTTACTGATTCCCATCTCTTGACTATAAGCAGCTGCCTTTGTGTAGGATAGTGCCCTGTTGTGCTTTGGGTCATTCCATAAACCTTTGCATTGTTTCAATTCAACTCAGCAACTCTATCTGCTGTCTTGTCACAGAGGAAGTGCCCCACACACAGAAAACTTAAGTTTCTGTCTACAACAGACTTCCACAAGGCAGGAATAGCCATGTTCAGGTACATGATGTGACAAGCACTCCTAAAGTATATTCCAAAAATGTAAGGCATAAAATCCCCAAAGAAAACTCTAAAAGCAAACATTTTCAGATAAGGTTCAGTGTTCCTGGGCTGCTGGACAGAGAAAGAATATTGCAGATAACTTCATGGTCTTTCCAAAGGCAGATGAACAATTGTCTGAACTAATGCAAAATAACTCAGGTCATAGGAAAACATCCACTTGTGTCCACTATCCCAATCTACCCCTTTCCTAGATGTTACTGACATATCTTTCTGGTGTTTCTTCTCTTGTTTTAAACTGCCCATTTTGGAGACCAGTGCATTGTAAAGGAGAATGCAAATGTAGAGTGAAAATCTGCAGAGGAAACTGAAATTCTTTCCTTTTTCTTTCAAATTGCAGCATCAGGGAAAAGCATGTGAAATGTCACACAGCATAGCTAAAGATCACAATTTAGTGTGGTTCATATGTGTTCGAGTCCACTGAAGGTCAGCTTTGAAATGGTTCACAAGAAGTGTGAGATGTGCCAGGGAGTTTCACATACTGAAATGGTGAGTTACCAGGACAGCACAAGGTGCCTTGTCATAGACTGTTGATTGGTCACAAGTGACAAGGCAGGATGGACGGTGGAATGAATGATAGGAAGTAGATAGATGTCAGAAGATGCATGTGGTAAGTGAAGTGGAGAGAGGCACTCTGGTACTCAGGGAATTCAGTCACTGCAGGCCGTGGAACCACAATGAGGGTATCTTGGTGGTCAAGGCGAACCTGCTGCAGGAACAACATTACTGGGATGAGTTTAAATAGACAGGCATCAACTTTATCAGTAGATCATAAATGGTGTGCAATTACATTTTATTCAGAGATGTCTTCAGACTTAGACAGATGACAGATGTCCTTGGAGAAAGTCTTTCCATTCCTTTAGTCAGCTAATATCCACCTTAAACAGCAGAGATTATCCCTCACCTAATTTCGAGCAAGAAAAGCAGATGGGACACAGCTATCCAATACAAGAGCTTAGCAACAGTGGCTGTACTGTGGCTGGGAAATTCCCAGGGATCAACGTAAAATCTGAGAACAAGAGGTAACTACCTTTGCATTTGACTCGACAAAAGGGATGTTTCCTGTTGCTTTTTGTTTAAATGTCAAAGCTTTTAGCAAGGCAGAAATTGGAGCCACTGTGTGGCCAGAGAAAAGAGGCTGCAGAAACCTCAGTAAATTAGCACTGATAAATATTTGAAGAATTTTTGCATCTTGCTGGCCTATGATGAAATGTTGAATTAAACATAGTAGACCCCTTCTTCCCCTGCATCCTAGTATCAGGAAGAGAAGAACCCACAGAACACTGACATACTGGTTAAATTAAAGCCCTCCTGAAAATGTGTAAGAAGCTAAAAGATAATGTTTTATGGCTCATCATTAGAAAATAATAAATGGCATGACTTCGGTAAGCCATGCTGTAGCTCCAAGCTGGCAAATATCTATGAGATTTCTCAGTGTTCAAATCAGGTGTGAAGACTTCACCTACTCTAAGTTAGCCCAGGAATATCCCAGGCACCTCTAGAAGCATGTCATAAGCTAACCTCTTAGTAAACTTAGTTTTCACAGTAAGTAGTTGAATACCAAGTGCCTGTGGCATATGTTCACTGAAAGATCCAACCTGTGACAGTGTTCAGCCAGTCAGGAGGAGAGATAATAGCCTACATGTCCCTGCATTTGAATTCTGGGAATGCTCCCCTACAAATCCAGACCTATTAATATAGATATAGCTAATATTTACAAGAGAAGAGCTAAACTGAAGAAGTAAAAACCATGGAAAAGTCTACAAGTATCTCCATAATCACTATGATACAGTGGATTAGAAACACAGTCTCTGAGTACAGGTGTAATGAAGTGAACAAAGGGGATCCTTGGATTATTTCAGTTGTGTTTTGGTCATCTCCCTACATGTTGACAGATGCCTAACAAAGTGATGGATCACTTTGAATAGAGAAAAGTACCTGACATAAGTTCTTGAGATAACTACCAAGTCATTAAAATGCACAGCCAAGCAGAACGACTCCTGTGCACCACTACCTGGCCATCAGCAAACCTCCAAGTGTAGTTTCTTATGTTGTCTTAGCTGATGCATGGAATGTGGTTGAGGTATACTACATGGCCTTTCACTCCACTGGATGTCCTCTCTCCTGCATTAGGCAAAGCTGCAGCACAGGAGAAAATTTTTGTCATTATCACTGAGTCATTGAGGATATCAAAGGGAGACAATCCCTTCAAGATTCAGGCTTTGTATATGAAATAAATTTATTTTTGTTAAAGAAGGTAAGTAAGCAGGGAAAAAGAAACAAAACATGCTCAGGAAAAAGCAAAAATTACATTGCATTTAGTGAAAAATCTAAAAGAAAGTTTAAAAAATTAAGGCTATAAGAAAATTTTGGAAGAGAAACGGAATTTAAGACTGACTCTCAACCCTTATATTTTTAATTCAGTGATGTTTTTTAATAAAATTATATTTATTTTTCCAAGTTATAAAAAGATGTGGTTATCCTTCTAGTAGAAAGATAACTTGGATTGAGTATGAGTTAAACTGCAAAGTATAATCCCTCTGCCCCCAAAAAACACACAAGAAGATAATAAACAGAAATTCATTATGCATGGAGTATGTCTATCTAATGATGCCTATGATGTCTAGGATACTCATCTCATAATTCAATAGCCTTAATTAGTGTACAGAAAGTTTATTAAGTAAATCATCAAAATAACAAACGCCAAAAAAGGGCCTAAACTGTTTATAAATGTGGATCAAAATTTAGCCAATAACTTTGGCTACAAACAATGTAACAAGAAAATGAAATTATAGTTTTACTTTGTGCCAAAGGAAATATTTCAGTTGTGTCTAAATGACTTATCCTTTGCTTTGCTAGGAAAGAAAAACCCCAAACCAAACCAAAACAATTATTTAATGCTGTTGTAGAATGAGGTCACCTGCATAATTTCTAATAGGTACTTAATAATTACTGCCAAATGCTATGGGTTTATATTTGTCCACTTACATACATTATTGTTTGGAAGAACTAATTCATGGCCTTCACCATTTCTATAAACCAAAAGTCAGCCTTTCTTTCTTATCTATCTTGGGTTCAAATCATCCTGTGCTGTATGATCCTTTACCTTTCACACCCTACTGGTCTCTTGTTGACATCTTCTTTAATCTTGCTTTTTAGTATTTGCAAAGTAGTGAACAGTTTTGGTTCTCATTGTTCACCTGCTTCGTTTTGTATTATCCTAAAAAAAATATTTAATAGAAGGGCCAACAAAACTCCTTTAATAATGAGATCCAATTTGGATTCTTTGTAGGCAACTCCACAAATGTAGACCATTTGTTCTGTCTAGATTTACCAGTTCTTTATTTGACTAATTTACTGTTACCTCTGCAGCCTGGTCACTTATCCAAATATCTCATCTGTTACAACTTTCTCTGGATAATCATGCTAATCAAGTTAAATCAAGCCTGTAATTGTTTCTTGGCCTTGTAGCTTAACTGTTGAAATCCACTCCTGCTTTACAGCCATTCTTATCAGTCTCATGATGTGAAAGTTTTGTCTCGTATGGATAAAATCTTCAGAGCTCCTGAAATACATATGAATTTGAGAAAACTGCAAGAGTCCACTTCAAACTGAAGAATATAGTTTGAAGGAAAGAGAGAAACACTTGAAACACAATAAGAACACAACCAATTATCCATAAGCTTCTTTTACCTATTCATACTAAAACTTTGACCAAACTTCAACGCATCACAAGTATTCATGTTCATTTTATTTGAAGAAGAGCATTGTGTTATCTTCAATCAGCTGCTAAAACCCTATAAATCTGATAGAGAAAAAAATATGATATAAAACACTGCATTAATTTCAAATTGCTTCTAATTGCCTTTTTTTTCTAAGACCCTCTAACAACTAGCCTTATCCAAACTGAAAATAAGAAAACATGCTTCTTTGAAGCACACTGTGATTTCCATCTTACAATACTAGCAGAAGCTACAGCTAATGTTACATTTCTATTTATATTCTAAACCATTCCCTCACCATTCCCTCTGTTCTGTTGACCTTTCATAGTTTTCTTTGTTCTCACACCCAGAAAAGTGGAAGGATGACAAAATCTTACATGAATTTGAGGAGAAGGATAAAAAGTTTTGTATTGGAAGATCATGAAAAGTGTTTAAATATGAGAACAACAGAGGAAGTCAAAGGACAACACTTATCTCTGAAACTAGATGCCTGAAATTGTGACCTAACTTACAGAAGTTAACTTTTCAAGGCCCACAGTTGTGCTTGAAAAGAAGAGCAAAGTCAGTCTCATACATGTTCTGTCTGGTTTAAGGACCTTTCCCACTATCCCTGAAGTTCTTTCAATAATCAATATAAAGACATATTGTCTCCAAAATTCTGCTAAATATTTGCCTGCAAAAGGATGCATGACAAGGAAAACACAAAAATATACAGGACTGCATTAGGATGGCCCATCCAGCTATTTTATATTTTGACCTTTTCAGTGACACACAAAAGATGCTGTAGATGGAACTGAAAAAACTCCTTAATGAAAGATGAGAGATAATCCCCTGTTCTTGGAGTGTCTCATTCCAGTAGTGTCATGTAAGTCTGAAGATCTGAGGACAGAGCTGAACCCAGAAGCTTGAAGTCAAGCTTTTCTTCAAGTGTGTACATTTAAATATATAATATAACCACTTTGTGGTCAGGATGGAGTTGTTTGACAATGTGGCTTGAAACAAAAATTCTCATTGATAACCTGTTAAATTCAAAGAGCAGTCAAATGAGGCCCCACTGAGTTTCACTATGATCCCATTCTTATCAGTATTCTAATTATCAACTTGAATAGCACAACCTCCAAAACTTCTACACAATACAAGAGTAAAGAGAATATACATACTGGCCATCTGACCTCAGGAGCCAAGATTCCAACAGAAGAGGTAGTCATTGGCTGTGATGGCAGCAAACATATAAAAGGATTCCAAAAATAAGGAAGAAAGAATTAAATATGAAAATAAATTGGGAAACATCAGTTAGTCGACAGAAAGACAGAAAAGGGTTCTGAGTTAAATTGGATAAAAAAGTAACTTTATGTACGTCAGGGAGATACAACATGGCAAATATTGGTGTGTATTAACAGTAGTGCTTTATCCGAGAGGTTATTACTCCCTCTGGTCATTCAAAGGTTATGTTAATTGGAGAAGTCAGTATTTTCCCTGGAGATTCCAGAGCACAAGGCAGACACAGACAAACTGAAGAACCTAGAGAAAGGCTCAGAAAATGTGGTATCTCAGAGAAAGGTGGGAAAAGCTGAGTTAACTTCACCTCAAAGTGAGGATATAGGGTGTAACTTGCTAGCAGCTTCCTGATGCTCCAGCTGAGGTTAACTAAACCTGATTTCCCCCCTCAATAGGAAATGTCATTAGCAGTCAAGTGTATTATGGAAACGGTGGCTGGCATATCTAATACCAAAATTAGTTGTGACCTTGGGTCCTTGGGTCCTTGGGTCCTTCAAAAAGACCCAAGTCCCTGCTCTAGGGGTAGCGGATTCTGAGATCAGGGTCTGCATATGTAGACGTAGAGGCCTCATTTAGAGAGCACACACTCTTAGCAGTTCCTTGCAATGGTGAGTTTAAAGGAAGCATTTCACCTTAGATACAAAATTTTTAGTCTCCACATTCAGAAATATCCATCCCTCCCATACGTGCTGCACATGGAGTCCTGGTGTTCTGCACTACTCACAAAGGTAAAGTGTAAATAAATTGAGCAGCACAGATCTATCTCTGAGTATTCAAAACAAAAGCATAAATAAAGAAACACCCTGTGCTGCAGAATCATGTCAGAAGGTAGTGTGAATGGGCCCAAGCCAAGGCTGTGCTCTGCACTGCTGTGTGACATGCACAGCTTGGCCTTCAGGCCTGTCTCATCCTGTGCATATCTATTAACTACAGGATATACTTACCTGGTTGAATGTAGCAGGGTAACCAACAGGCAGGTCCCAATTTATAGCCCACTTGCATGCCCTTGCCTTTATCTAGCAGTGAAGCAATAAGTTCCTGTAGGAACCCCCTGTTCTTGAAAAACAAAAATGAAGAATAGAATTATTGTCCTTGTAAGAAAATCTTGGAAGAGTTCAGAGGAACAGAAAAGAATAAATTTTCCATGGATGGATCTGCACAGCATGTCACAACCATTCTATATTGCACAACTTGAGATTGCCAGTACCTGAAGTAAGTTTTGCCTATGCTTTGCTCTCTTTCTTAATAGTATTATCTTTAAAAAAGTACAATTTTAAGCAGCACTTTATGGAGTCTGAGCATTTTTCTAATGGGGATTATAAAAAACCCAGACACTTCTGGTGCTAAACAACCTTCTCATTCCTTAATCTGTATTTTCTACTCCAAATCCTGAAACAAACTTCATTTCTAGTGCTCCTCAGAGACATAGGACATGATGCTGTAAGATGTATTATCATGTTGCCATCCAGATTCAGGGATGGCTCCAGACTGGAGCCTATATTAAAAACAACTGGGACACCAGAATAGTATTGTTTAATCCATCGTACCATGACAAATCACCGTTGTGCACTTTTCTTGTCAAAGAACTTTTGCCTTAAACTTAAAAATTGGAAAAATACTTCTGTTTCTAAAGAAAGGATTGTCTTTTTCACTTGTTTCCTTCAATTCCAGATTGTGTTTTATCAGTTCACTCCAGTAATAAAATTTCTCAAAACCATAATTTGTGTAGTATATGTGAAATCTGTAGATCCTTACAAACCCTCTGATATGATTGCAGCATCACTCATGAAATGAGGAGCAAATTCTGCAATGAAGATGACCACCTACTCTTTGCTTTAGGTGTAGTGAGGTTTGGGCAAGAAGCAGGAATCATAACAAGCAACTTTCTTAATGTGCAGGAAAAATAATAAAAAACTAATTTAAAATGGAAGCTGGAAGCCTTAGTGTAAAGGTAGCAATGCTTTATGCTTGTGATTAGAGGAGGGACAAGGCACTGCTTCCCATTTCAAACAAAGGCATTACATGCCAGCTGTCAGTGTTTCAAAGATGAAACTAAATGAATCAGGCAAAAATCGGGCACCTTTGCATTTAAACCCAAAACTGCAGTGACAAAATTATTTTTTGAAAATGTTAATGGAAAATGTTTTGAAAATGTTTTTGAAAATGTTTAATGGAAATTCTGTGCCTAGTTAATGTATATGAGACACACAATGGTGTGACTGTTTGTAAGAAGATTTTAAATTGTCTAATAATTCCCAAAGCTAGTTTATCTATTGTCCCTTCATAAACTGCTACCTCCTCTTGGGATCCTCATTTCCAGAGGCTCTTTCAGTTTCTTTTCCTGACAGACATTGATGACACTTCCTAAGTTTATGAAGTGAAATTATCAACTGGTAGTTACACATAAAGACACCAATCCAGAATTCTTCAGGATCAAGAGGGTCCTTCACATTTCCTTCAAAGGATTTTCCATCAAGTCCTAATCTGTAAAGGAAATGTTGTGGAGTACCTTTAAGGATCAAATCAATGCATTGTGCAAATATATTCAAATTTTGTATAACTTCCATGATTATGTTCCTACCAATCAGCATGCATTTTAATGCATTCTTCCCACACCTGGTGCCTGAATAACAACTGAATTGCTCACTACCAACAGAGCTTATTTGCTTTATTGAGTTATAGATGCATAAGTGAGGGACCCAAAATGTTTGTGCTTCTTGTAGCTCAGACTTCTTCAAAACAACTGTTTTTTTACTTGTGTTTTCCTCAACAAAATAGTCCAAGAACCTACGAAGCATCTGTAAGGATTCTCACCCTTTTTCCACCGTTTCATTTGTGTGCATATGTGTGGGCATGCTGTGGCACAAGCTTGCCCAAGTGGAATGAAGTCCCAAAAGAGCAAAACAGGTGCTATACTCCAGGTCAATTGTGTAATCACAAGACAACTATTTCTTATATGAGATAGGTGACCCCTCTATCTGTACAGGAAGAGTAACAGTGTCCACAATGGGTTTCTGGTCCTTACAAATCAACAGATTAACTACAAGCCCCAGTGAACCACAGTGTTTACCCCAACTGGCCCAGCATGGCAACAGAGGGAAAGACAGGGATCTTGAAGCATTACCTGAGAGGAAAATTGGAGTCATGCTATATCCCTGGGCATCTTCGTGAAGTGTAACCATTTGTTTCCCTCTGTAAGTGTTGTAGTCTGCCCAGGTGTCAGACCACGATGTTACACCCAGCTCTGTAGGGCCTTCAAACCTGTGCCTGCCCTGAAGAAAATGTCTTAGTGCCAGAAAGAGATGTGCAAGCTCCGTTACTGAGCAAGTGTTACTAACAAGATCAGCTGTCAAAGGGAATTGCAAGAGCTGGAATAATAATTTCCTCATGTGTTTGACAAAAGAGAGTCTCACAGAGCCACATGAAAGGAGCAAGAGCAAGCATCTTATGCTGTTGCCCAGAAACACATCTGCAAGAGTGAGTTGAAGGAAATTTTTTTTTTTGCACCAACTGAAATTTTCAAAGTGAATTTAAAGTACAGAACATTTCATGGAAATTAGGCCAGCACAACAGAGATGACTGCAGAACGGGGAAGGAAAAGGCTCCACATGCAAAGATAGAAGAAAGAGTGAACCCTTTCTCCTTGAGGCACTGTAACGGCAGACAGCAAGTGAGGACTGAAAAGAGGATACAGAAGCCTCCAAAATGGACCACAAAGCATGGGAGGATCTTGGCAGTAGGTATAAAAGCCACTCATGTTAGCAGAAGTTGAACAAGACAGCATTCCATTTGTAGCAGGGCCGCATGAGAACAAGAAAGAACTAAAACAAGAAGGTCTGGAAAATGTCAAGATGACCTTGTATTGTTTTTATCTAAAGCATTGATTTACTGGCCAGGGATGGAGCTGAGGTCTCGGCGTGCAGTTCGCAATGTGAAGGGTGCAAATGTGTACCTTGAAACTCCAAAGTTCTGTGTGTGTGTGTGCGTGGTGGCAGCCCAAAAGGTGTGTGTGTGAATGTGTGGCTACAGTGTATTCTGCCCTTGTTTGTTTAACCGCTCCCAACTGAAGGCCGATGGTACAGAAACTGGGTATCATTAGCATTAAAGCAATCTCTGTCAATCACAAGCAGGAGTCCATGCCTTCATTCTGGCACACCATTTCAGCCCACTGGTTTACACTTGCTGCTCTTCAAGACTCTGTGAACGTCTGCTGAGGATTGTCTAGGCAGCATTTCATATGTTTCTTTGATATGGAGTGTAATTTAATATGTTAAAATACAAGTAGTTGTTTCTCTGATTTTAAAGTTCTACAAGAGCTTTGCCAGTGCAAATCATTCACAGTTCTCCTTCTTTGATTCCACGGTTTGAGCTTGTCCTCAGGCTCTAGTCCCTGAAGAAGCATAATGAGATGAAAAATCAGATTCCACTAACAAAAAGCTAGCCAGATGTGTTCCTACAATTCAAAATAATGACCTAAAGGTCTGTGCTCTTACATTTAAAGTTATTTAACTCTGGCTTCACCTAAAATATTTTTAATACATAAGATTTGCTTAAAAAGAATTATCTTGAAACGACATATCGCTTCCCTTTTGAACACTGTGATTTTTTTTTTCTGGTTTGAATCTTGAAGGTTGAATAGGTTACATTCTCAAGCCTTTCTGTGCACCGGAGATGTCTAAAAGCCTATTATTTTAATGAGCAAAATGAAATAATCTCATAACTCCACAAACTGGTGGTTTAAGGCAGAAAATCTGACAAAATGCAAAGTCCTGTTCATTCTGAATTGCTTCACATCTCTTCAGGAACAGATTTCCACCTCTAACACCGTTCTTGCCAGAGTCACTCATCTGTACTGGAGAGTTAATAATCCCAGGAAGAACCATGGGAGCAGGTTATACAAAATTGGCATAATGTATTACCAATATAGCTCAGAAGATGCACTTGACAATTCACTACACAAAATCTTATTCCTGGTGAGACAATACTAAGGAGATTGCAACTACCTACTGTATCTGAGTAATAGCATTTGCCAATTCAACTTATGCTTTATTCAGAGGATCAGATTTGCTTGGCCGTTTTACACCTTCAGGCATGATTTAATTAATACTAGGATATAAGCCAATAGTTTTCTGGGTTTGTTTTTTGTGGGTTTTTTTCTGGTAACTAACTACACTTAGGTGATGAAAGGCTTTGTTCTAACTTACTGCTGCATCATCTGGTCTCCTTTATTTTTTATCAAAATTATCAAATGTAATAAAAATATGTAAAATTATGGTGAAGGCCCTACTATCTAGTGCCAATTGAATTTCCAAGCATGTTTTTAGGATTTTCTGGTTTCTGGCACACAGGTTAATGTCAACAAATAATGATCATGTCTCCATGTCTGGAGACAAAGAAAAAGTTTGAAGTGAGTTAAGGTTCACCATGACAGTGTATGCCTCACAGTTCTAGCCACACTGCCTCAACATGTCCTGTTTTACTGTCAAAAGACCAGACAGCAGCTTCAGTTTCACCAACAGGGTACAGCGCCTCCTCTCTTCCCAGGCAGAGACAAGCATCAGCATCATTACCAAGAAAAAAGACATAGAGAAGGATAATCCGTGGTAACCTATAAGGAGCTTGGGTTTCTTTCCAAGATTTTCTGAAGTGAATGAGATAACATCTGCAGGCAGAACTAAGCCATAAAAGATGAATCATGATATCAGTAACCATTAAACTTGAGTCTATCATTCTGTTGATGTTATGACAGTATGGAGACAGGAAGTATTTCTGGTAAGACTCCAAGGAGAGACAGCTTAGAAGACTGCTAGGCTTAGGGCCCTTCAAACAGAAAGAATTTGCCAGTCAAAATGAAAAAGACAATCCTGTTCTAGAAGGCAATTCAAATTGCTGCATGGGATGAATCACAATGATTCCTCTCACTGGCCAGAGGGCTCTTTGTTCTCCGAACTGTCTCTCAAAAAAGTTCAGGGCAACCAGGTTCAGAGGCTTTGCTGATATCAGAAACTATCACACTGGCAACTCTCCTCTTACCTGCAAGCCCAGATATGCTGTCAAATGAGAAAATTGTATCTCTTTGATAAGATTCATTCTTAACAAAGCAATATTAGTTGCTTTATATCCTTCTAATATGCTCTTGAGAGCTTCTAAATGCAATTATTAATGTGCCTAAGAATCTTTCCCCAGGTTGAAGTTGTTCCCCATGGTCCCATTTTCCCTTTTTAGAAAGAAGTAAGATGCCTGAACTTCCTGGGCTTCTGGGAATTTCCTCAGCCTTTGTGACTCATTAAATATTGTATTGTGGGCCTCATGTGTTCCTGGTAATAAAATCTGGTAGTGAAGAATTGGATCTTAAGAGCTGTTAAGGGATCTTGGCACACTGGGTGCCCTCTTCCCCACTTCAATTAGTGATAACTGTCTGTCTTGTATTCCAGGTAATTTTTAGTTCCCCGTAATGTAAAAAAATAATTGTAGAGCCTTCAGATGGGACAGCACTGGCAGTAGAGAGATGAATGAATACTTTTGAGGCTAGCACAGACCTAACTATTCAGGCAGCCAGAGACTGAGCTCAGTCCTTATTTCCCAGATGTCTTGCAGGCAGCTCTTTCTCATGCAATTCAGTTAGTAGGTACACATCATTGAACATCCAAATCCATTCCTCAAGATCCACTGCGTAATTGAACATGCAGATTGATTCCAAACCCTGGGATAAACTAAAGGAAAAACACCTGTGACTTAAAATACTGAAGCAGCATGTGTTTCAATAAGTATCTTGATGATTTTTCTTTTCAAGCTGTGACAGAATTTCCTTCTCTGTTTTGTCAATGCAACAGACATCAAAGAGAGTCTGCTTTTGTCTTCAGCCTTTGATTCCTCTCCTATAGACTACCAGGACTGAAGGATCATACAGGTTAGAACAGTCACCACTGCATCATGGCATGATTTATTTATTATACAAGTATGATGTTTTAAGTCAGGTCTAAATTAGTGCAACAATGACTTATGACAAATCACAAACCAAAAATGTTCTATGTATTTTAATTATACTTACATAATATGTGTAAAATACCACATAACGGATAATATCGTATTATACACACACACACACACATATGTATGTTTTATTATCTATTTAAATCTATACCTAACTTCATCACTCTCCCAAAGTGTCAGATAGCTTTCCTTTTTGATGTAGATCCACAGGGGGGATCTAACAAGCTGTAACTCTGTCAGCAACATAGATAAAGTTCACAGTATCACACACAATTTTCCCATGGTTGGATAACAAGGCTTCATTTAAGGCATTAAATTATATAGATGAGATATAGATACCACCACATCTTTTAACAAGTTGTTGAAATGATCAATTACCGAGCACCTTGAAAACAGGAATCTCATTTCTAATCTGAAAATGTTCTAGCCATATTTTCCAGGTGCCAGTTTCTTCTGGCAGAAGCCTTAGTTATCCAGACCTGTGGATCCCATGGGTTGTTATCAAGTTCTGGGTTCCTGACCTTTCCTCTGATTTAATTGGGAGGAAGAAATAAGTTTCTCTCTCTTTTGTAAACAAAATTTCAAAAGAAAGTTGCCAAAACTTTTAAATCAAAAACCATTTTCAGAATACACACAAATGATACAGCATATTCTGAGATGCCCATCATAGTCCATAAGAAATGCTTACTTTTGTTTTTTGACAATAAAGCAAGACATGGAGAGATATTCAATTACATACAAGTCCAGCCCCAAGAAGTAGAGGATGGATGCATGGATGGATGGATGGATGGATGGATAGATAGATAGACAGATAGATAGATAGATAGATAGATAGATAGATAGATAGATAGATAGATAGATAGATAGACAGGTGCATCAAGGAATTATTTAATGAACTACTGGATAATAGAATGGGAAGATGGGGGTGTTACCCTGAGAACTGCCTTCAAAATTTCAGAAAAAGATAAAATAAAAAATTAAAATTTCTTTTAATCTACACATGTAAAACTGCATAAAAGTGTTTTACTCATATTATGACAAGGTTGAGGTAAGGACATTCTCAGAACTACACTGAAAACAAAAACTTGCATCGCTGAACATTGAGTTGTGTTTTCTGTGTGGCCCATACCATCTCATAAATGAAAGATATAGGCCCAAGGGACTTATGATTGTCACTCATAAAACACTGGGGTTTCTCATGGAAATGTAACCACTGAAGTTTTGAAAAGTGGATGAGAGGCCATACTGCAAAATTCAGCCTTCTCCAGGCAGATACAGGACAGGAGTCTGATCTAAAGGCACTGGAACCCTAAAGGGCAAAGTATGACCTTATTCTGATATTTGCAAAGAGATTAATGTTAGGTATAGCAACAAGTACAAACAAGAGATAATATTGTTTCAACCTTCATTGGGGAAATAATGTTACTTATACTTTTCATTATTTAATCAAATACAAAGGCTCAAGCACTAGCTAGAGTACTCAATATGCTGAGCTAGAAAATTATTTTTCCTGCAATAAGTGAAGCTTACATAGATTACATAAATATGAAAAATCACAATATTTTAATTTAATTTTTTAAAATTTATTTATAAATGATACAGGAAAAAGTTTGTTCATGCACTCCAATTGTGTAGCCTTTGCAGTGTGTTCCACATCCAGCATGTCTCCAGTTTGGAGGCTACATCCCTAGAAGATGTCATTCTAGACGGAAAAGAGGAAAAGTGGCAGAACTGCAGAAAAATGAGTCCCAAATACTTATGGACAGAGAAGACAGATCTGGGATTCAGACCATGGAAATGGAAATATGTGCCAATATTTCCATATAGAAACAGCATTGGCCTTCAAATTCAAATCTTTAAATTCGTCAATTTTCTTTAAAATGTGGAATTTGGATGGTGCTCCCTTTCCCATTCAGTTCATTCTTGCTGCTTTGTAAGGTATACTAAGGTCTACATTAAAGTCTACTTTCAAATATTGTCATCAGTGTTGGAAGCCGTATTAAAGTTTTCTGGAAAAGAAAAAAAAATTCCAAGTGTCATCCTCTGCCTGTTCCTAGTTCAGCTGTTGGAGCCTTAAGAAAGGCTACACCCTGAAAGCAGCTGTCTGTGCCCTTTAAAATCTTCCCTTCCCCTTTCTGTCTCACTTGTAAATGGAATACTTGGACTAAACAATTTACAAGCAGCAAACGCAGGACACTCAGCTCCTGAAGCAGATGGGAAGGAAGGTAGCAGTGCATGAGCCTACAGTGTTTCTTCTCTTGCCGTATGTTCTAATTACTCTTGGTGCTATATGCAAACAGAAAATTGGCTTAGTGAGGAATACCTGAAAAGCTATTGCTTTTCAGCAATAGGATGAGTTGTACTGAAAATGTGGTAACTTTTTACAGTATCATTCAAAGAAGTACTGGATTCCAAGGTAAACAGGGAGTTCTTCTATTGGCACAAAAGTTTTCATTAATTCAGTAATAAAGTAGAGATGTTATCAGCTGCCCACCATGTTTATTTTGAAGTCAGAGAGGTAAATGCATAATGTGTGTGACAGACAGAAAAGCAGCATGAATTTCACACAGTAAAACCATGTGATAACATCCTAGAGGTATGTTGCCATATAGCACTGATGCAGTTTCTTCTGCCTCAGCTTCCCTGTTGCTGTGCACATCCTTCCTAAATGAATGTTAACTCAGTCATCTTGGATGCTCTGGATGTTGACATCACCCTAATACAGGACCCTAGTCATACCTGTGTTATGTGCTTTCCTCTTTGTATGCAAAGCTGTTGGACCTTGAACAGTGAAGAGATGACACCACCAACACTTGCACTTTTCAAAACTCATTCACCATGAACCTGTAGGAATCGTAGTACATTCAGCACATTTCCTTGGTTTCTATTAAGTGATTATTAACATGGTGCTGATGTCTGTGGCAAGTGATACTGGAGAAAAATTGAAGCTAGTTTCCAGTCCTTTAATTTTTTTTTACTCCTCACCAAAGTAACAATGAAATAATTTTGCTGCTTCACTGTTAAATCGTCCCCAAGGACCAAAATCAATTCCCACTTCCAGTCTGTATCTTTATTCTCTGTTAGTCAACTCCAAAAATGTATGAATATCAAATGCAAACCTAACTAAAGGCAAATGGCAATGTGGTTCATTGAGTAATTGAACAAAGTATCAATAGAACCCCACAGGAGGACCTAAAGAAAACCTAGTGAAATAATTTTTATTGTTAGCATTTCCCAGAAGGATCATTTCTTTATGAATATTGCCATTCTTCTGTATGAAATATTCAACAAAAAACATGCTTCCACATTATTAAGAAAATTCATCTTGCATCTCTCTTGAAATTGAAAATGCTACAGCATTGAAAGCTAGGGCAAATCAGGCTTTATGTCATTGGGGATTACTTATTGACTCCCATGGACTTACTTATGTTCAGGTTCCACATCTGGTCCTGAAGCTGAATTTCACTCCCCCAGGCCAGACCTTGAGGTTTGAGAACTTAAGAAATGTAAGAAGAGAGTTCAAGATTTAAAACTAAAGCAAATATAATTGCTAATAACTCAACTTCTCTGCATTGTTTGCCAACAGTTCTCCTGTCTTATTTATTAGGGACCCACTTTCCTTGGTCTTCCTTTTCTATGCAACGTACCTCTAGAAGCCCTTATTATTCTTTGAGTCCCTTCATTAGTGCAGCTCCAAGTGTGCCTTAGTTTTCCTGTTCCCTTTGCTGTATATTTTGACAGTATCTATACTCTTCCTAAGATGGATCCTGGTTCTACTGCGTTTGCATTTGTGTCTTCAGCTGGATTGGGAAGCCAAACTGAACCATTCTGGTCTCCTGTCTTGTTTGCCTGATTTCTCACAGGGAAACAAGAATTTTTGCTCTCTGAGAATGTTCTTAAAGAGATGCCAACTCTTTTCAGCTTCTTTATCACTGAAGGTAGTTTCTCAGAAGATCTCAATCCACCAGTTCCTTACATAGCATTTACTCTCCTAAAGGTGAGGATTATTCATCTGGCCTCAAAAGTGTGAGTGCAATCAAAGAATGATCAGTGCAAGCAAGGCTGACACCAATCTTGACATGTCTAATTAGTTCATCTGTGTTGGTAAGCAACAGGTCTGGTAATGCTTCTCATCTGGTTGGGCTGTCTATCACCTGGATAGAGAAATTATCTTCAATACACTCCCAGGAATGTCCTGGACTTCTTACAGTTTGTTGTGCTGCTTTTACAGCAGATGTCAAGGTGGTTGAAGCCCCCCATCAGGATCAGAGCCTGAGAGCTCTTAAGTAAGAACACTTAATTAATATCCTCCCTTTGATCTGGCGGCCTGTAGTAAATACCAGCCATGATGTTTCCTTTGTTGGCCTGCCCCTCATTTTTACTCATAATAGTTCATTGTTCATTCTTGGTTTTCAATGGCAACTTTGGGTAGTTTATCCATTTTTCTACACAGAAGGTTACATCCTCCCCACTGCCTCCCACTCTTCTTTCCTTGCCTGTCCGTTCTGAACCATTTGTGGCCACTGATTGCAGTGCTCCAGCCATGCAATTTGTCCCTTCATGTTTCACGGCCAGTGATTAGACCACAGTGCTGTAGCTGCACAGTGGTTTACACCTGTTGTTGTTTGCTACTTATGCAGCGTGCAGCAGTACAGGGGCACTTCACATGGATTGCATGCTGCTTCACCTCCTCAGGTGAATACTCCTCAATGCTTCTGAGACATTCCACGGGTGTTTCTTTGTTGGTTTCTAATACGTCAGCAGCCTCTGGATCTTCTCTCTTCCTCAAAACTTCATCCCCTTCCTCACTAAATCTAATTTAAAGCTCTCCATATAAGTCTGTCCAGTTTGTTGGTAAACAATCATCTGCTCTGCTTGATCAGGTGAATGCCATGAGTTTGCAACAGATGCAACTTCCAAAGGTAGATTCATGATCACATAACCCAAAACCTTGAGTAGGGCACCAGCCACGTAGCTACCTTTCAATCTGACTCCTGCTTTCTGAGCCGCTACCTCTGATTGGGAGGATAGAGAAGGAACAACGTGCTTTAGCATTGCTGTGAGGGACGGATATAGTCTTTTTTTGAGAGTTTGAAGTTGCTTTGCAACAGACCCTACACAGAATGGTATTGGAGCAGATGATAATTTGTAGGATTCACTAGGCTCAGCAGCCTAGTGACATTACAAACTCAATGTGGGAATAGACCTACAATATAAAGAGTGGAACAGATCCTGCAGGAAATGGGCCACTGAAGACAAAGNATGCAAACTCAAGACCTTGGTAGGCAGCAAGTTTTTCTAGAGAAACAGCCTGGATGGAAAGTAGTTACTTCGCTGCCTCTCAGCAAGGAATCTCCAAGTACTGATAGTTTACATCCTTTTCTGAAGCTACTGTTTCTAATACAGGTGATAGAATTGAATAGTTGGAGTTTTCTGGATTCTGTCCTTTAGCAATGTGACTTTCATTCTACGTTCCCAGAGCACAGTATCTGTTGTGTACAGACACTTTAGGGGAAGGTTGTTCATGCAATGAAAAATGCCCACGCTCCTTTACCTCATGAGTTGTTAGTGCCAGAGACCTTGAAGTCGGATTCAGGCTTGTCTTCCCCTTGTGTAGCCTTAAGGCAGGGCTGTTGGTCAGTCTAGGAAAATACACACCACCACTTACCAATCTCCCCCTCACATTCCCAGATACTGTGCTGCCTGATGAGCTCCTCATGAAATAGAGCTACTGGATCTACTTGCAGCTAAGACATTCACTGTTAGGGATGGATGCCAGGGACACCTACAAGTGCTGGAGCAACAACACCTCTTCTGGAGAGCCATTTCAGTTTTTGGCAGATGTCTTTGAGTGGAGACATCAACACATGTGTAATGCTTCTGCTTAGATTTCAGTCTGAGCCTTGGAGTTGTGGGGAGTGGATGCCATTTTCTTTCAGCAGGAAGTCTTGTAATAGTTTATAGGAAAAAAAAAACAGAACCAAAACACTCACTTTTGAAATTACAATTCTTTGAAAGACTTTGTCATTCTAACTCAAATTTTCTGGAGACCTCAAATTTCTGCATAAGCTTGAACAGCCACCAGCTAGCTGGGGTGACTGTCAGGGCTGCGTTACAAACCTGCTGCTGAGCAGAGTAGGCAGCAGCCCAACAGGTGTCAGTGCACTGCCCTTCTTGCACCATTATTTCTGTGAATGCCTCTTTATCACACGGACGGGCCAAATTGAGGAAGTCACCTTTTTGAAATTCGGTTTCTGTTTTGCAGTGCTAGACAGAGGCAAATCCTTGTTGCCCACAGAAAATAGACTCACATCTTCTGAGCGTTCTGTAAATTACACAGACCCAAATGCTTTCATACAGAGACATACAGGAAGAATAAATTCAGAACTCTCCTGATTCCCTCAGCTTTGTGCACAGTTATAGCTGTTCGAAACTTCTGGCAGAACTAGCGACTGTGCTTTACTCCAGAATACTCTGCTTTACATTTTTTAGACTTTTATTCAGGTATTTAATTTTAGAAATATTGCTCTGTTTTACAGAAAAATGAGAAGTCATGGGACAAATAAATCTCAGCAGATAGAAAGTAGTGGCAAAATCCTATAAATCCAGTTACTCCTACTAATGTATTTTTAAAACCGTTCTACAGCACAGTGGAAAAAGTACAGCAAACTCTGGAATTCCAGCTTTAATTTTCTGAAGTTCCTTTCCTCTAGTTTATGGCCCAAGAACAGCAAGAACGCACAAGCTCCCAAGATACTGGGACTAGAGCTAAGAAATGAAAAATGAAAAGTTTTAGGAAAGGGCTAAAATGCTGTTAAAATCACTGTTGATCTCTCTCCTTTGCATTGCTCAGTATTTATTGTAAAGGAACTTAACTTTGATTACTCATTACCTTTCCAGTATTTGCTTTCCCTTTCCTCTTTCTCCAAACAACATGTGTTTTGTGACATTTTGCTATGAAAGCGGTTTGTAGTAATTTCACGTATAATGAGAAAACTGGCACCTTGTGCCAACTGTCATCTTTTCATAGAAATATGAAGTATACCAGGAAAGATCCAGCACCCACTGGTGCATTATGGCTTGCTTCTACTAGATACTCAGTAATACAAGGTTAGCAACATAAAGTAATTTGACTGAGATCAGAAGTAGTAGTACTGGAGGTTATGTAAAAAATAAATTAAGGAGTTAGCACATATTTGAAAGAAATACTCCCATATACTATGGGAAAATACTGAGCATAAAAGGTGTCTCTCTGAGGTGTCTTAAAGAGATTCTGTTTCTTGGGTTTTGTTCCTTGATTTGAAGGAAAAGAGAAAACAGTGCTCATTATCACGGTATAAGTACAGAGTCTCATGCTGTCCTGAATTACAAACAAAATTTAACACAAGGAGTGACAGTTCTGTTACATGAGTGAACTTGCCTTGGTTCTTCCATAACGCTCGAGACAGATAGCCTTGTGGCAAAACAAAACCACTTATCTCTTTTTAAGATAGCTCATACAGAGAGTATTTACTACAAGGTAAAAAGAAAGTGTCATTTTCATAAGCATGAAGGCAACTCCTATCTCTGGGCTCTAGCTCCCTTCAGAATGGGCTTAGAGTCTTATGAGCTTGACTAATGTCAAACTTGTCAGGAATTAATCTGTTTCCCATTCCTCTGTTTCTCCATCTCTCTTGTTCCTATTCAACCCAAAGGCCTTGTTGTCATGACTTGGAAATTTTTCAGAGACAGGTATCATGAACAGAATGAACAAAAAAAAAGCAGTGCCCAGAAAGTGTGAGTAAAAGATGGCTGCATCTGTGTGTTATGCGTGAGATTTATTGGTGACATTAGTGTTTGGCTAAATAGTCCAGATTTAGAGAGAAACTGCTATGAAAATTCAGATATTTTCCAGGTAAGTTAATGAAAAGAGCATGGTATTTTGGATCATGGGAAAAGAATGACTGGACTAAGGGTGCAGATGCAGCCAAATTGTTCAATGTCACTGACCTTGAGCTCGGCAATACTTTCAACACAGTTTCTCACAGCATCCTTTCATTGAAGAAGGAACTTATTGATTTAGTTAGGCAGATAACTGCCTGGGGGAAATATTGAGTGGATCACTGGGTTCAAAATGAAGTGGCTGAACATGTACTTCACCTGACATGTACTTCACTTGACTTGAGTGACAGGTGGCTTTTCTTGGCGATTTGTCCTGGACTTTATCTGATATTTGCTATTGTTGTCAATGACCTGCATGAGTAGATAATGCATCTCATCACATCTGAGGAGGACACTAAACTGGGGTTGCAGTTCATACATTTGAAGTCAGACCTGTCATTCACAGAGACATAAACAAGCCAGTGAATTGGCCGTGCTGAAACATCATGAAATTCAGCAAAGATAAATGCAAAGTCCTGCCCTTGTGAAAAACCTTGCTCAGCCTGGAAAAAAGAGACAGATTTGGAGGTATCTAATAATTGCGTTATAGTACCTACAAGGTCATAAAGAAGACATAACATGTCTTCACAGTGGCACATGGAAGGACAATCAGAGACTGTTATCAAAAACTAAATCAGTGGAGATTTGGATGGATAGAAGGAAAAAAAATTGAAGAATTTTCCTAGAGAGACTGCACAGTCTCCATCCTTGATTTTTTTTTTTATAAAGTCCATGAAACATGGTCTGAATTCAGTATTTGTCATGCTTTAAGGATGAAACTGGATTATGAACCTATGAATCAAATGTAGGATTCTATGAATCTTGCAAGGAATGGGAAACAAATAGTATCTATTATCTGGCTTCCTGATTTCCTAGACTCTGAGGAGCCTCACCTGTCTGTTCAGCCCTACACAAGCCCTACACTTTTTGACAAAGGTCAGGACTAATCCTTCCTCTCCTGAGGAAGCACCAGAGTGGAAGCTATGCAACAAAAAGTTGTAGCATAATTTTGCATAAAGAGGTAACACTCTAAAAGGCCACCTGAAAGGAATGCCCTCTGAAGACACCTGCCATAACTACCCACAGTAGATTCTGGCTGTCAACTCTACCAAATTTTGTTGTCCATGTACTCTGGAAAATGACAATTTCAAATTTCAGACCATTTGACTCACTTGTAAGCTACATGCTTCATCTTTAATATGCATAAAAGCAGAGGTTCTCTCCTCTTTACATCTAATACCTCAAGAAAGAAACAGGATTTTTTTCATCTCAGATTTGCTAAAAAGAGATTTATGACTTTCATCCTGTTTCTCCAATTACCAAAAAAAGTTGGAGAATTCTGTTTTCATTGCGCTTCTTATGGTTGCATCAGTCCTCTGCAATGAAATGATCCCACACCACAAAATGTATCCATGACTTCAACATACAATATCTGTATATATTTTTCTCAAGAGAGTTTTTATATGTAAATTATCCTGAAATATTAAATATTAATTTTCATTTAGGCCAGGCTTCTAACTGCCATTTTGCAATGAAATGTGAGTGAAAACACAAAGGGAGAGAGACATGAAAAGTTTAACAGGCAGGCTAGTCGATCAGAAGACCAGAAATTTGACTTAAACACCTTGGGTTTAACTCAAAGGAGATCTTCCATCTCAGTGTGAATATCTGTGCTTTACCATAAGGCAAAGAGTTAGTAACAATCACACTTTATACAGTCAAAGAAAATTTATTGCTGCAGGAAGGTTTTAAATTTCTCTGAATGATGCAGCAAGGGATTATATTTGATGTTTCATGCTGTCTTTAGTCATAGACACTGTGCTGCTGTTGGTCTGGAGTTCTCCATGAAGAAAACGAAGCCAGAATTGGCCATGAAGAAAACGAAGCCAGAAACATAGCAAGCACGCAAAAGACATAGGGGTGATATGTGGAAGGCAGGGAACAGAATGAGAAATGGAGACCAGAGCTTTGCCATTTTATTCCTCATGTATAACTATTTGTGTTTGAAAATTCAGTCTCAGGGAGAATCTCTGCAGTTTTTTCTGTAAAAAATGTAATTAGCAGTTTATATCATGCCCTGAATAACAGTGGCCTCAATATTATCAGTGAAAGTCAAAATCATTTCCATTTGAGACAATGATTTTTATATCTTAGAACTACCCTGACTCCATGTTAAATCTGCTAAAGGTACTGCAATGACTTCTGTACAAAGCAAAACAGCAACTCATTTTTCAGGAGAAATAAAAAGACAAGTGTATGTATGTTTTCTTTCTTAAGAAGCTGTAAAACCCATTACATGTCCTAATGAAATTAAAGCAAAAAAGAAGAGTACAGATAGGAACTAGTTATAATCAAATTAGAAAAAAGATCAGGGTTACATTAATAGGTCACCATAGTACACCATGGAGTCAAGAACTTGTGGAAACAGACGCAGTGGGAACAGAGGAAAAACTGAAGTTGGCCTCCAGATTTATCTGCACTGAATCTAGAACTGTACCATTACAAATCTCTTTTGCAGACTCTTATGGCAGATGAGTAAAAAGCAAGTTGGTTTTAAGTCCAGAAGCCCTGCTTTATTCTGTATAAGCAAAGCTATACTGTGTGAAAGATGAGACTGTGAGAGGTACCTTTCTGAATATAATCTCTGAAGGCTAATAAAGAGAAGGTTTGGGTCAGGGAGAGGGGAAAGCAGAGGTGGTTAGCCTGGTTCCTAAAAATCATGACTATATTTATATTTCCTGAAAACTGATAAAAATGAAGTATGATTGGAGACTTCATTTCTCTCAGCACTGCACAACAAGTATTAAAATTGTTAAAGAGTATAAATTGTCCATGTAGTTTTATAGAAAATTGAGGAGTAATATACTCTTAATTTCTCTGAAGGAAACAGTAGCAACTGAAATTCAGCAGAGCCAATGTCCTTTGCTAGTGTCTACTTCTTCATCTCCTGTTGTGTCTCTGCACAGGGAGAACTATTAATTCATTGAAATTTTGTTTGTTTATTTTTCCCTGACTGATTATCACTGAGGAGGGAATGGAGAAAGTGAATATACTCTCTACTGGAGTCTAAAATGATTTCTCTTCCATACTGTGTAAAAAATATCTCCCACTGAGTCAAATATTTTTAAAATACAGACTTTTGACCCCTAGTTGAGACAGCTTTTTGTCAAAAGCTACACTTGTGAAGAAAGGCTTTCAATTTTATCAGAACTTTATGTATTTGTTCTAACAGCGATTGGGGGTTTAGGTGCAAGAAAAAGTGGTTTTCAACAGACAGCCTTCTCTGCATTGCAGAAACATTTTTATTTTTAAATAATGGAACCATTCTTAACGGAGGCATTTGGGAAGACCAGAGGAATGTACTGTACCCTGTAGCTAAAATAAACTGACACATCATAATTTTGCCACTTACCTTAGTTTCCAGTCAGATGTCATTGTCCCTTCCAGAAGAGCTCTGGAACAGATAAAAGGCCGGTAACAGAGGGAATGCTGCATTTGAATATGGGCTACAGTCTCACACATATGCCATGCAAAAGCTGTGTTCGCCATAGCCAGAATCCATCTCTGTATTCAGTCGTGCATTTTGGCAACCTTTCTAGCTATTATGTCATCTGAGACAAAGGTAAAACTAGTGTTTGGTGACAAATAGGCTTTTGATGTCCTTCTTTAGATGTTTACATTAGTGGCCTTCCTTTTCTACAGCTTGCAGCCCTAAACCATTTGGTGAACAAGAACAGCCTTATTCCCACCACCTATCTTACAATCCTATATCAGAGTTCCTGTTCCAAAAGAGAGGCTTCCAAAAATGACCTCATATCAAAAGAAACACCACAAGGTTCCTTTGATTTCCCTCTTCTTTTAAACCCATATCAAGCAGTAGAAAAAAGGGAGGCAAAGCATTATGTAATCTTTGTAGCTTGCACAAATAGAGAAATACTTGAATTAAAGAAGGAGCATGTCACAGGCCTGAAGGAGTTACACTGGTAAAAGATTCAAGTGTCTGGAGAAAGCTATCCTAGTCAGCACTATTTTAAATTTGGTCATTGCTCAACCACAGATGCAGAAAACTAGGCACCTCCATTTGAATTTAAGAGGGAACCGGGGTGTGGGGAGCTGGATGCATGCTCTGATAGGCACTTGCTCCACTCTTCTGTCCCAAAGGAAACAACTCATTCCGACACAAACTGGAACACATTTATCTTACCTGGTATACAAATAAATCTAACTTACATGAACAATGAATTATACTTTCCTCAAAGTGTTTGCATTTTTCTTTTGTTTTTTTTCAAATACTACAGAAAAGAATATTTCAAACCAAAAGCACACTGAAAGACTGTTGGAGTAGGTCCAGAGAAGGGCCACAAAATGATCAGAAGCATGGTATAACCCTCCTGTGAGGAAATATTTAAGGGAGTCCTATAAGAAGGATGGGGACAGACTCTTTAGCAGAGCCGGTAGCAATAGAACAAGGGGTAATGGTTTTAAACTAAAGGAGAGTAGATTCAGACTAGATAAAAGGAAGAAATTTTTTACTATGAGGGTGGTGAAACATGGGAAAAGGTTGCCCAGGGAGGTGGTCAATGCTCCATCCCTGGACACATTCAAAGTCAAACTGGATGGGGCTCTGAGAAACCTGATTTAATTAAAGATGACCCTGCTCACTCCAGGGGAGTTGGACTAGACCTTTAAAGGTCCCTTCCTACTCAAACCATTCTGTGATGCTGTGATTAGAATATTCCAGGAAAATACAACTTTAATATTTATTACTACGAAAATCTAATCATAAACAGAAGGTACATTTCCAAGTGACTTTGCTATCAGAAATAGAACTTTTACATAGCTTTTCATCCATTAAAAAACCCCCAAAAACCCCAATAACAAGTTTTTTTATTAATGGAGTATAAAGGAATTAAATAAATGAAAACAAATACAAATAAATGGAAGGAAATCCTATCTAGCAAAAGTTAAATTAATGAACTGCCTAAAACATTATAATGGAAAAAAAAAACCGTAATAGAAGACATTCTAATTAAAATATTCTCCCTTTATCAATTGACCATTAAACTAAAGTACTTTCAATCACATATTTACTTTGCTTTGCTCTACCTTTCCCATCACCAGAGCATAGAATCAACATTTTCAGCACATGTTCTTTCTCTCAAATATTCTAGAAGGACTTTGGCATTTTTCCGACAATAAACAGTTTACAGGCATCCAAATATATTTGTTACCCCTTTTCTTCTTTAGAACATTTAGCCAGATGTGAATTGATCATATTCTGTTGTTTTAAATAACAACTCTCTTAGCAAATGAGCCAACATGGAAACTTGCATCAGAACCCTCTGATTATAACAACCTCACCCTAAAACACTCTTCAAAGGAAAGGTCTTTGCACCTGTGTTGAATATTTCCCAAGTTAGAAAACCACCACATTCTCAGTCATAAGGAAGGGACAAAAATCCTTATATGCTTGCTGTTGTAACTACTGCAATTTTGTAAACATGTTGAAAGAGTGATGAGTTACTTTTAAACAGGTTTGGTAGGATTTTGCTTTGATATAATGACTGCAGTTCTCTTAAACATAATCCCAGCATTAGACTGTAATCTGATCTTCTGATTTCTTTTATGTGTCTATCTTTTAAAATGTGGCAAGCATTTTATCTTTTCCTGTTTGTATTTTACAGGATTTGCTCATTTTTTAACATTTCTCTTTAAGACTACCACTAAGCTTACATAGGTAATACAAAAGCAAGGACATTAACAATGTGATGATTTTTTTCTCCTCTCTCTCTCTCTCTCTCTCTCCTTGGCAACTAATGGATTACAGATGACATATTTTTTCAAAGATTTAACAGCCAAACAGAAGGACAATCCCTTCTAAATATGTTATGTAAACAATAATTGAACAAGAAATGTGTTGGACTCAAGTTGCACATGCATCTTGTTTTGAGCTGTCCATTGTGTTAGAAGTGTCAGAATGGCTCTCAGTAGCTTGGAAAACAGTGTATAATAAAAATAGGTTTCTGAAGAATTGATCAATTGATCTTTTTGCAGACTTAACAGGAGAAAGCATCATTCTGAAGTCAGATCTCATCTCACTCCTTCTGAAGCCATTGTGCACAGATCTCCTTAAAGGTATTTTGGCAGCTTCACCTCTCCTTGGCACATAATGTGAACAGAATGGGCAAGGTACTAAAAGGTTCTTCTCATTTCATTCCAAGAGAAGCTAGCCAAGATGCATGTGGTTTATAGCACTCAGAAGGAGCCCATCTATTTCTCTGATGATTCTGGTTTTACTAAGATGTAATGTTTTCTGCTACTGCTTAACTCTAGAAAAAACCACCACCACCACCACCACCAAACAAACAAACAAAACTCCAACAAAACAAATGGGCAGAACTTGAGAACGGCCTTTCTTGTGTCTAAACAAGCACCTCTCTGCAACAAGATCTGCCCCATGAACAGAGGTCATGTCATAGAGTTTACAAAAAGAAGGTATGTGCAACATCATCTCCCTCCTCTCAGATACATGGCTTCTGTCTTCAGCAGTCCCAAACTTCTTGTTTCAGTGTTGCAGGGTCTGCTGCAGACCTTTTTCCTAGCAGAAGCTTCCTGGTAAGAAACAGATACTCTCCAGTTTTCTATTCTATTCATATACATCGCAGTACTCTTTGTATGACCATTTGAAATGGACCTCTGCTTTACATAATTATCCACACCTATGTATAAATGGGACACATTTGCGTATGATTGAACTTATTTGCATCTCAATATACATGTCTGTGACAGAAGTCCTTGCCTAGACACCCCACATTCCATGTGGGGACTGCAACAGGGCAAGGCTGTATGGTAAATTTGCTCACTGGTGTGTAACGCAGAACCATTTCCGCTGCTCTTGGAGAGACAGAGACCCAGCTGTTTTTAAATATAGCTGTCCAAATATATCAAAACATTTTGTGCTGTCTTCCATTAGAAGTACACTGACAGATTATAAATATCTGAGGCCAATCCTGGGACAGAATACCTTAACTCATAAAAAGCTACATTAGACTGATTTCTCTTGGCATAGAATGCCTCTCAGAGAACAAGACCATACAAAGTTGCTACAAGAGCAATATCCCTTGACATCACTAAGAAGTGCAATTAGCAGTTATTCAAAGAATTTGTTATGAAAGCAGTCTACCCCACAGTGCCCTCCTCATATGCTTCCAAATATCCTCACAGACTCTTAACACCATCAAGTAGTTCTGATCAACAACTAGTTGGAAGATGTCATTATGAAAGTTTAACCCATCAGAACCCTCAGTTAATGGTGTATGGAAGAAAAGAACAGACATGGGGCTCACTTCAGAAAGACATCTATAATGTTCCTTTATCTTGCAAAACTAACTATTCAACATCACAGTCCCATACAACCACGCTATCTAGCATTAAGAAGGACACAGGGAAAATTTACAGATTACTGTTGGATTTTCCTGATGAAAGCCAGGTTGTTCAAATAAAAACCCCTCAGCTTTCCTATTGAGCAAGAATTTCTTACCCTGTGCCAGCTCCCTATTTTGTGCTGCTGCTGGTCCCTCCTCCCTTTCACCAATAGTATGAGAACCACAAAATGTAAATCTTGGGGTTTCTACATTGTTTTTGCAAACTGCTTATTTTTGCAAACTGCAGCATGCAAACTGCTCTGGGGCAGCAGTCAGATGTATAAAAGAAGGCAACCAGAGCTAGTCCCTTTTTCTCCCAATTGACAGGGAAAGAGGACTGATTTTCCTTCAAACCCCGCGGCACTTACAGAAACATTTGCAAAGAACACAATCTGCTGACAAGCAGCAAAACGGGTTTAATCCCGCAAGTGAACACTTTGCTTGTTCAACCAGATCTAACTGCGGTTTTTCAAAAGCTCAGCATCTCTGCAGTGTAGCGTCACAGTCTTACACTGCAGCCTCCAAAGTCTGCATTGAGAGCTGATGACCGTGCACTGCAGTGTGACGCACTCCTACCACAGTGCTGCAGTCTGTACAGGCTGAGTAAAGGACAGCAACAAAACAAGAGCTTCTGGCTGAGATCAGCATCCCAGTTAACTTCAAGGACATTGCTTTGTTGAAACAAAGCTTAATTGTTTTGATGCAAAACTCAAAAAGTGGAATGCCTCTGCTTGGATTTCAACTGCAACGAATGGAAGTCTGTGTTTTAGATTTAACTCTAAGATGACAGAGGGACCTTTGGAAGCTCTGTACTGCATTTATCCCCACATTTTTTTATGCCCACATTTTTCTCTTGTGGGCAGAAGTTTCTGCCAAACATTTTCAGCACTGAACAGCTTTACACAGCAAATACTATGCGAAGTTGCAGGACCTGTGTCATACAGCTGGCTGAACCAGGGGATCAGAATGACTTTAAAATGGTAACACTTGACCAGACATAAACAATTTCTTATTCGGAAATTTTTCCTGCCTCACTTTGGCTGACCTTCATGTTGCAGCATTTCTGTGTCTGCCAGCAGAGTTGTGCTGTGTGAGGCCAGTCTGATGGCATGTAATTCAGACTGCAGAAGCAGGCCCAGGACTGAAACCTGAATACTGTAGTTGTTCTTTGTCTGACTCTCTCAAAAGGTGGGTTTCACTGACAGAGCAGAAATGTTCCACATAGAGCAGATAGTGGACAATACAGAAACAAATTTCAAGAAATATCCCAAAGTATAAGAAATTTTGCAGGAAATGCAAATCTGGTTGAATGACTTATCTGTTCTTGATTGAAAAACCTGAATACAGAGCCATAAGATGAAGAGATGAAGAGACTTGAAAGAAATACTGGAAGGTCTGCAGAAACATCAGATTCATCACAGACAGGAGAATCCAGTGTGAAAGAAAACCAAAACTCTGTCTTCAGATGCTATGCAATTTTTGTGACACTTAGCAGCTGAAAATGTCAAGAGCAATATACGCAGTATCAGAGATGGGATCAGAAACATATCCCGGAAGCACAGCCTGACAGCAAAGGGGAAGAATTAGCATCATCTTTATGTCAGAAGGGGGACCATATCTCCTGGTGTCCCTGATAGCAGTCCCAGTGTCAGACTAGCACTTCCTCTGAAGATACCACCCCTTTCCTATGACAACACTCACATTGCTGGTAGGCCACCACTCGCAGGCACTTACCCAGATAAAGTGTGAGAGCTATCTTGGGATCTTCTCTAACATGCTGTTTCCAGATATTGGCACTTACCATAAGTGCATGTCATTTGAGAGACACATCAAAGCTGTCTTGTCAGTGTACACAGAAGGGGACACTGAAAGGCTCTTATCCAAGACCAATATCTTTCAAAGCCTCATTGCTGAATCTGGACCTGCCAAGCAGTGGGATGATTGAGGGAAAGCTGTCATTCACATAAGCTTCATACCAGAAGCTACCTGTCCCCCTGTGAAACATTGCCTATTGTATATTACCCATGAACATCGACTCAACAGTCCTAACTTCCAACTTCCTCTGGACCAAAAGCTACATCTGACTTAGATGGGATTTTCCTGTAAGCAAGAGGTATTCAGATCATGGTTACTCTGAATTTTTTCAATTGTCTTTGTTAATATGAGCTGAATCATGGTACTCTAGACAGAGGTGCTGACTCCTCCTGCAAACTACAAATTAAGTGCAGATGTTGGCAGACTTGGGCAGAAGAGGCAGCTCCTTTCTAAGCTTGCCCCCTGCAGCACAGGTTCCAGAAGTTCATTCTCTCAGCTGGTTCCAGCTTCATCCACAGCCCTTGTTCCATGCCTGAAATGTGTTATAGGAAAGATTGCCTAATAAAACTTATGCTATTGTGCTCTCTGGAAGAAGAGACAGAATTTCTTGTTTTCCTTTACCTTTGCTGCTCAGCTCTAAGGCAAGATGCTGTTCAGTTTTACCCAGGGACAAGGACTCTAAAGCATCTGAGACAGATGGATTGTCAGCTTTCTTAGGACTGTTGTGGTTGTGAGTAGCCTGAAAATACACGAGCTGGGAATATTTAGCTGGATCTGAGGAACACAGTTACAGCTAAAACAGAATAGACAGCATGGAAAAGATATACATCCTCCACGATACAGATGCTGCTTGAGAGGAACTCTAAAGACTTTATTTGCAACAGAAGAACAGAACACAACAAGGCTAATAGGCCTAGAGTATGGCATATATCACTCAGTGTGTTCAGTAAGAGATTGGAAATTACACTATTGCCAGATGTCCTCCTGCAGATAGAGAATGGACTGCCTGAAATGAAGATACTGGTAGCATCGTCCAATAATCCTTGGTAGGGCAAGAGATGTCAAAATGGGCCTGTTCTAATAACACATTCTTATGGATATGGAGAAATGGCAAAGATTGAATCATCTTGCTCTTGGAAACAGTTGTGTAATGTCAAGTCTGCAAATTAGGCTATTGCTGAATTGGGGGAAAGCAAGTTTCAGAGGGAAAATTACTGTACTTCTGCCTTATTTCCCTGTCTCTGCAATGGATAAGCAGAAGAGTAAATGAAATGGAAGCTTTAAAAGAGAAATATTTGTGTTGATCTTATATTATTCCCAGTTGTTTATTCAATAGCAAATAGCGCACAAGCTGCATCCTGGACTAGCTTTCAATGAGCAAGCTGGCACCCAGAGTAAAATTAATTAGTCTCACTATCAGACTTGTGTAGGCAGGTGCATCTATCTGATAGGCATGAGTAAAAACTGAGACATTGCACATGCAGGTCAAGCACACATGAAGACTGCAGGAGCCACATGGTAAATCCTTAGTATGTTCAGAAAGGCAAGCTGGATACTGGTAAAGTTTCATTTTTCTGCCCAGCAAATCACTGGCAATTTTGAGTATCCTTTATAGACAGTGGATCAAAAGACAGCAAAAAATAAACAAAGATGATTTGCAGTCTTCCTTAGCAGAAAATGTAAAATGGAAGCTGTCTTCTTAAAGAATATAAAATAATGAACAGGGAGCAATTATTATTATCATTATTTTTTCAGGAACCTTATTAAGCCAACCTATATTTCTTCATAGAAAGGAGAGAGAAAGTTTTGCTCTGGTCTTGCTATTTATGGTTCAAGTTCTACAACATGGGGACTGGCTCTTACTGTGTGAATACATGTTTTCACAGGGGAGGGCTGTGCTCTCATTCAGAGACCTTGGAGCTCCTGTGATAAACTAAGTACCTGAAATCACATTTCAGACCACATGACTGTGTTAAGCTATATTGGTACATACCTCTTCTGTCATTCAAAACTAGGTACAACTTAAAAAAATTGGAGATCAACCCTTTCTTTTGAAGAATTTAATGAAAGTGACATTATTAATAACTATGCAATCCCAGGGTTGTTTGATACAGCAATTAATTTTTCTAATTCAGTGGTCACTGAAATGTATTCTTGCATAGTTTTAGCAAAGAGTTGAGTAGCTAGCATGCTAGATAGAGGTGTAAGAGGTCTGGGCACTAGTCCAAATTCAGCTTCTGATCTGATGCCTGCCCTTATGCAAACTATTTATTATCCATTTCTCTGCATATCTAGCCCTTCTGAAATTACATGTGAAAATTTCCAGGAACAGGGTAAGGCACTAAGTCTGTGCATATATCCAGCACAAGAAGAGCATCCAGTTCTGAGTCACGGTCTGCAGCTGCTAACGTAGTATAATGCTGCAGTTATGGATATGGATAAGCATGCAAGCAGAAAGTGTCCAGGGAGAGAAATTGCACTTCTGGCTGTAATACCAAAGGCAGCTATTTCAGTTATGCTTTTGTGACCTTCCCTTATTGATCACTATGCTTCAAAGACTCAGCTAGGCAAAACAGCAGATTGCTTTTAAAATGTCACCCAACAGTTATTTTAACTAAAAGAATCTTCCAAACACCAAAAATTGTATCCCTAAGAAATCAAAACCACTAATTTGACATTAAAGTAACCTTTAAAAATCATTCCTCAGAGACAAACCTAACCTTTTTACCCAAGCAATAAGGAACATACTTTGCGTTAGTCATATGAGATCTGATACTTCTCATCAGCTACAGAGAGTGTAGTGAGGGCACCAAGTGCCTTTAACCTCCAAAGACAGCTACCTCAGACATAACTCACAAGATGGGATCTTTCATATCAGGATGAACTTCTTTCTCTGGAATTTTTATTGAATACATTATCCCAAATGCCAGCTAGAGGCAAGTGTGGGAATCCACTGAACTCTCTTCAGCTGGGCTTCCCAAAGGATGGAAGTAGATGAAAGGCACTGTCACCTTCCTGTTCTCAACCCAGAGCAGAACGAAAGCACTCAGTCCATCCTTGCTGTGAAAATTCACACCCCACATCAGAGAATCTATGCTGCTCTGAGAGTGAACCCAATTTATGGCCTGTCCTGATTTCTCTGCAGAGCAAGGTTAACCCTAGACAAGGCAGAGGATGAGGCTGAACCTGGATTCTGGATATCCCCAGCACAGAGGACAATTAAAAGGTTTTCCTGGCTTGTTTCATTCTAGTAACGCCAAGGTGGAAACACAATGAAACAGACTCTAAAAGGCACAAATGGAAAACACTTGCATTAAATAGTCCAATTTAACAGTGTTCAATCAAGCAAGAAACATGATGAATGGTATTTTGCCATGTGCTGGCATTTTTACAGCTAATTCATGAAATAACATGAAGAAAATTTGCCACAGATGGTCTTTAATTGAGAAATAAATACATAGAGTGCTAGCCACTAAAATATCTGTTGAGAGCTATATTTACATTGCATGGGCTAACCAAACTGTGTTATCTACACCTAATTTAGTTGAGTAGTGTCCAAGTCACTTCATTACCTACCCAGAAAATTTGGCAAAGGGAACAAAAAGGCATACAACACTTCACACCATTGCTTAATGTGTTTCTAACTCTGTATTCTTCTGTACTTAGAACCTGTGATGATACAAAGCAGACTGCTGAATAGTACTATATTCCCATGATTTCTTGTCAAATATGGGTAAAGTGAAGGTACCTACACCCACACATTGAATGAATTCTGAGCGCTGTCCAAGAAGCCCTTTGGATCAGTAACATCTTCTGTCTTAGCTCAGATCTATACATTCAGAAGCTGCAAGAATGTTTTAGCAGAAATGGTTTCCCAACATGTGTGATCTCTTCCTGCTCGCTGCTGTGGTTCAGAGCTATTCAAGAATCAAGCTCAGGCGCACAATTACCTCTCAGTAACAGAAATGCTACAGGGAAAGCAGCAAAACAAAATAAAGGTAACACATGACAGAGATTGCAGTCTAACACTACACTTTCTATTCAGACCCATATCCAAGACAGTAATTATCAATACCATTTGACAGATGCGTAAAATAACATTTTAGGAGCACTGTTGGAACCTGGCCCCCTTGTCCACAACCATAATTGCAGCTGCATATCATACTACAGTCTCAATACACCCCAGTTTGGAGTGGCAGTTTCAAGTGCCACAAAACAAAGTCAAACAACCTAAGGCCTTTTGTGTCATTGCCTCTAATATCTCCTAATACACTAGCACATTTCCTATCCCTCACTTCCTTTCCATCGCTTCTTTCTCCTCTTGAGTGGGTTAGAGGCAGTGTGTGCCATAAATGACCTGGAGCTACCAGAGCACTGTCTGGTGCCTCTCTATGCAAACAGGATTACTGACCAGCTGACTGATGCCTTCTAAAAGAACAGAGCTCCATGTGCTTTTGCCTGAGCCAGGGGCATTGTATTTGAATTTCTTTTCTTTTGGAAAATTCCATATCTCAATCAGTTTCAACTTTATTTGAATGCTTAAAATTACATGTGAGAAGGAACAGAGATGTCAAAAAATAGATGGGTAGATGTAAAAATTAAGCTTTTTTTTTTAGAAATGGGATAAAAATATAAATCTGTATCAAGTGAAATAATATAATAACAGAAGAAAAGCCAGATTAAGTATGTCTATCTCCCTTTGTCATTAATCTAGGAAGAGTAGGATGATGCATTCTACATGACCTTCCCAGGTATGGCTTTGAATTAATTACTGTGTTCTCAAGAGGCTCTGGTTACACCTCTCTACTTAGGAAAATGTAAAGAAGGCAACAGTGCCAGATCTCTGCTGAACTAGTTAGTACTGAGTGATTGTTGCCCAGTTTGAGATGTCAAGAGTGAAATGAATTAAGAATAGCCTCTCTGGAATCACATATTGACTGAAATGTGCTGGAATGGTATTGGACATACAGAAAGCAATTGTTGTCTTAATGCAATACAAGAAAGAGCCAGATAGGAAAAAACATTTGCAAACGACAGAAGACTGAGGAATCTGTCTTTCAATTTGTAGGGCTAGAACCACATAGATATTATAGAAAAGCAGAGATCTAGGACTCTCAGGAGACAGAGAGTATTGACAAAAGAGGAAGACAGCATGTAAGATCCCAAATTAACTTTTGATAAAACAATAATACTTTTACATTCAGAATAAGCCTTGCATATTAGTAACAGGTCTATGATGAGAACTGCAGGGCTTTGCCATTTTGAATGTGAGCCCAAATAATGAAAGTATCTAAGACAGAAAGGTCATCAAGGCAGGATCAGACAGCAGCCTCGTGAGGAGCTGGAAGCCCCTGGCAGACAGGCAGACAAGGAGAGGGTGTCATCATGGGAGTCTGCTGTAGACCCCCCTAGCCAGGATGATGATACCAATTAATTATTCCTTGAGAAACTAAGGGACACTTCCAAATCAACTGCCTTTGTCCTGCTGGGCTACTTCTACTTGCCAGAAATTAACCAGGAGCATCACACAGCTGGTACTACTTGGGCCAGATGATTCCTAAAATCCTGTATGACAACTTCCTGGAACAGGTCCTGAAAGAATCAGCTCAGAAAGATGCCCTCCTTGATCTACTGTTTGTCAATAGAGTCAATCTCATGAGTGAAGTGGAATTGGTGCCTCCTTGGCCACAGCAACCACAAAGTGATTGAATTTAAAATCTCAGTTACATGAGGAAAAGTGCCAGCAAAACCTCAACCCTGGAAATGAGGAAAACATTCAAGCTTCTCGGGGATTTAGTAAGGAAGGTCCCCTAGAAAAATGTTTTTGCAGATGCTGGGGTCCATCAGTGCTGGTCATTTTTAAACATCACCTTCTAAGGGCCCAGGAGCAGGCAACTCCCAAATATCAGAAGTCAAGCAGGTGAGGCAGAAGGTTGGCTTGGATGAGCAGGGATCATTTCTTGCAAATAAGACAAAAAAAGGAAGGTGGATGCCCAATGGAAGAAAGATCAAGTGACATGAGAAGAATTCAGAGATACTGCTTGCCAGTGTAGGGAGAAAATTTGTGTGGCCAAAGCTTAACTGGAGTTGAAGCTGGCCAGAAGTGTGGGGGATAATAAAAAGAGTTTTTTCAAATACATTAATGGCAATAGGCAGTATAAAAACATCAACAGCTCATTACAAAATGAAGATAAACACATCATAAGCAGGGAGAGAGACAACGCAAAAGTGTTTAATGCTTTCTATGCCTCTGTCTTCAACACAGATGANTTTGTCAATAGAGTCAATCTCATGAGTGAAGTGGAATTGGTGCCTCCTTGGCCACAGCAACCACAAAGTGATTGAATTTAAAATCTCAGTTACATGAGGAAAAGTGCCAGCAAAACCTCAACCCTGGAAATGAGGAAAACATTCAAGCTTCTCGGGGATTTAGTAAGGAAGGTCCCCTAGAAAAATGTTTTTGCAGATGCTGGGGTCCATCAGTGCTGGTCATTTTTAAACATCACCTTCTAAGGGCCCAGGAGCAGGCAACTCCCAAATATCAGAAGTCAAGCAGGTGAGGCAGAAGGTTGGCTTGGATGAGCAGGGATCATTTCTTGCAAATAAGACAAAAAAAGGAAGGTGGATGCCCAATGGAAGAAAGATCAAGTGACATGAGAAGAATTCAGAGATACTGCTTGCCAGTGTAGGGAGAAAATTTGTGTGGCCAAAGCTTAACTGGAGTTGAAGCTGGCCAGAAGTGTGGGGGATAATAAAAAGAGTTTTTTCAAATACATTAATGGCAATAGGCAGTATAAAAACATCAACAGCTCATTACAAAATGAAGATAAACACATCATAAGCAGGGAGAGAGACAACGCAAAAGTGTTTAATGCTTTCTATGCCTCTGTCTTCAACACAGATGATGGAGCAAGGGGGCTTCAGTGCCCTGAGCTGGAGGACCATGACTAAGAGAATGATCAAATCCCAGTTGACCCTGAAATTGTGCAGGATCTGCTGCTCTATCTGGATCCCTACAAACCTATTGGACCGGGTGGTATTTATCCCAAGAATCCTCAAAAAGCTGACTGATGTCACCATAAAACCTCTCTTGATGATTTTTGAATTGTCTTGGGAATCCAGAGATGTCCCAGCTGACTGGAAGCTGACAAACATTGTTTTCATTCAGTTTTCATGAAGGACATGAAGCAGGACCCTGGAAACAACAAGCCTGTCATCTCACTTCAGTGCCTGGTAANATGAGCAGGGATCATTTCTTGCAAATAAGACAAAAAAAGGAAGGTGGATGCCCAATGGAAGAAAGATCAAGTGACATGAGAAGAATTCAGAGATACTGCTTGCCAGTGTAGGGAGAAAATTTGTGTGGCCAAAGCTTAACTGGAGTTGAAGCTGGCCAGAAGTGTGGGGGATAATAAAAAGAGTTTTTTCAAATACATTAATGGCAATAGGCAGTATAAAAACATCAACAGCTCATTACAAAATGAAGATAAACACATCATAAGCAGGGAGAGAGACAACGCAAAAGTGTTTAATGCTTTCTATGCCTCTGTCTTCAACACAGATGATGGAGCAAGGGGGCTTCAGTGCCCTGAGCTGGAGGACCATGACTAAGAGAATGATCAAATCCCAGTTGACCCTGAAATTGTGCAGGATCTGCTGCTCTATCTGGATCCCTACAAACCTATTGGACCGGGTGGTATTTATCCCAAGAATCCTCAAAAAGCTGACTGATGTCACCATAAAACCTCTCTTGATGATTTTTGAATTGTCTTGGGAATCCAGAGATGTCCCAGCTGACTGGAAGCTGACAAACATTGTTTTCATTCAGTTTTCATGAAGGACATGAAGCAGGACCCTGGAAACAACAAGCCTGTCATCTCACTTCAGTGCCTGGTAAAGTTATGGAGATTATTCTGGAAAGTACTGAAGAACACCTGAAATAGAATGCAGTTGTTGGTCACACCCAGCACAGCTTCATGAGAGGAAAATTCTACTTATCCAACCTGATTTCCTTCTATGACAAAGTAACCTACCTAGCTGATCAAGGGAAGCCAGTTGATGTAATCTTTTTGGTTTTCAGTAAAGGTTTCAATATTGTCTCTCACAGGATCCTTCTGGACAAACTGTTCAACACAGCTGGATAAACACATCATGTGGTGGGTGAGCAATTGGCTCACAGGTCAAGCAAAGGGTAATAATGAATGGGGTAACATCAGACTGGTGACCTGTCACTAGTGGGGTTTCACAGGGCTCCATCTTGGGCCCTACAACATCTCCATAACATCTCCATAAATGACCGAGACACAGGACTGGAAGTGATACTAAGCAAGTTTGCAGACAACACAAAGCTGTGAGGAGCTGTTGACTCCCTCGAAGGCAGAGAGGCCCTTCAGAGAGACCTCAATGATTTAGAGGACTGGGCAATCACCAACCATATGAAGTTCAACAAGGGAAAGTGCTGGATTATGCACCTTGGATGGGACAACCCTGGATGTACACACAAAATGGGGAATGAGATGCTGGAAAGCAATGCCATGGAAGGGGACCTGGGAGTCCTGGTCACTGACAAGCTGAATATGAGTCCGCAGTGCCCTGGCAGCCAGGAGGGCCAACCCTGTCCTGGGGGGCATCAGGCAAAGCATCACCAGCCAGTCGAGGGAGGGGATTGTCCCGCTCTGCTCTGCACTGGGACGGCCTCACCTGGAATATTGTGGGCAGTTTTGGGCACTGCAGTATGAGAAAGACATTAAGCTATTAGAAAGTGTCCAAATAAAATAATTAGAGAGGGCAACAAAGATGGTGAAGGGTCTGTAGGGGAAGATATATGAGGAATGAGTAAGGTCACTTAGCCTGTTCAGCTTGGAGAAGCGGAGACTGAGGGGAGACCTCATTGCAGTTACAACTTCCTTGTGAGGGGAAGAGGAGGGGCAGGCACTGATCTCTTCTATGAGATGACCAGTGACTGAACCCAAAGGAATGGCCTCAAGTTGAGTCAGGGGAGTTTTAGGCCAAATATTAGAAAAAGGTTCTTCACCCAGAGAGCAACCAGATACTTGAACAGGCTCTCCAGGGAAGTGGCCATAGCACCAAGCCTGGCAGAGCTGAAGAAGTGTTTGGATGATACTCTTAAGCACGTGGTGGGACTCTTGCACGGTCCTGTGCAGAGCTAAGGGTTGGACTCGATGATCCTTGTGGGTCCCTTCCACTCAGTATATTTTGTATCCAGATGTCATAAGACAGGAAACAATGTGGTGATTTTTGTTTGTTTGTTTGTTTGTTTGTTTTTTCATTTGGGGTTGGGGTTTTTTTGGTGGGGTTTTTTTTACATGGTTTGTTTGGGGTTTTTTTTTGCTGCAATAGGCACTGCAGACTGAGACTATGCTGGCACAAGATGCACGAGTCTAATCTCCCTACAGGTCTCTTTGGGCATTCAAAAACAGAGTAGCACACAAAGCCTGAAAATAACAGCAGAGAGATTGTTTGCAGGAGCAAAGGACAGTGCTGTATCAAATGACAAATGGACTAAGAGGCTGGAGGCAAATGGGGTATTTATTCACTTTATGATGATAACAAGCAGACCAGCTAATAGGCAGAAGTCTGCCAAGAATAATGATAGAGAAAAAGGAGGACTCAATGGCATAAAAGCAGGTAAGACCCTAGGGCTTATGGTAATAATTTTGCTCTATCTTGTTGCCTTAAGGAAAGGGGAAAAACACTTTCCAAGACAACTTTATGTGGGTAAAGTAGAGAAGAGTTCTTTTACTTATAGGGTTTTGGGGTACAGAATATAAAGGAGTATAAAAGAGTATATAAAGTATAAAAAGTACAGGAGTACAACATGTGTTGACTAGTAACAGATAGAAAAGACCAGTGCTAGGATGAACTCACAGCCTCAGGAATACCATGTGAGCTCTTTTCCAAGCACCACCACTTCAAAACATGCAGAGTAAATTAATCTGAAAGGCGTCCCCTTCATTTCAGTCCCAGCTGTAATCAGCCAACCCCTGAGCCACTCTGCTATGTCTTACAGAAGCAAACAAGGGACAACAACCTGCCCCTCTCAGGTGAAAAACCCTTTCACCCACAGGCTGAGAAACACTGACTCTTGCAACATCTGGGCCCAAGTCA